>MU224540.1:3386596-3410566 GCA_018584345.1 Thuja plicata | reverse complement strand
TTACCCACAAGACTTCACTATCTGCAGATAAGAAGGGGCTGGTTAAGGCTTACAATTGGTCACTTCTGATGACCTACCCTATTAGGAGTATTATAGTGGAGACCTATTAAGATCTACTTCGTTTGAAGCTTTAGCAACACTGTTAAGAGATTTGTAAAGAACGGTTAAGTCCACCTTCTACAAAAGGATTTTAGATGTGATGCACTTGTTAGAATGTAACTACATAAGTCTTTGATCTGATGATGTATGCAATCTGTAATTGCTGATAACAGATCCAATTAAGCTTCATACATATAAGTAATCATCCTTCCATGATTGAATAATACCTTTATCTGCTCGTTAGTAGCCTCTGTGTGTTCTTGACAACTGATGTGTTATGTTTCTGACCTTTGCATGAATTCTTCCTTCTGCTCCTTAGATGCTCTACATGGCTATCAACAATAATGAATTCATAACTCACAATTGAGTTGAACATCTATTTATACTAGATTTAGGTTTACTTCTTGATTCATGCATCGCAAGTTAACTCTAGATCCAAGGTTTACAACTTGACCTTGATCTTCCGTTAGATATGTTTTAGACCCATTAGGATGCTTTAAAACATTTACATAAAGCTTGCTTGACCCTCAAGTTATTATTTAAAACAAATAAAAACTCTATAAATAGAATTACATTGTTTTATCCGTCGTGTAAAAATTAGATCCACAATTTGTGGGTTCTTTAACTGACTGTCGGTTCTGACGGTCAGTTTTCTTGGTTGTCGGTGTTCCTTTCTTGAACTTTTCATTGGGTATGCCTTTTCTGTTCCTGTGAGGTTAGTTCTCAAAACTGTGTCGCCGGTGATGCTTGTAGTCACTAGTGATGCTTGTCGATTCTATACTTAGCATTTTTCATGACCTCTGTGTTTTGTCGGGTATGCTCTCTGTTCGCCGGTAATGCTTGAAGTCTTCCGGTGATCTCTATCAATGTTTTTCACTAAGTGTACTAATGGAAAAATAATGTCATCAAATTTAGCATACTCTTTCATGTCATCAGGGTCCATATTTTCCAGATCTACCTTAGGCAGTAAGATTGGTTGGCTCATGTCTATATGTTTCCTCTTCTTTTATTTCTTCTTTTTCTTTGTTATAAGACTATATCCAGTAGACAATATGGTGGATTGAGATGCCTTTAATGCATCAAATACACTTTCTTCTTTAATTTCTTCTTTCTTGTCAATACCTTTGGTTTTTAGTGACTCTTCTTTCTTTTTATTTTGTTTCTCTTTGGTTTTCTCTTTTATCTTTTCCTCTATCTTGTGTTCTGTCTTATCTTCTTCTTCTATTTTTCATGCCTATTCTCTATCTTATCCTTTTCGTATTCCTTTTCTTGTTCCTTGTCTTGTTCCTTTTGTATTGTGGCTTCCTTGATAAAAGGTGCCTTGATTTTCTATTATGTGTTAGGCTCGGTGGCCTTAGGCTCCTTAGTTTCTCCTTGTTCTTTTTTGTAGGTGGTTCAGTTCCTTTTTCTTCTATATCGGTTACCATATTATACATTCTAATATCAACATCTAAAAACTCGTTGACTTGTTCTAGAACTTCCTCTAATAGTTTTGCATCAACAAAATCAACTGTATCCATTTGTTCAGTTTCTACGTACTTTTCTATCATCACATATTCATCTTCTACAATTTCAGTGGTAGGGTCCTCCTCTGTAATATCTTCAATCAAAATTTATTCTTTATCCAATGTAAGGTCAATAGGATCTTCCTTTCTTTTCTCTTTGGTATCTTGATCTTTTCTTGTCTTATCTTGCATGTAAATAGAAAGAAGTTTTCTCCATTGAACATCGGTCTCTTCTTGTACTTTCTCTAACTTTCCAATCATGATGCATAAAGATATACCTTTGATAAGAAAATTGTTATATTAGGTTTTTATTTTCTCATCTATCTCAGTTACAGACATAGTAGGTTGTGCTAGAATTAGGGATCTCTCCCTCATTTTCTTTTCAATGTTCAATGCATACTTCCATCTAGCATCAATTTTTCTATTTAATTCAGTAGGTACATAGTTGGCAACTTCAATTGGTGCAAGTTTAAACTTATTCAAAGTAAAAAACAACCGCGTCTTCTATCTTGGTTTTACCTTCTTCATTTTGGTTGTCATACTTCATGTATCTGATTCCAAAAGTTACTTCATTCTTCTTAAGTAACTCAAGTGACTTATCTAGACTCATTTGTATTCTACTTGAGCTTATATTCTTATGTTTTCTTAGGTCTTCAGTGTCTACCTCACTGTATTCTTTCAATTTCAATTTCTTCCTTGTCTGAATTGTAGCTTTCTTACTTCTTACATATGTTTTACCTTTTGGCTCATCTTCTTTTGATTTCCTTTTTGCTCTCGGTGTAACTGTGGACCATGTGTTTGGTCTAGTTGTCTTAGCACTCAGTGAGGCCTTCATTTCTAGTGGCTCTTTCCCTTTTGTGTTAGAGGATTTATCCTCATCTGTTTCATCATCAACTCTGAGATCCTTTGATAATTTTTAGTCATTTTGTCTATCCTCCTTTGGGCTTTAGGTATTAGGATTTCTTTTTTTATCTTCTCTTTAACCTCTTCATAGGTTCCATAACTTTTGGCTCTTTTTTCAGAAGGCTTGGATAACAAATATTATATTTTCTTAGTTGCAATGTATGTGTCCATCTCGTATCCCTTAGGATGTATCCAAATACTTCTAGGTTCAACTACCTTTATGATACATGTGTCAGTGTCCACTTCAAAACATATGGTTTCATAATAATTTTTAGCCAATTGGGGTGTTATCCTGTACTTATTATGTATATTAGCTTGAAACTTAAGGAAATAATCATTCAAAATCATATCAAGATCTTCACCTAGACTCAGGATGTAATCATTTATTTGATATATAATAGGCTTCTCAGTGCTCCATGTAACATTACCGATAGATGGAAAGAAATTCATAAAATAGAAATATATGCATACCAGTAATGATCCAAACTTCAAAGTTTTTGTCTTCTCTTTCCTTATGGTATTCATGTTGTCTTCCAATTGCTTCAGCAAAATCTCACTGATGTCAATCTTCATGTCCTTGTTCACATCTTGTACGCCAAATCTACAACTCCACATGGTATGCTGTCAACCCTTGAACATTGAAATACTTAGTAGGATATAACATTACATGAAAATTTTAGTTTAGGGTCTTCAATAGTGGAATTCTTCAGACCTCTCCCATCCCACTTTTCTTTTGTTAATTTTCTCAGTTTGTTCTTCTCAATTTTCCTTATAGCCTTTGGCTTGTCACCAATCAAGTAACCAATTATGATGTGTAAAACATCTTTTGTGATCTTCATTGGTTGGTCAAGACACAAAAATTGGTCATGGACTCAGCTCAGGACCATTCTTACCCATTTAGTTTTGAATACTTTTGGTATATGAAGGGCATGAGTCAAACCTTTTGACTCCAGATGAATGTGGTCATCTTTCAGCTTTCCGTTCACACATTATTTCTAAAATGACATATCAATCTCAACTATGCATATTTCCTCAACTTTGCAATGTATAAATGATTGCACATCTTCAATCAATATAACCCTTGGTGGTATTGATGTTAGGGCTCCCAGCTTATCAGGTTCTGCTGCTATCGCTGGAGGTAGCTTATACTTAGGGTTTACGGCTCAACATTCTCTACAACAACTAGGTTCTTAAGCTTAGGTATCATCTATTTAAAATTCTCTGTTAGATTCACTTAGGGATTCACATTTCTTGGTTCGGTTGCACAATCAAAACTAGGGCAACACCAACTGATATCCAAATATGTTCAACTGATCTTGCAAAAGATTGTAAAAGTTTAGGAATACGTTTTCAATCACTCGAATACACTTGAAGATTCAGTTCTGCAACTTTTCTCACAATGCTCTTGAAAATGGTAAGTGAAAATGATAGATGACTGGGTCTATTTATAGATTTCTCTAGGTTTTAGGGTTTCTAATGGTCTAAAAATAATAATAAATGCTTTACCAATCCCTTTTACCGATTACTTTTTCTTACTTCTTACCGAATGATGTAAAATATGAACCCATCAATATGTATCTGAATGCATCTAAATATGATAATGTGGATCTCTGCACATATAATAGTAACCGATTTAAGATTTAAAGATTTTCTTTGTAGTTCCTATACATACCTTATGATTGATTAGGCAAAGTCGGTCGCACCTAATCTGGAGGATGTGGTGCCTTCAACTGTCTGGAATGATGTTCCATCTTCCATGGTCTTTTTCTTCCATGTCCTATTCATCTACTCTCTCATCTCATCAACATTTACTTTTGGTTTCTCAAATGTCTCTTTCTCAGTTGGAGTTTTCTCTCGGTACCTACAGTCTTTGGAAAGGTGACCTGTCTTGTGACAATGGAAACATGCGATTCCAAAGTTTCTCCAAGATCTCCTATTGCTTCTACCATGTGTAACATACAATTTGAAGCAATATTTCCATACCTTCCATAGAATAAACATGATATCCTTTTATTGTAGTCCCATGGTATATATGTACTCTATCGGTTACTTTGCATCTTCTGTAAGTTACTCTACATGTTCTGTCGGTTTGGTACCCATTTTCCATTTCTCCTTGGTGATATACATTCTTTAGACTTGTGACCATACTTGTTGCAAGTACTGTAGTAGTCATCAAAATTTGTCTTCCTTATGTTGTTTAAAATTCTTGATGTGCATTTAAAAGTTCTTAGTGCTTCATCACTTCTCTTTAGTACCTCATTGGCTTCTTTTTCAGATTTTAGTTCACTAGCCAATCTTTCAAATTCACACTTCAATGCTTGATTCTCAGATTCTTTCTCATCAATTTTAGTTCCAAACTATCTTTTATCTCCTTTAGCTACTTTCACTACATTTTCAACTACTCCCTTAGAGTCAAGTAACTCAGTGATTCTTAATTTTTATGCTTCTTGGTCTTTCTTTGCTAACTTCAGTTGCTCGGTGAGTGTCTTGATATTTTCCAAGAGTTCTACAATGGCCGATTCAACTTCATCACTCAAACTACCTTCAGATGTTGTCTCAATATTATCAACATGTTCTTGTGTGGATTTAAGTTCACTGCACAACTGCTTTCTCACTCTCAAGGACATTTCTAACTTTCTTTTTAGATCTTCAATCACCTCTTGTTTATTTTCTAGCTCAAACTGAAGACTATAAATCTTATTAGATTGCTTGCAACTTTCTATAGCCATGATCTTTCCTCTTAGCTAGCTAAAACCTTTTCTCAAGACACTGGCTCTGATACCTATTGTTAGTATAGTTGGAATAACTTAGGAAAGTTATGTACTAAGAGGGGAGGGGTGAATTAGTACTCTAAAAACTTTTAACCATTCATTCTGATCTATTACCGAGTTGAATACAGTGCATAAAATGAACATAAAGTAAATATTTGAAACCATAAAATATGAAACCCATAACACATATATTTTTGGTCAAACAAAAATCTTTTGTTAGAGGAAAAAAATACAGTGGGGATGACACCCACAATCCTTCACTATTGCATTAAAAATGTCACTCGGTTAGAGATACAAATTTAGCTACTTTTGATAGCTTACCCTGTTAGGAGTAATTGATGCAAGGAGGGCATGGAGAAAAAAGATCCAAGGCACTCATAACTATCCAAACCAACTTCCAGAACAACACGGAAGCAACAACACAAAAATGGAAAGAAGAAATAGAAGAACTTCTATTAATTCATCAAACTCATTACATGTCAGGCTGTAAGGCCTTCCTGGTTTCGGCCATATACATTTAAATGTTTACAAAATGATCTTGATACATGCGAGGTCACAAACCTGCCATCCAAATGATAACCCTTAATCTACTATCTCCAAAACCGATGCCACAAATCTAAGAATAGAAAATCATATATATATAAGAGTCCACCAAAGAGGTTGGCACTCAGATCCAAAAGACCCAACATAGGAAATAGAAAAGACTCAGATTTAGGTCCACAAACATCCCAATGAGTGATCCCACATTAATTATGCTACAAAAATTAAATGCAAAAGTCATCTAGAACAAGATAAATAACTTAGGTAAGAAGCCAACCGAGCAACAACAACAATTTGGTGAAGACCAACCGAGTAACAACAACAACTCGGTAACAAGGTAACCAAGCAACAAAAATAACTCGGTGAAAACAAAACTGAGTAGCTAGAACGTTCATTGAGATCCATCGATAAAGCAAGATAGAATAAGCAACCGAGAAACAATAGTTACTGAGCACTTTACCAAGCTGCCTCCAACAAACTACTGAACTAAAACAAACATATTTTGGTTGATCAGGATTGCCAAAGAACCCAAGATGCTCCTGCATCAGACACCTGGGGTTGAAAGAAATGATTCTTTGAATCATGTGTTAGGTACAACCTTAATTGAATCCAACTCATATTGATAAATCCAAGATGAGTCCTCAATCGATCTGTTCTTCAACTTTATCAGATACTCCATGTATTCCCTTCCTCTTGTACTTCTGCCAATTCTCTATTTCAAAATATGCTCAACTTCCTCTCTCTGTTTCTTAGGATAATCAATCAGTATTGTCACTTCTTCATTAGGTTCATGATACTCAAACAAATTAGAAATATTGAATATAGGTAATATATCCATTTCATCAGGTAATTCCACTTCATAAGCATTTCCACTGCCAAATCTTCTCAATATTTTGCAAGGACCACATTTCTTCATCTTCAATTTTCCATATGTTCCAATAGGAAATCTGAATTTCTTCAAATGAACCATTACTACATCACCAATTTAAATTTTTTTTATGTCTTATTGATCTATCTGCACTATCCTTGTATTTCTGATTACTTTGTTCCAACTTATGTTTTACATCCTCATGCAATGTCTTCATGAACTCAACAAACTTTTCTGCTTCAACACTTCCTTTCTCTTCTCTAGCAATGTCACTCAAGTCTGATATAGCTGTTGGTTGTGTGCCATGAACAATCTCAAAAGGTGTCTTTCTAGTACTCCTGTTTACTGAACTGCTATATGCAAACTCTGCTTGTGCCAACATCAAATCCCAATTACTCGGTGTGTCTCCAACTAAGCATCTTAACAGGTTACCCAAACTTCATTTTACAACCTCTATTTGTCCATTAGTCTATGGATGAAATGTGGAACTATACTTCAAATTGGTGTCCAACTTCTTCCAAAGTGTTTTCCAAAAATAGTTGACAAACTTACTGTCACGGTCAGAGATCATACTCCTCAGTAATCCATGCAACCTGAAAATTTCCTTAAAGAAAAGATCTACTATATGTATTGCATTTGATGTTTTTCTACACGGTATGAAATGTGTCATCTTAGAAATTATATCCACATTAACAAATATGGAGTCATTACCTCTTGCTTTCCTCAGTAAGCCAAGAACAAAATCCATGCTAATATCACTCCAAGGTTTCTCAGGAACAATAATCAATGTATTAAATCTAGTATTCTGACTTACTCTTTTTGCAACTTGACAAACTCCACAAATTTTCACAAATTTTTGAACGTCCTTATATAAGTGAGGCCAAAAATACCTTTCCTTAAGTAAACTCAATGTTATATCAATGCCAAAATGTCCAGCCAAACCACTGCTATATTTTTCCTTTATCAAATTAGTTCTCATTGATCCTCTCGGTATGCACAACTAAATAACTTTGAACAACATATCTTCTTGAATGAAATAGTCTTCATACTTACTTGGTTGATTTGGAATAGGTTCTCTGCACACTCTCCACTACTTAGAAAAATAAGGATCATTTTCATACAAATGCTTCATGTAATCAAAACAAGGAACCTCAATTCTCTTTTCAGTCAACAAAGATGTTCTCCTACTCAATGCATCAACAACTAGGTTAGAAACTCCACTCTTATGCATTATCAAAAATGTGAAAATTTGCAAATACTCTACCCATTTCATATGTATATGATTCAACTTATTCTGACTACCCAAATACAGTAAATCCTTATGATCAGTATACAACACTAATTCACTCGACATCAAATAATGTCTCCATTTATTTAGAGCTTGAACAATAGCATAGAATTCTTAATCATAGACATAATATTTCCTTTTAGCATCATCAACTTTTCACTAAAGAAAGCAACAGGTTTACCTTCTTGGGTCATCACAACTCCTATTTCAATTCCACTTGCATCACATTCAACTTGAAATACCTTATTGAAATCAGGTAAGGCTAACACAAGCAATTCAACAACCTTTTTCTTCAAAATATCAAAACTTTTATCAGCTCCATGTGTCCATTTGAATTCTCTTTTGTCTCCTCTCATTGTCTCAGTCATAGCATTACGAATAGAACTACAATTTCTGATAAACTTCATGTAAAAACTTTCCAATCCACAAAATGATCTTACTGCATTGACATTTTTAGGTGTAGGCAAACTAAGTATAGCTTCAAACTTCTTAGTATCCATCTTCAAACCATCAGTTGAAATCACAAAACCTAAATACACAAGTTCTTCTTTCATAAAGGAACACTTTTTCAAATTTATCAGCAACTTTTCCTCTTTTAATATTTGCAATACCTCTCTTATGTGCATCAAATTCTCTTATCTAGTCTTACTGAACATCAGAATATCATCCAAGTATACAATCACACATTTGTTCAAGAATTTCTTCAAAAATTCATTCATTAACCTCATAAATTTACTTGGTACATTAGTTAGACGAAAGGGCATAACCAACCACTCATACAAACCTTCTTTTGTCTTGAAATCAGTCTTCCATTCATAACCTTCTTTGATTCTGATATGATGATACCCACTCTTCAAATCAATTTTGGTAAAATATTTTTCTCCACTCAAACAATCCATTATATCATCCATCCTCAGTATAGGAAACCTATACTTAACAGTGATCTTTTTTATTTCTCTTGAATCAGTGCACATTTTCCATTCTCCATTCTTCTTAGATGCCAATATAGCTGGTACTACACATGGACTCAAACTTTCTCTGATTAAACCCTTGTTCAACAACTCATGAACTTGTTGGTTGAGTTCTTCATTCTCAATTGGTGTCAACCGATGTGGTGCCTTGTTTGGTAAACTAGCTCTAGGAATCAGATCCATACAATGACTAATGTCTCTCATTGGTGGAAAACCATCAAGTACATTATCTGAAATGATCTCCTTGTACTCAGTGAGCAGTTTCTCAACTTCTGCAGGAATTTCATCTTCTTTATTCTTACTCGGTTTGTTAGGAATCAAAGCATAACAAATATCATTTTTTTTCAAATCTTTAACAAACTGTCTACCTTCCATCAGACAAAATTTCATAGATGTACATATCTCAGCAATAGATTCTTCAACCAAAGGTAACAATATTTGTTTCTTACCATCAACCAAAATAGTATATCTATTCACTCTTCCATCATGTATAACATGTCTATCATATTGCCAAGGTCTACCCAACAAAATATGACAACAATCCATTGGCATAATATCACACAACACCTTATCATAATACTTTCCAATTTTTAGATTCACAAAACATTGTTCACTCACCATTAATGTATGCTCATCCTTGATCCATGAAATCTCATAGGGATTCAGATGCTTCATTCCTTCCAACTACAACTTTGTGACCATTTACTCAGATGCAAGATTCTCTGAGCTTCCACTATCAATAATTACCTTCCAAACTTTGTCTACAACTCTACATATGGTCTTGAACAAAATTTTCTTGACAAGATCTTTCTTATCTTTCTCACTCCAGAGTATCCTTCAGATCATTAGATTTCCTTCCTTCTTAGGTTCATTCGGTGACTCTTCTTTCACCAAAGCATTTCTTCTACTACCGACTTTCTTTCTTGCATGTGCACACTCAAAAGATCTATGTCCTTCTTCACCACAATTGTAACAAGGTCCTTGGAACCCTCTTCTGCTATAACCACCTCGGGAGTAATTGCCTCTTCCTCGAAATGAAATTCCATCTTTCCATTCTATCTTTCCTTTTTCTTGATATGTGTCTGAATTTGTCTTATCTGGTTCAGATCTACTATTTTCACCATGAGATCTACCTCTTCCTCTAGGGAATCTACCACCTCTGCCTCTTTGCTTTTGTTCATATATTTTGTTCAATTTCTCCTCAACTTCTAGGGAAAAATGATATGCCTCTTCAATGCTCTCCATCTTTACGAAGCTGATCTCATCTTGTATAGAACTTCTTAATCCATTCAGATATCTTGATATTCTTTCCACTTCATCTTCAACAAGATCTGATGTCCAATATGTAAAATTCCTCAGTGTAATCTTTTACTGAGCTATCTTTTTGCTTCAAACTTTGCATTCTCCTTACTAGGTTAATTTGGTAATCACAAGGTAGAAAATTGCCTTTCAATTTGTTTATCATCTTGTCCCATACATTGACCTTGTCTTTACCCTTCTTCTTTTGATCCAATTGTAGATGCTCCCACCACAAGGATGCATGCCCTTTCAACTTTGTACTTTCAATCTTTACTTTCTTTATTCTGATACATTCTCATACTCAAAGTATTTTTCCATCTCAGTTATCCAATCTATCAATTCATCAAAATCCAAATTTCCACTATACTCAGCATGATTAAACTAAGGTGTGGACTTCAAGCTTGTCAATGATCGTAGGAATCTCTCTTCTTCCTGATCCATCACAGGTGTAGGTGCAAATTCTCCTTGCACTTCTTCCAATTCATCATCACTAACATCTTCAAGATGTCTTCCTCTGTGCTGGGCTATCTTAACAACTTCCAATCTTGCAGCCAACTTTCTTAGCATATCAGATAGACCTGGATCTACATTTCCTCTCCCATGAACCATCTTGAAACCCTCTGCAATTGTAGGTCAGATCACAATCTACTACGCCACAACAATTGTTAGTAATAACTGAGAGGGGGGGGGTGAATTAGTGGCCTCAAAAATTAATCCTGAAATCAACCCTTAAAACTTATTACCACTTTTGAGCCTCTAGTTATACTCAGTCCTACAAGATGAATGCCTTGAAATACTTATATCAAATTAATACTTGTCAGAATGCTTTGTAAAACCTTCTTCTATATGTTTACCGATAAGCAGTCATTCTATTTATTGAAACATAGTAAATAACTAGTGTATACCAATCAATCCAGAATAACTTTATGTGAAATGCAAAAAAGTAAAGTAATGAAACATAAACACATAACACATGGATTTTTTATGTGGAAACCCTGTTAAGGGAAAAACCACTGGGACCGGTGCCCCAAATTTTCACTCTTCTGAAGTGAGCTTGGTTAAGATCCAACCCTGTTAAAGGTTACAAACACACTATTAGGTGTGACCTTGTTAGAGAATTTAAGAGATAGTTTGTCACTTAGTATCTGGCATCTAATGCTACCATCCTTGATCAAAAACTCACTTGGTCTATCAATAGGTATCATGCATATCCAATGCTACTTTCTATGATCAAACTTTTTGATACTCCTTGGGATGTATCTCAATTACAAAAGACTTTTAAGTCCTTCTCTGTTAAGAGACTTAATGCTTCAATGGTTAAACTGAAACAGTAAATTGATATGTTCACACATATAACTTGAATTGCAGATTTTCAGATCTATTGTAAGTGCATTACCTCTCTAATCAATATAATCAATTCAATACCTTCCTCCACACTTGTTCTGCTCTGTGATGTTGTTTCACTGTTCGTCGGTGTCTACAGAATCTAGCTCTTTCCTTAGCTTATTGATCAGGTCTGAATGAAAACTTTCTTCTCCTTCAGAATCTCTTCAGCATCTAATTTCTCTTCTCTTGTTCACCCCACAATTCGTAATGAATTGGTTTGTCTCTTTATAGACATGATTTCACCGTTTCTTGGCTTTCTTGATTGTTGGAGTGATCCACAATTCTTGCCAATTAGATTTAAAGCAAACTCCAATTTTATCTCGTAGAGATCTTCTTGCCAATTGGACAAAGAAGCTTTAAATCCTTTAATTATCTCTGGATTTATCTTGTCGATTAAAACAATGATAATTATCAGTTAATTCTATTTATAGCTCTTGACAGCTAAGCATTTTGTCATTTCTGAACTCTCTATTCTATCGGTCAATACTTCAGTTAGTCATCAGTGATAACTGACTATTCCGTTGGTGTGACTTTAGTTGTCTTTGGGATCTCTGTCCTTATCTTTTCCGTCGGGCAACACTGTAATTCTTTCTGTGGGGTTACTCTATGCTTTTCTCATCGGGAAACACTGTGACTTTGCTTGTCGGTAATGCTGTTCATTTTCTCGTCAGGTAACACTGTGACTTTGTTCTTTTATTTTGTCGGTCGGTGTGCACTCTGTCGATGTATATAGTCACTTTGTGAATACTTGACTTATATGCATTACTGATAGCATAGCCTTTGATTCATCGGTTCTTTGAAGTCTTTGGCAGTATGTCCATGACCATATAGATTATATCAAGTTGACATCAATGAAAATACAATACATTAACTGATTTAATGCCTTGTATGATCATCAACTTAACATCTTCAAACATTCAATCAGTTATAGTTCATCAAACAATATCAACCAACTAGGGTTAGGGGTTACAAGAAGGAACCTAGATCTCACCTTCACTTTGATACCACTTGACACAAGGAGGGCGTGGAGAACAGAGACCCAAGGAACTCCCAGCTATCCAAACCAACTTGCAGAACAACACGGAAGAAACAACACAACAATGGAGAGAATAAATAGCAGAAATTATATTAATTCATCAAACTCATTATATGTCGGGATGTAAGGCCTTCCTGGTTTCGGCCATATACATTTAAATTTTTACAGAATGATCTTGATACATGCTTGTGCTTACTCGACAACTCTGTACTCACTTCTCAGTGTCTATGAGTGCTCAGTAACTATATTTGCATAAATTAGTATATGCAGCTTGCTCAGTTCTTAATACCTTCTCGGTACTTGATAACTGTTCAGTGCTCGGTGGCTGTCTCGATTGCCTTTACCGACTGTGTCTTCTTCATTGTATGACTTCCTTTCTTCGGTTGCTTTCACTGATATATGATTTTGAAAAAAACTAATGACAACAAACTCTCTTGAGAAGTAACAAACATCACAACCACCAAAATATGAGGGAGATCTACCACCTCTAAAGCGTCATAAAGGGGGGAGAAGCAGGGCCAAACACTCCATAACAAACATATGGGGAGTAAACCAGACACCGTGGTATAACCGCTGAGCACTAGGAAGAAACCAATGGTCACCAAGAGGGAGGGACCAATACAATCATTCCCTGAAATAAATGCAGTCCCCAATAGAGTGACCCCCCACATGACAAGACCACCATGCAATAGTCACAACAAATGGGGGAAACACCATTCCACTAAGCATAACAAACTAGGAAGGGGAGAGGTTTCTCCAAACCAAGTGGAGGTGTAGAAAAACCACCAACACCACCATCAGACTAACATGAGCATAAAACTCAGAGTAGAGGGCATCAAAATAGCCCTTACTTCCATCCATCACAACACTTTCATTGCATTCAACACCCACCTCCCTAGAAACCCTAGAGGAGGGGTCCGAACAAGCCATAGGAGAGGATCGAGAGCCATAGAACATGTTGAGTATGAAGAATGTATCAGGATCCAAACAACCCATCAAAGACCCACTGAAAATAAACAACGAGGAAACCACTGTCCAAAATGGCCACCACGTAGTAGCCACCATCAACACACTCAACCCCACACTAGTCCAACGTAGAGCAATACACAAACCAAGCAAGGGAGAAGCCATGAAGACCATCGTCCATCCTAGGCCACCGTAGGGAGAAAGAAGCCCAATAAGACTATGAATAGAGTGATCCTCCGCTAGAGATTCCACAGGGCCAATAAAAAAATATTCCATAGGGTGCATAGACAGGCTAAGCAACACAACTCCACCCATGAAACTATTAAAAACAACTGCAATTCTAAGAACATAACCCATCGAATGCCAATCTCTGTCATGAAAAGGTATTCCCAAACAGGCCCTCAACAACAATCCCCCAAAAGAGCATGCAACCAAGGAGAAGGAGGGCCCGTAGGAATGAGCACACGTCCAAGGAAAAATTCAATGACAACAAACCCAACATCTGAGCATAGGGAACCATTCCCATTGCAAGCTAGGTTATCAACGAACATAGCAAAAAAAACCACAGGGGCCGAGAAAACCCCATCCTCACAAACCCCACCCAAAATCAAAGAAGGCAGAGAACAAACCAACTCCCTCCCATGGCCACCCAGATCATCTTCATCATCTGCATACTCACCTCCAGAAAGCTCTGAATTTGAAAACCCACCCCCACTCAGAGCCATCCTATTGTTGGGGCCTAAACATTAAGTTCACAAAATGTTAATAATCTTACACATATAAATTAATAATATAAAATTTCATCAAAATTCAAATTTAATCATTTTAAGAAGAAAAAATAATTTAAGTATGATCCTAGTGTTTTTTTATAATCAACAAGAAAACAAGGGTGCTAGTGATCCTAATGTTATTCTTGCTATTAATAAGGATTTAAATCATCATTTATATTTTCCTCACTTATTTCACAAATGTGATTAGCCTTGCACTTGATTTCTTATTTCACTTACACACTTATTTTGCTTGAATACTTTATACTCCAATTTGACTCAAGCCCTTCTATTTTACTTGGAATTAAAATCCTTCATCTCATATAAATTTAAAAATAAAAATTAAATTAAAAATGTAAATTTTGAAATCTCTTATGAGGGAGATCTATTAAATTTTAATGTGACTAGAGATTAGAGATTTATTAATAGAATAAATGTAAGTGATAAAAGTATATATATTTTTCATTTTAGTTTTATATTATTTTGAATTTTATTATTAATTTTTTTTTTCTAAGAACCAGGGAGAAAACCCCCGGTTGTAGCCCGTGAAATAAAATATTAATCCTAAAAGAAGCTACCCCATCCCCCCACCCAAAAAACCCACCCGAAATATCAAAAACTATATCGAATCAAAACCCATCCAATCCACATACAACCAAAAGAAGATACCCAGGGGACAAAAAGGGATGAAGAAGAGGGGTTAGACGGGGAGATGGAGACATCCTTGATGTCGAGGGCATATCCAGGCGCCTATCATCCATCAATACCACAGAAGAAGAGGCTAATACTGCTGCCGCGTCCATGCAACCCAGAGTGTCCACGAGCAATGGTAACAGGTTCACAGGTGCCAGAACTGCAATACATTATTATTATTGTATTTATTTATTTTGCTTGGTAGAATAATCTTCAATCTATCACTTCAAATTTATATATACACCATCTTATTATAGAATAATCTTCAATCTATTTTATAATTTTCACTTGAATTTAGAACTAGAACATTTACTTTATTGTATGTTCTCATAGTTCTATCTATGACTAAATTTTTAATTAAGATTTGATTTTTTAAATATAATAGTAAAATTCTAAGTCAAACTTTGAAAATTTTCTCAATGATAATCATATTTAATGATATCATTTTCTTCTCAATACAAACAATTACAACTCTTAAGAGACAAAATAAAATAAAATAAAATTAAAAAATGAAAAATATTAAAATAATAAGAAATTTGAAAACATCTCGATGAATCCTCTTCTAACGAAGGAAAATTAAACAGATTAAACAAAGATAAACTAAGCTTTCTACCATTTAATATTCCAAATATTGAACATCATATTGACATTGTCTTCATTAGAAAGTGAGCAACAAAAATCGTCAGCTAATTGACAATTAACAAACTTATTGTAAAGAATTTGTTTTACTGTAATTAAAGTTGATATACACACTCTATAAACGTGCATATAGCCCCCCAATTCAAGTTATTAATGGAGGGCAGTGCTGCACATGCAATCTATACATTAATATTCCATCAACTTATATTTAACATATTATCATTATTACAATTATTGTTCTCTTGCCATTCCGAATTAATTTCATTACAGCTATATAAATTCAGCTTTCTGACAATACAACTTTACTCAATCAATACATGACTTGGCAGTTGGAAGCAGATGATGATAAATATGTGGTTATATTTAACTTTTCTAAATTATAAGTAATCATATTGAATGACTATATGAATCTCACACATATCACAAATGTCATTTTCCTTGAATGGGCGTTGCTCAAGATAGGAAATGCATTGTGCAAGTTCTTTGTTATTTATTATAGCATATAGTTATATATTCATTTAAATGTATCTGAAATTGAATTGAATTTATTATAGGAAATGAATCTATTAATGATAGAAGTCTTGGTTTCGATATCACAAGTGAGGAGGCCGATTACAAAATTGGTAGAATGGATACCTTCTAAGTGGCTTTTAATCGAAGAGGTTTCCCTCGAAAAACTCATGCTCTATAGTGAATAGCTAAAATTTCTTTGTGAATTATAAAAATCTCCATCAAAATAAAATAAAATATAATTATATAACTAATGTCTAATTAGAATTTTGTTGAAATTAATTGTGTTTGAAATATTTAATGTTAAAATTTTGTACAATATATTAGAATACTTGACATCACATCCTTAGAATTATTTCTATTAATAATTTAAAATATTATTTATAATAATCATTTTTTATTTGGAAATTGAATTTAAATTCATTTTTATTATTCAACTAAAACACTCTAATTTTCTAATGCAAAAGTGAAACAATGGATAAGATCTTATAATAACAAATTGTAGAAGAAAAACACAATGAAAATTTGAATTTCCTATACACGGTGCCCGCTTCGGGGGATGGGGGAGGATGGGAACCCAACCCTCCACCTTCTCCCCTCCTCCCAACACAACTCCCATGTTGTCTTTTGAGGATCCTACTATTAAAGATGCAACGATACCATCAAGGGCCTTTGTAGATTCTTTCTTGATTTCCTCTGACACAATTGAATCTGGCACACATCTTGATGGTCTATCCAAGGAAAACAATGATGGTGTATTTATGGGGAGTGAAAATAAGGAGCATCTGCCTCCAAGTGGAAACCCAAAATCCAAGGGGTGAAAAAATGTGCTCATGGGTGATGAAATAGGGTAAGGATTATTTAATATAACCATTGAAAACTTACAAATAGAAGAAGAAACTACTATTATGTTGCCTAATTCTATGGTGGACCAATTCATTTCCTCCATGAATATTACTTTGGTGGGGAAATTCTTCTCTTTTCGCCCAACAATTGACATGGTAAGATGATGGGTGGTTGCAAAATGGAATTAAAGAGAAGTGTGACCACTAGTGCTATGTTGGGTGACTCATTTCTCGTTAAGTTGATGGTGGAAGAAGACCCCATTATTGTTCTTACCTTAGGCCCTTGGGTTATGGTAAGTACCTTTATCACTCTATCGATGGATGCCAAAATTTGATCTCGCAGTTGGCTTAAAAAAAACTACATCTATGTGGGTGCGTCACTCAAGTCTCCCTCTAGATTTTTGGGATGAATAAATTTTCAAGTTGATTGGAAACACCTTTGGACATTATGTCTCCATGAATGGGGTGGCAAAGACCAAATATAGGTGAGTAATTTATGTGTGAATGTGGATATAAATAAAACTCTTCCAAACATTATTTCATTACAATCTAGGTTAATAAAATGGATGTGCATGCTAGAGTATATGAAAATGCTACTCTATATTGTCAAAACTGCTCGAAATTAGTACACTTGATTTTAGTGTGTAAAGCCCCAATAAAATAGTCCCAAAAAATAAAAGAGAAATGCATCTCTTTAGAGGGGGAGGCAACTCAAGTAGCTAAGAATTGTAAGGAAGTTAAGTAGCGGAACAACTTCCTACACTAACCTTGAGGAGAGGGTAATGTAAAAACTCTCATAGATCTTTACAATAGCTACATAAACTTAACAAAAATAACATAAACAACACGCATACCACAACACAACAATTTACATGGGAAAAACCCTTTAGGGAGAAAAACCCTACACTCCAAAAGACACCCAATATATTTTTGAAAAATCATCAACATATTACAATATATTTGCATAGCAAGCTTATCTCACAAGTATCACCAACTAGAGATCCAAAGGTAATTGAATGACTATATGAATCTCACACATATCATCCATCTCATGCACCTACTATATAGGAGATATAATACATGAAACTGCCAAATAGTATTATAAAACCATGGGCTAAAAATCACTTATAAAGTGGTACCCATCTTATCTCCAACCAAAGATGCCCTATGACATGTGTCAACACACACCAACACTTGTAACTCCCTTTTATAACTCATTTACGTGTTTGACACATTTTTACCTTTCCTATTTCAAGAGGCCCAACTTCAAGAGGCCATAACTTTTGAACCGAGAGTCTGATTGACAAACTGTTTGAAGCACCAAAAATATTGTGACATGCTCTATCACCTAGTAACATGATAATATAGTTACCCATATTTTTGGGCCATGTTGGATCTTCTAAATATTCAAAATTGAATTCATAATTTTTTTTGACAATTTCCAAAAAGCGAAAACTTTAATATCTTCAGGATTGGATATGATCTTGCGACAAAAATTAACTGGCATGATTATCTAGCAGATCTGTACCTTCATGGAAAGAATAGGAAAAATATCACCCTCAAATGAAAACTTACAAAAAATAGTAACCATATGTAAATTCAAGGTTGAGACACATTTTTCAAACAAAAACACACCTCGGGGGAGGAGATAAGCAATGACTACCCCTTCACAGAAGGAATCCTTAAAATTATGGAAAATATACCTAAGGCTATCAATCCTTCAGAGGACCATAATATGGAGGGTCCAATTAAAGAGATACTCCTAGAAGAAGGGGAAATATCAATCCTTTCCAGGAACTCAACCCGTTGTAAATAGGTGGAGGGTTTACTTTCACCAAAGCTCCATACCACCTCCCAAGATCTTTCACTCAATCCCACTACTTCCTCCCCATCCATAAGAATGACCTCCTTATCACCCGGTGCCACCACAAGCACTCAGATGTCCTTAGGTGCCAACTCTTGTGCTTAGATAGATGAGGAGGGATGGACAACCCTGTAGACACTTAAACATGACCTAATATTTTAACAAGACTTTACTAACATTCCTCTAAAAATATTAAATAACATTTATTATTTAATTAATTTACATCCCTCTACTATATTCTAATTTCAATTTCATTACTTCTCTTTAATTTTGTAATCAAGTGATTTTAATTAATTACCTAATTATTAAATGTCTAAACCATTTTTCATCAAATATTCAACTAAAAAGTAATTAAATAATTAAAACTATTTAATAATTCCCTCTATCATCTAATTAACTAAATAAACACAATTTTTAATTAATAATCCCCTTTTTATTATTACACACATGTAATAATTACATTTAATAAATCAAAATATCACTCATAATTAAATAAATGATATTTATTTAATTAAACTAATTATTCCAACTCTAAAAAATAAATAAGTTTAATTATTTATTTATAATCCCCCATGTGCAAGTAAATAAATTATTTTATTTAGTTATATTTATTCTCTCACTTTTGACTACTACTAAGTTTTAGTTAACTTCTCAATCACCTTTCCATGAATGATCAATCAATTCAGTTGTGAAATCAATCAATTCAGTCTTCTAATCCATCTAATCAATCTTCTGATCAATCGATCTAGTTGAATAATCAATCTATCTAGTTAAATTACTTCACTCCCCAATCTATTTAGTTAACAAATCAATCTATCATGTTGACTAGGCAATCAAGTGAGTTGAACTCCCAATCAGTCTGAGTTCACTCTTCAATCATAGATAATTAGTCCCACCAATCATGAAATCCTGATTGAAACCCCAAAATTCTTACAAATAGAGAGCTTAGTCTTGTATTTGATAACCACACGCACTTCAAACTCTTATGCTGTCACATTGAGCACTCGTTATAAGAGCCCACGTTTTAATAAGAAGGAGAACAAAAAAGGAGGATTATTTGTTTGCATGTTCATTTGTTTGAAAATGATTTCATATTATTGATTGTTCTTGCTTTCTGTTTATTTTACTTCCTCATTTTCTATTAAGGTACTTACTGATTAGTAGATCTTTTTGTGGTTGAGATTTTGATGTTATTGCAGGCTTTTATAGATCCAAATTACCCTGATTACAAATGGTGAACCCTACATGGAGCGCTCATCTTCTAAAACTAACATTTTTTGTGATGAATACTTACAGATTACAACAACACATTTGATAGAGTGTTTCAACGCACTTATACAAATGATTCAAAACACTTATATATTTGGATTGATGCACATGCATGTCTATATCGACGTAGTTACAAAATGCAATCAACACACTTGATACCCTCATGTGATGCACTTTCCTTACACTAACTTTTATCTTTCCGTTGTTCATCTTGATTACTCTTCTTTTTTTTCATCACTATCATTTTCGATTCAATTGAAAAAGATTTTCACCATGATTTCTATTTACATGTTAGGATCTTTGGTATTGAATTGATGGTTTTCCTGATTATGATGATTTTATTAATTTTCTTTTGTTCTCTATTTTAATGTAGATTACAGACACATTTGACACACTTAGACCTACGCTTTGATGCAGTTATATACCCCAAATTTTGTAGTTAGCTCTCCATTTCCACACACTCAACATCTGAAATGATGCACTCAATAGGTCATAATGACACACTTGTGACTTTGGAATGACGTACAGAGTAATTTAGAGCGACACACTTTTCATTTTGGAATGACACACTCGTTCTCCTGAAACAATGCACTTGCCTGATAATAAATTCTTTTGTCTTTAAAATTTATTTTTGTGTTGTAAAATAGTGCACTTGCACTATTCAAACTACACAAATGCAGACATGAAACAACACAGTCAATTGGTAAAACACATAAAAGGTCAAGATTCAAGAACTAGTTGAACAACATAAAAGAGAAAGGGAAATCAAGAAGAATAAAGGACCGACTTACAGACTACGAATCAAGGAATTATAACAAGAAATTGAGTATGCAGGTTTGTTCAACACTTACTTGGACAAGGTAGGTAGAATTACTCAAAATTTTGATTATTGTTCCACTAACCCTAGTGCGCACATGAATTACCAAAATTGATTCTAGATTCTTCAAATTTTGGTACTAACATTTTTTTAAACATGTGACATGGAAACAATATTAATTTTTAATCTAAATCAATCCATTATCCTTCTAGCATACCTAAAATGAACAATGTATGAGAAAACATCACAAACTCATCTTTTGATTTGGTGCTTAAAATTCACATGAGGTTAATAATTGAACAAGACAATTCTCATCTGGTTTGGTGCTTAAAAATGAACCCTTATGCTTGTATGGATGATTGGTAGATTAATTAACATTTGATTTTAGTGTATAATTTGATTAACCATGTGTTTTGAGTCTTTGGTGCACTTTCACATTCTGTTAGAAGAAAAAATATTTTATTTTCTTAGAGATGCCATTCTGGGGAGTGTACTTCTTCCTTAGAGGATGACCTCAAATTGGTAAATTCATTCGACTGATATATAAACAAGGCATGGGGAAAACCCCATAATTTTCTTATATCTAACCAAGCTCAAGCGAGGTGTGTAGATGATAGCTCAGATTGGGCCTACATTCCTAAGGAGCCAAAGTGGTCCACTAGAGACTTAAGTGGACCTCACACATGTACAAATTCATTGAGGAGACATCACATATCTAACTAAAACCTTGTTAATTAGAGGCCACCTATTTCAGCTCCAAAAACCAACTTATTTTAGTACAAGCGGAGGGGGGAATCTCCCCCACTAGATCCTCATCATATGTGTCCCAAGGTATTGTATTATTTGAAGATAAATATTCTTTGATACATCAAAAGTGTAAGGAAACTTAGGTGCGGAAACAACTTCCTACACTAATCTCTAAAGGAAAGTATTGTGCAAATTCTTTTAAATCCTTACAATTTCAGATTCGTTAACTACTTTAACAATGATATTGCAGCCATATACCATGAATACAAAAAATAGAGAATGACACAATGATTTACCCTGGGGAAAACCTTTTGGTAAAAAACCCCAACATTCCAAAACCTACACAATGTATTATCTTCAACACAACGGTTACAACACACTTGCAATGCAAGTTCTTTTAGGAGACAATCGACACTCAAAGACAAATCTAGTAGCATGAGAGCATACCAACAATACACTCTTTTACTTTTCTATCCTGCAACCCTAAAAAATGCTTATATCATGCACTTTCCATTTTAGGGCAACTTCCAAAGATAGCCGTATTAGGGTTTTACCATTCCCCATGATTTGCAAAAGAGTGTATAGTACTCAACTTTATCAGTTGTCACATGTCTTGCATGTCTTCACCCGTCATTGAATCTTCTAGAAATAGCTCTTACATGTCATAGGAATCCATCATAACAGTTTCAGCCATGATCTCCTTACACACAATTCAAGATGTCGACACATCAAGTGGAGTGACACATCAACATGCCAACTAGACATGTACACTCACAATTAATTACATTATTTGCAAGAAATACATTTTACAAAAAAAAATAAGAATAGGAATTATCCAAGGTTGAGACACCTTATTCCTAACATTCTCCCACTTGTCGAACACCTTGTAAGAGCAATAGGAACATAACAGGAACTAACTTCTATAGGCCAAGAGGCCCATAGACTCCGAACACCATCTGAACTTCACAGTGCACACTAGTTTCGTTAATGCATCTGCAACATTCTTCATAGTATCTACCTTCTCCAAATTTACCTTTCCATCTTCCACCATATCTCTCACAAAGTGAAACTGCACATCAATGTGCTTCGTTCTGGCATGGAAAGTTGGATTCTTCACAAGGCAAATAGCGCTCTGACTATCACACCAAATAGTAATATGTTCTGCATCAACACCAACATCAGAATACAATCTCCTAAACCAAATGGCTTCCTTAAAAGCATGAGTAGCATCCATGTACTTAGCTTCTATAGTGGACAAAGAAACCACAGGTTGTCGCTTACTCATCCAACTGATGGCACCACCAAACATAGTGAACACATAAACACTGGTGGATCTCCTGCTGTTAATATCACCTTCCCAATCTGAATCCACAAACCCATGAATACATAATAAATGCGGAGATGCAGAAGAATTACCATGGTAACATATGGAGTAATCTGGTGTACCCCTCAAATATCTGAATACTTGCTTAACTGCATCCCAATGTACCTATCCATAGTTAGCCATAAACCGACTCAGGACTCCCACTACTTGGGCAATGTCTGGTCTAGTACAGACCATAGCATACATAAGACTGCCAAATGGACTGGCATAAGGTACTTTACTCATGTCCTCCACCTCACTAGGAGATTTTGGACAATCATCTATAGATAAGTTTATTCCTACTAAAACAGGAACACATAGTGGTCTACAATCTGCCATGCTGAACCTGTCCAACACAAACTTCACATACTTACTCTGACTCAACCAAAGTTTTCTGTTAGACTTGTCTCTATTGATTTCCATACCCAAGATGTACCTTGCTGCCCCAAGATCTTTCATCTCAAACTGTGCTGACAACTGAGATTTAAAATCATAAATCATACCCTTGCCCTTCCCAAACAACAACATATCATCAACATATAATGCAACAATAAGAAGGCGATCATTTTCAACTTTGAAATAAAAACAATGATCTGATTTCGATCTTACAAATCCAATTGACAACACAAAGGCATAAAAATTAAGGTACCACATCCTAGGAGATTGCTTCAAACCATATAGAGATTTCTTTAATCTACAAACTAAGGATTCTTTACCTTTAACAATGTAGTGCTCAGGCTGTGACATATAAATCTCTTCCCCCAAATCACCATGAAGGAAAGTTGTCTTCACATCCATCTGTTCTATCTCTAAATCATATGATG
>MU224540.1:3320256-3376992 GCA_018584345.1 Thuja plicata | reverse complement strand
TATATATATATATATATATAATTTTTTTTTCTTCTCTCTTCTCCCCTTTGACAACAATGAAAAAGGTGCATACAGAATAATAAGATTTAGTTCTTGCTCACCAGTTTTAGAATGTCTTGAAAGGAATCTTCCAAGATCTTCACTTTTGTATTCCATGTTTTGAACAATATTTTTCTGATATGAATTAAGCCATTTAGTGAAAACGATGTGGTCTCAACTTCTTTCAATTCTGTGGGCATATATTTAGTCAGTGAATCTGCCACTTTCTCTAAGTCTAAGAGATGAACCTCAAGTATGGATAGCTTAGGAGTGATAAAGCTCTTCAATAGATTAAATCTTGTCAATACTCTCCCTTTCTCATTATCCAATACACTGAGTTAAGCCAAAATTATTGTGACTTCCTTGTCTATCTTTGTTGTAGATTGTGAAGATGTTTCACAACCATCCATCATACTTTTAGAGTTTCCTTCTCTTTGGCAATAATATCCTCTACATTCTGAACATTCCTAATATGATTCATGCAATAGCTAAACAATTTTCTCCCATGTCCAATGTAACTCTTTGCATTTGTCAAACAAGTTTTCACAATGCCTAAGTTCTATGTCATAGACTTGCAAACTTCTGTTAACTTCTTCTCTGAATATTTTATCTCTGCCTTCTCCTCTACAATCTTTATCAAATTCTCATAGTGCCCATCAAATTCATCAAGTGTTATTATTATATTTTCAATATCATCTTTGTGCTAGAAAACGATAGGTACTGGAAGCAATTTGTTCACAGTATCAATTGCTCTTGTAATTAGTTTAGCCTTTTTGTCTCTTTCTGTTCTGATCTTTCCTTGGATTTGTTCAATACAGTAAATGCCAATTTGACTAACTCAACTTCATCCATATTGTCAACACTCACATCACTGCTTTCCAACAATGAGATAGATGATGATTTTACCTCTTTCTTTTCATCCTCTTGGTGTTCTGTCTTCTGTTCTTCTTCCTATTTCTTCTCTACTTCCTCTTTCTGTTCAGCTTCATCTTCTATAGGGGTGTCCAAATTCCCTACAAAGGGGTCCTTTTCATCTTTCAAAGTGTCAAGAGTTTCTACCACTCTAGAAACATAGAAATCTGGTGGTGGATCTACTTCACTTTCCTCAGCATTTGTCTTTTTTGTTTTTGAGTTTTCTCCTATTCCTAATTGTGTAGGCAAAGTGGTTTTGGGAGGTGGGGACTTTTCAGAAGTAGTATTCATCAATATCTTCTCCAGTTCCTTTTGAGTTTCCTCAGTGAATTCATCATACTTCCTTGCCATGATTTTCAACAATCTTACTTTGGTCCTTAGCAAGGGTTTTAATTCCTTGTATATTCTATCTGTTTCTTGTACGGTTATTACAAGCAGCATGTTATCAATTTCCTGATTCCTGATTGTATCATACTCAATCTGTGCTAATTGTTTTCTTGTCTCCAATCTCCCATATAGGTCTATAGGTATACTTACTTCAATTTCTAAAAGAGCCTTTTTGAAAGTGAGTAAATGTTCAATCACAATGTCTTCAATTTTAAGCTTATCTAAATTTCCAAACCTGTCATAATATTTGTCAATTGTGACCAGTTTTCCTTGTTCTATTTCTCTCTTCTCTATCATTTTTGTGTCAGGCTTCCATATGTGCTTCTCTGCTTTCTTCTCTTATCTTAATGTGCTCTACTCTTTAGGTGATGTCTGCATGCTTGTTCTAGTTACTCTAGGAGTGATGTTCTCTGTCTGTGATGTTTGTTGTGATGAAGGAGGTGGAATGTCTACCATAACTACCTTAGGAGTGGGAGGGGCTATAGTACTTCCACTTTCTAGTCCAATATATCTACCTATCATTTTATTTTTCACTTCCTTTAGTTCTTCTTTTGTCAACCCAGCCTTTACACCACATTCATGTACAAGATTTTCAATTTTTCATTTCCTCAAACCTCTAGTATGTTCTTCTCTCACCTTTGCTGATTTATCCTCATATGTTCCCCATCTTTCTTCTGATGGATCAACTTCTAATGCAAGAATATGTTCTACTTGCATGGTAAGTACCTCAGAACTTACTTCATAACCCATGGGATAACACAATTTCTTTCTAGGTGTGACTGCTTCAAAACACACACAATCAGTTTCAACCATGAAACAGATTGTATCCTTGTACTTTTCAACAATATCCTCATATATCATGTACTTGTTCTTCATCTATCTTTGTAGTATTTTGATCATACCAAATAGTTCACCATCAACCCAAGTAGTATTCTGTCTCTTGTAGCTTTGTGAGATTAAAATACCAGTAGGTATCCCAGATTTCCAACCACTAGGATGTAAGCTAGGAAATTTGTGTTCAATATGAATAAACATATGCATAAACAATGAACCAAATCTGAAGGTCTTAGTTCTGTCCTCTTCACTAGCTTCAAATTTTCAAGAAATTTATGTGCCATAACTTTGCATAGGTTATATTTCACATTTTCCTTCACCATTCTCCATGGCATCATGATTACTCCAATAGATACCGAGTTAGGTCTGCTACTATAGTATATTTTGTATCCAAGTATCATAGCAATCAATCTCACATCTTGTTGAAAGATGTCATTCACTGTCATTGCCCGCCTGTCCCATTTAGAATGAGTTAGGGTTTCAACTTCTTTCTTTACATGTTTCTCTACAAGAGGGATGACTCCAGTGTTGTCTAGTCCAGTGATTTATTTAATTAGATCACTACAGATCTTTATAGGTTGATCACCTATCCAAATGAACTGATCACGAACCCTGCTCAACAAGATTTTATACCATTCATCTTCATTGAATTTGCATAAGTCCATAATATTCATTATTCTTAACTGATCAATGTGTTTGTATTATTCTTTGATGATTCCACTATCAGTCATATAATCCATCTCAGTTGATATATCATCAATTCTCAGTATATCATACTTACAATGTATGTAAGCCCTAATATATTCTACATGTAATACGTCATATGGGGTTTGAGAAAATGCTCCTTTTGGATCCTCTTCATAGGAATTAAATGGATGTTTCTTAAATTTGTACCTGGGTCGATCTACAACATCGAAAATAATAGGTGCATCCATGGCTAGATGATGTAAATACCTTTCTTCCACTGAATTCTGTGTTTTATGCTTCAATCGATCATGCACAACAAATGTAGAATAGTCTGAATATTTCTACTCTTTGATCTCCTTAGCTCGCTCTTCATCAAATGGTAAAGAGATAGGTAATCAAATGGTGCTTTATACAAGTTTAAGTCATAATTTTCACTTTTACTCAATACAGTCCAGTCGGTTGTTAGATCTTGTAAATAAAATATATGTGTCGGCTGATGTTATGCTCTCAGATGTATGTTATATGATGTCAGCCAAGTTCATACCAAATCTTTCTCAAGCTCAATCCAAAAATTTTGAGGCAGGATATATTCTAATGTCTGTATCCATTGCTCCCCCTAAGGCCATGATCATCCAATTAGGTTGATTCTATTTTACTACCATCAGGCGAAGATCTAGCAACATCTACTGACTCTCCCTAAATTGATGTCTCACTTGTTTATTTTATCTTCCATATCTTACCACTCTTGCTATCTTCTTCTTTCTTAAAACAAGTTTCAAAATCACTCTTTAAATCTGCAACACTCTTACCAGTATCATTTTCATTCTTCTATGAATTCATAGGAGGTGGTACTCTTCTGTTGTCTGAACCATTATACCTGCAAAACTTTGCTATATGTCCTGGATTATTGCATTTATAACATATAGGAGGTCTTTTTCTAGATTAATGTGTAGATTAAAGTACTTCACAATGTGTCCAATGTTATTACATTTGTAGCATGTAGGTTTCACTGTAGATTCTCTTCCATTGTCTTGTCTATGTCCAAATTGATTAGGTTTTCTGCATTCTTCTTTCTTGTGGCCATATCCATTATAGTTAAAACAATAAATAGAGAAAGTTATAAAAGGGGCATTACCTTTGTAGTCTCTCTTCATGTGTCCAAATATATTGAAACCCAAGCATCTACCTCTGAAGGGTCTGATCTACTCTCTAGATTCTTCAATAGAAGGTTTTTTAGCATCAATCTTATCATTTGATTTCTCTTCCTGATTCTTTGAATATTTAGCTTCATTGAATCCAATACCAGTCATATCACCTTTAGGTTTCTATTTGTCTCTCTATTCATTAATCAAATCACTGCTGGTGTGAAGTTTCTCAATGTGTTCCTTTGCTTCAACAAGTTCACCTTTTATAATCTGATTGTATTTCTCCACTTCCATATATTTTTTCTTGTAGATTTCAGCCTCATTCTTTATTTGATCTAATGCATTGTTTAAATCTTCTTCAACTTTCTTCTCTAGCATTCTTCTATATCTTTATTTCTTTAGCCATAGTCTCATTTTCAAGTTTCAGGGTCTCATTCTCTTCTTTTAGTTGCCTCATCTGATCTAAATTATCTTCATCTGAATCCTCTTTTATCTGAACCATAAGATCTTGTCTTTGACTTCTGGAAAGCTCAAGTTGTTCTTTGAGTTTCTTTATAAATTTCTCATCTCTTCACATGTTGAATTTCAACTCTCCATTTTTTTCTTTTTCTCTGTCAAGGTCTTCAAGTGCAACATCAAAGTTTTCTTGCAGACTGTCCAAATCCATTTTGATCTCCCTCAAGCTATTAGACTTTCTCTCCAAGGGCCAAAAGCTCTGATACCAATTGTTAGGATTGGATAATACTGAGAGGGGGGGGGGGTGGTGAATCAATATTATAACACTTAATTAAATTCTTCAACCATTTAAACATTAACCATAAACTTGCAATAAAGAAAAAGAACATAAGCAAATGATACCGTATTCATAACACCATATTTTGTTTTTGAGGAAACCCTGGCCAAGGGAAAATCCTGGTGGGGATGGTACCCAAAAGCATGTACTAAAGTATAATATCCTTGTTAGGAGACCTAGCCCTATTAGGAGCTGAATATTACATAACACATTTCCTTGTTAAAGGAATTGCAACCCTATTAAAGGTACACAACACCTTGTTAGGGGCCAACTGAGCTTACAACTCTTACAAAGTAATTCAGTTTACAAAGTGTTCTCAATCATGAACAAAACAAGAAACACTATTTCTTAGATATTTCTTTTATAGTTATTCAATGATCTCTATCATTCTCTGCTCTGCTATTCGGTCAAAAACTCATCCAACTATCCATAAACTTCTTCTTATCTTTATCAAAAATATCTTACATATATATCTCACAACTTTACAAAGTCGGCTCCCAATATGAATATTACAAATATTAAAAAGTCAGCCTTTAATACAAAATACATTTAATATAGTAAATATCAAATGATAGTCAGTGCTCTTACATAGTTAATGTGTAGGTTATCAACAACCAAAATACAACTTCGATTTCCTGGAGTCCAAATCATACTCCCTGAATCTTCACTACTGTCCAACTGCTCTTTATCGTTGTTCTACTATAGTCTACCTCTCTTCAATTCTTTATAACTCATTGTAGACATAACCAAAACCAAATCAATCTTAGGTGGAGGTCATAAATACCCCATATTGTCTTCCTCTAAGATTTCTTTCCCTAATTCATTGATCTTGATCTTTGATATCCAAAATACTTCTATACTACTGCTTCTATACTTAGTCAATTTATGAGTCAACAAAACTTATCTTTATAGGAATCGATCTGAAACCCAGATGTATTTCCATAAATGACAACCAAAAAGTGAATCACATTAACAAAATTGATCACTTTCCAACATGATATCTACTTTCCTATGAGGTCTATACACTCTTCTTACCCCAAATCAACACCCAAGGTTGTGAAACAAATCTCTTCAAATTATGTCTCAGGGACATGCTGCCTAAACTCCAAAAAAAGTGTGAAAATATTGACTAGTGGATTCACCCAATCAATCCAATTATTTCTACACCCTGCTAGGGTCTTATGGACAGAGAACCATTCAACAGATTGATTCATACAAACTCATAAATACCCAAACTTGCAATGTTCTCTAATTCCTTGTAGCCCTTTCCAACAGGTTTTCCATGCACAAATTTTGACTATGAAGGGAAAAAAAAAATGTGGTTGTTTTAATACACCCATTATGAATTTATTACAATTCCCAAAGATCCAGAGAACCACTCTACTCTAGCACCATAAAACCCTCAGAAAGAGTGCAGACCTAATTGGCCAAACTAGGCTTGGTTTACAAAGAAAGTGGTCTATTATGGGTAAACACAATGAATGAATGGATTTGGAAACTTTATAATAACTCAAAATGACCTAAATAAACCCTTCATTTGATCCCTTCAATCAACTACTTCATCTGCTCCTGACTGTTCCTATGAGACTAGCTAAATACATTGAGATATTTAGCCTAGGGCTTGATGCTAAAAGGACCAGAACACCAGATCTTGAGCAGAGCCTTAGGAATCATTAATAATGCATCCCTAACCTAAATTTCCCAATAGGCCATGGATTCCAACTAGAGAAATGAAAAGTTAGGGTTCCATTTGTATGACAAGCTGAGGATTGATGCCCTGCAAAACCGCTTTCACCAAATTGTATATAACTTTTAATCTATAACTCCAATTGAACTCAAATATAATACTTTGAATACTAGAATCACAGGGCTATCAAATTAGAGCATTAAAATTAGTCTCCCAATTGGTACACATTCATACACATAGAAATTTCTCAATAAATATGGTTCCTTTTATTCAAACTTGCATCAAAATTGCTTCTACAATTTCCAACACTTCCAACCTCCTTTATGATGCAGACGGTAAGGGTGGTGGACAAGGTTTTCAATAAGTGAAATGATTCATCCCAAGAAACTCAATGCTTCAACTATGCTTCAAGAACCCACCAAGTACTCCAAGAGGCTCCAATTATGATTTCACTCTCCCCAATGAAAAACAATGATAGAATAGGTCTATTTATACTCGATTATAAAGGATTCATATGGTTAATGGGTTTACAACAACACCCAACACTCCAGTCTTGAGCAATCTTCCTAAACTCTTGTTCTTTGCTTAGAAAAACCAAAGATACTTGTAATCCCAAAAAACTAACTCAAAACAACCTTGGAAAAACCACTCATAACAATCTACAACCTCTCATATCATTTTCATTCATTAACTCAATCTTATAAAACAAATAAGCCAAAATACACCACCTTGCTGCCCTCTGGATAGTCTTGTGAACAGTCATTAATAACTTTTTAACCAGATCGAATTTCCTCAATCCCTTTAGTGAGTTTGTGTTTAATTAGGATTTCTTCATTTTTTCCAAAGCATGTGAAGATCCAATAGTTCCATCCAAAGATATGGCCCTCGCATTAGACTGTATTTTCTGCAACCCTCATTCCTGAACTTTTACCCTTTCTCCAAACTGTGATCACTCTTTCTTATTACCTCTGCATATGCATTGTTAGGAAGCTATAATACACTGTTAAATAAGTCTCATTCCATGGATTCTAGGCCTTTTATTCCATGGAATGGTCTATGCTCAAGAAACTAACTCAAAACAATAAATGAAACTATACAATACAGTGGTATACACTGTTTTCAAAAGACAGTCATTTAAAATAGTTCTTAAAACATCCAAAACTCTACAATGATACCTTCTAATGCATATTGGATCTTTTGTGGATGCCTTCAAACCAAATTCACATGTATTCACACATCAAAACACCCAAAATGAGAGAAATACTATTTTTATTGAATTGTTCATTTGTTGTCCGTACACTCCAGAATACCACTGCCCTCTTCAATGGCTTGACCAGACACATATATATAGACTCTCCATAACCATAAAAACCAAATTCTATCAGTTGGGAGTATAGTTTATTCTAAAAACATACTAAATTCCTAATTCCCTCTAAAAGACATTCTAACCATTTATTTTCAAATACTTGAATTTTTAAACTATGAAAATGCTTTAAAAACCTTATTAATTGGATTTTTAAGAACTCCAAAGTTTTTCCAATACTTAGGAGACTTAATTCCAATACTCCTATAACCCTAAACTACCCTAAGACACCCTTGGACACTAATGTTCCATTTTTACAATCATTTGATCCTTTCAAGGATATAATTAAGTCCTTTAAGAACTTCCCAAATTCAATGAATTCATTACATCAATTGAGAACCATTATAGGTTCTAGGACTTTCCAATTGATCCCCTGAGTTGGATTGTACATTCCCTTCCTCTGGTCCTCCTTAGATGTCTTTAAGGTCTTCATAGTCTTCATGCCTTGACTAAATGTCCTTGGTGCCCCTGCACCATACTCCCCTCCTCTAAAGAAACTCTTGTCCCAAGATTTTGTCATGCATGTCCTCCTTGCAATCCTGCAATCAATTTGATGTTTAGGGATCTAGAAGTCCCCCAAAGTAACCTTCCTTCTCACATTACTCCAACCTGCATTCATACACAAAATATTAGAAGAAAAATGATGATTTGCTGACTGTCCTTGTGAAGGATAGTGAGAAGTTTGTAAGTCCTTCATCTCTGATCCCTTCCATGGATAAAATCCCTGATCCAACACCTCTTCTCCAGTGCTATGTGTTGATTGCATTATAGGACACTTTATGGTCCCAACTTTTACAAAAGCTAAATCCCAAAGCTCTCCACCTTTAGGACTATCATAATAGCCTCTTGCCTGTACTTTCATGTCCCTATGCCATCTAGTATCATACTGTACCTTCTTGTCTATCTACTACCCAAAACACATGAGTATTGGTTCATCTTGGGTTCTCAACAAGGGCTGCAACTCATACCTCTTGTGTTCATGCTGAACTAAGTACTTATTGGTGAAACCATCATGGATAACCTTCCTAGACCATTGCCAAGATCTTCCCAAGATCAAATGTCCACAATTCATATTTAGAACATCGCATAGAACCTTATCTCTATACTTTCCAATTGAAAACTCAATCATGACTTGATCACTAACCAACAAATTCTATTTTTCATTTACCCAAGTAGCATAATATGGCTATGGATGTAAAAATGTTTTCAAATTTAACTTCCTCACCATTTCATGAGACACAACATTATGACTTGCTCCTGAGTCTATAATGAGTCTACATACTTTACCTTGGGTTAAGCAATTTGATCTAAATATACTCATATGTGGATTCCATGGCTGTCCTCTTCCCATCAATAAGCATTCTCCATCCTCTGGGTGAATTTCAATAGCCTCTTGCTGCTCTTCTCTGTTTGTGTCTTCTTCCATCAAGTTCACCCTCCTATCTCTACCCTTGTCCTCATTCCATTTAGGACATCTAAAGGACTGATAACCCACTTCATTGCAAGTAAAGCATCTTCCTATGAACATCCCATTTCCTTTTCCTCCACTTCTTCCTCCTCTATATCCTCCTCTTGTCTCAAATGTGTATGGCTTGTCTTTGTCATTGCTGCTTTGAAAATCAGTGGTACCTCTACCTCCTCTTCCTCTCATAGAAGATCCTCCTCTTGTGCTACTGTGCTTCTCATGCCTTCTTCTTATCTTCTCTTCAGCTTTCATGGCCAACTGATAGCATTCATCAATTGTCCTTGGGGTAGTAAGACTAAGTTCATCCTGAATGTTGAACCTTAGCCCCCCCATGTACCTTGCAATCTTTTCTTCCACTTCTTCTTCATGCCCTATTCTGATATCCAACTTATGGAACTCCTCAGTGTACCTTTGCACATCCATATCCTTTTGTCTAAAATATCTCAACTTCTTGTATAACTGCACTCTATAATCCTTTGGAAAAAATTTTGCCTTCATCTTCTCCATCATGCTATACCAAGATGTGATCTTGGGTTTCCCATTCTTCCATCTTTCTTCCTGAACACAATCCTACCATAGCAATGCATGTCCTTTCAACCTGGACTTTGCAATCTTCACTTTGTCCTTCTCCTCTATTCCTTCACACTCAAAGCAATTCTCAATTGCACTGAACCAATCTATTAGTTCCTCATCATCCATCTTCCCTCCATACATTGGTAATTCTATCCTTACCCTTGAATCTCCATTCTTTATGGCTTTCACCAACTTAGCCATCCTCTCATCCTTAGGATCTAACTGCTCTTCCTCTTGGGTTACTTCTTCTTCTTCTCCTTCTTCTACTTCCTCATCCAATCTAATGCTTTTGTCTCTCTTCTCTAGTGCTGAGATCCTCTCCATCATGGTCCTCATCATTCTATCCTTCTCATGGTTCTCTTTCTCTCTTTGTTCCAATGTTGCTTTCAACTTCCTATTGTCCGCCAACTGCTCCTTAACTATCCTGGCCAACTCTATGTTTGTCATCCTTGTAGACAACTCCTCCTCACCTTCAGACATCTTCCCTGATCTACTTGTGGCTTTGATACCACTTTATGCAGACGGTAAGGGTGGTGGACAAGGTTTCAATAAGTGAAATGATTCATCCCAAGAAACTCAATGCTTGAACTATGCTTCAAGAACCCACCAAGTACTCCAAGAGACTCCAATTATGATTTCACTCTCCCCAATGATAGAATAGGTATATTTATACTAGATTATAAAGGATTCATATGGTTAATGGGTTTACAACAACACCCAACACTCCAGTCTTGAGCAATCTTCCTAAACTCTTGTTCTTTGCTTAGAGAAACCAAAGATACTTGTAATCCCCAAAAACTAACTCAAAACAACCTTGGAACAACCACTCATAAAAATCTACAACCTCTCATATCCTTTTCATTCATTAACTCAATCTTATAAAACAAATAAGCCAAAATACACCATCTTGCTGCCCTCTGGATAGACCTGTGAGCAGTCATTAATAAATTTTTAACCAGATCTAATTTCCTCAATCCCTTCAGTGAGTTTGTGTGTAATTAGGCTTTCTTCATTTTTTCCAAAGCATGTGAAGATCCAACGGTTCAATCCAAAGATATGGCCCTCGCATCAGACTATATTTTCTGCAACCCTCATTCCTGAACTTTTACCCTTTCTCCAAATTGTGATCACTCTTTCTTATTACCTCTGCATATGCACTATTAGGAAGCTATAATACAATATTAAATAAGTCTCATTCCATGGATTCTAGGCCTTTGATTCCATGGAATGGTCTATGCTCAAGAAACTAACTCAAAACAATAAATGAAACTATACAATACAGTGGTATACGCTGTTTTCAAAAGATAGTAATTTAAAATAGTTCTTAAAACATCCAAAACTCTACAATGATACCTTCTAATGCATATTGGATCTTTTTTGGATGCCTTCAAACCAAATTCACATGTATTCACACATCAAAACACCCAAAATGAGAGAAGTACTATTTTTATTGAATTGTTCATTTGTTGTCCGTACACTCCAGAATACGACTGCCCTCTTCAATGGCTTGACCATACACATATATATAGACTCTCCATAACCATAACAACCAAATTCTATCAGTTAGGAGTTTAGTTTATTCTAAAAACATACTAAATTCCTAATTCCCTCTAAAATACATTCTAACCGTTTATTTTCAAATACTTGAATTTTTAAACTATGAAAATGCTTTAAAAACCTTATTAATTGGATTTTTAAGAACTCCAAAGTTTTGCCAATACTTCGGAGACTTAATTACAATACTCCTATAACCCTAAACTACCCTAAGACACCCTTGGACACTAATGTTCTATTTTTACAATCATTTGATCCTTTCAACGATATAATTAAGTCATTTAAGAACTTCCCAAATTTAATGAATTCATTACATCAACTGAGAACCATTATAGGTTCTAGGACTTTCCAATTGATCCCCTGACTTGGATTGTACATGCCCTTCCTCTGGTCCTCCTTAGATGTCTTTAAGGTCTTCATAGTCTTCATGCCTTGATTGAATGTCCTTGGTGCCCCTGCACCACTTTGAAGAGGCTTGGATATTCTTAAATATATTCAAAACATAGTTCCAACTGATTAGGAATGTTTATGACTATTGGTAACCATATTTTGAACTTCTCAAGAAACTTTTTGAAAAGTTTCTCAAGCGACTTTGACAACTTTTAGCAACATTGCAACATTGTTGCATTTTACACCTTTTGAACCCACAATGACATCCATTGGATTCCTATGACCAAAATCATCCAAATTCCTTAGATATAACACCTAGTCACTTCTCATCCCTAAAAAACCTATTGACACCTATCAAATTCAATCAAAGGATCTAAGTGGACTAAGGTGTCCTAAGGTTTATAGATGCACCTTAGGAACCCTTGACCACAAAAATGGATCAAGACACAAGTGGGATGATCAAAAGGATCAATCCTTATTAAAATTCAAAATAAATCAACTTGAATCAACTCGATAAGCCTTGGGTGCCCTGCACCATACTCCTAAAGAAAAAATGAACTCAAGTCTCTTGAGTTGGAAAGTCTTCAAGTTGAAAGCCTATTTTCTAAATATCTTTAGGGTTCATTGAGGTAGCATCCTCTATAGGTTGATGTTTCCACTTTACCAAGTACTCATATTAAGTGTTTCTCCTAGTTTGATTTCTCACTCTTTTGTCTAGAATGCTTTCAATCTCAGGAGGGTCTGATGTGGGTAGATCATTCAATGCTTTGTCCTTGGGAGGATCAAAATTACCTACAACACAATCATCACTAACAAGATCTTTACAAGCATATATGTTAGCAATATTAAAAATAGGATATAGAACAATAAGAGATGGAAAATCAATCGTGTATGCATTGTTTCCACACTTCTTCAATATTTTGAAAGGACCAATATTGTTCATCATGATTTTAATGTATTTATCCTTGGGTAGCCTTTCTTTCTTAAGGTGAATCATCACCACATCTCCCACTTTGAATTGCACATCCCTCCTCTTTTTTTCTGCATGCTCTTTATACTTTTCAGTGGTGTGTTGCAACTTTGTCTACACTTATTCATGGATATCCTTAATTACTTCTACAAAGTCCTCTACTAATGCACTTCTCTTCTCCATATCCTTCACATCTCTGAGTTATAACACACCTCTAGAGTGAACACCATAGACAATCTGGAAAGGAGGTGAACCAGTACTCCTATTGACTGAATTGTTGTAAGATAATTCTACTTGGGCAAGTATGGAATCCCAAGTGACTCCATGTTCTTGAGTTAAACATCTCAAAAGGTTTTTAAGAGACCTATTGATCACTTGTGTCTGACCATCAGATTGTGGATGATATGCAGATGATAGAGACACATTTGTTCCCAAATTTCTCCATAGTGTTCTCCAAAAATTTCCCAAAAGCTTAGGATCTCTATCAAATATGATTTACAATGATAAGCCATGAAGTCTAACAACTTCCTTAAATAATAACCCTTCTATGTGAGATGCATCATGAGTTGTTTTATGTGGTATAAAGTGCGCCATTTTAGACAATCTATCTACTACCACATAGATACTGTCAAATCTAGATTTGGTCTTAGGTAGACATAGGAAAAAGTCCATACTTACCAAATTCCATAGCTTTGAAGGGATAGGAAATGAAGTATACAATCCTGAATTTGATGTGTGACCCTTGGTTTTTTCACAAACCAAACAAATCTACACAAATCTTCTGACATCTGTCTGTAACTTGTGCCAATGATAGAATCTCCTGACAAGTTCCAGTATTTTATCCACTCCAAAGTGCCTTGCTAAACTTCCATAATGCTTCTCCTTGATGATGTTCTCCCTAATGGATCCTTTTGGCACACACAACAGACTTCCTTTGAAAAGTAATCCATCCTACACAAGGAACTCTTAGAAATTAGTGTGATATCTCTCTGTCATCTCAGTACAAACCTAATAAGCTTCCTAATGGGGAATATTAATGCCATATTTTAAATGCCCTAGGATAGCTTCTGTAAGGACCCTTTTCCTTGTTTTATCATACTTTCTGAAATAATTTATACTCATATTTTCTATTATGTTGCATGCTACCACTAGACCTATGCTATGGTTAAAACACACTTAATATGCTATTCTTGGATGAATATGCTATGTTACTTACTTTGGAATTATTATTATGTCTTTATGAGAGAATTAGTTGTTTGAACATAGATAATGCATGTGTATTTTGGTGTTTATTACCATAAATCTCTCTATCATAACATCTGAAGGGTTGCACATCAATATAGAAACTGTCTCTTTGACCAGGTAAAACACACCCATGCGCTGGACGCCCGACCCGGTCTTGTAGAAGGTTCACATAGAGAAACATTAAGAACAACACCATCAAGTGGATCCTAGGTGATCAAGGTGGTAGCAGTTGAGAAAAGACCAAGGAAATGTAATGAATTCTCTAAATAAATCTAGGAGAGAGTGAGAAGTTAGATTTGTTTTCAAAAGCAACCCTTTCCTCTTTCTTGGACCTATTCTATTTCCAACTTTCTAGTTTCCCTTTCTATTTTTAGTATTGTAATAAAATATCCACCTATTTCTATGGTGTGATCAGTTAGTAGTTATATGTTTTTCTTCTTTAAATAAAGCCCTAGTCCTGTGTGAGGGGAGGGTGTTATCAAATATAGTTTTGATTATGTTGTTTTACAGTTGTTACATAAAACTTGAATTCACTTTTTCAATGAATAGAAGATGAAGTTTTGGTCTTTAGTTTAGTATAATTGAGTCTAGATACTCACTCAAGGGGGCCCACTTTCTAAGTAATATATGTTAGTGAGTTAGAATCATTTGCATTTAGTTTTAGTTTCCTGCATCTTGGTATCATAATTCTTGTGTTAACACAGTTCTTGCAGCCAAAGCTACGGAATAGTTCGGTACTTCCTGCAGCCAAAGTGGTAGAACTGTTGAAGCATTATAGTTGTGTTTTCAAGTCTTTGTATTCCTTCAGAATCTTCACTTGTGAATTTCCTTTCCACTATTCATTTCTTGCAGCTATAGACTAATTTCCTTTCAAAGTAATTTATTTCCTACAGCCATAGCTTGGTCTGAGTAGAATCCTTGGTGCATATATCTTGCTGGCCCATTTCAAGTAATATGTCCCTGGGTTGATAACTTAAATGAGTTTTTATAAAGGAGGATAGCTTCTCGGTAGGATGTCTAATCCCCGAGTCATGGTAATTGCCTAGTTTTTTATCTCTTAATAGAACCGATCATTTCTGGTGTCGTTGCTAGGAACGGTGTCGAGCCAAGTTTTTAACTTAGCCATTTGTAGAATTCAATTCAAGCATGTACATCCTTTTTAAATAGATTTTTCTATCAAAAAGTATTTCAATCTACCACTGCAATTTTTTTCATTTAGCTATATGCATAGAAGAAGAAGAGACACTCTAGGAAGGTACTTGCCAAACTACCCCAACAACCAATTAGGAGATATATTTGTACCAGAAGAAGATGAAGAGGAGGGTCAGTTAGTGGATGCAATTGTAAACCTTCCTATATCATCATCATCATCATCATCATCATCTGAAGGTGATCCACTAAACTTCCACCTTCTTGAAGAGCAACTTGAGTTCAATCCTTTTGCAGAAGCCTTGGCCAATCTCAGAATCAAATACCCAGACAAACAAGAAAAAAATCCACTACCTCTAATCATCTACCAACCACAAGGTCTCCCTCAAGGTCTTCCTAGGATGAAAAACCCTCCTACCTTTCCATTTCCCATTATTGACCAACATGATAATCACAACCTCAAGAATATTCCCTCTTCAACACTTCCAAAATTCTATAGCCTGGTGACCAAGGACCCAGATATCTTTCTCTTTGAGTTTTATATTCTCTATCGTAGCTACGACTACACCACGGATGCCCATAGGCTCAATTTATTTCCTACAACTCTAAAGGATTCTGCATTGAGATGGTTTATGGGCTTAGGCCAAGATGTTGTCCATGATTGGGACGAAATGAAGATAGCATTCTTGACAAAGTATAAAGAGTACTGCATGGGAAATCATATGCGAGGGGATGACATCTTCAAGATGAAACAAAAGGCAGATGAGAGTCTAGAGGATTATGTGTCAAGATTATTGTTTAGCTTGCAAAAGAATACTCAACACCAGCTTAATGAGGAGTCAAAAAAACTTCTGTTTTTAAGGGGTATAAATGAAGGGTGTACTGAAGCCTTAGATCTTATGGCCAAAGGAGATATTACCAAATCTACATGGGAGGATATCAAGAAAATATGCCTCAATTACTCAAGATCTGCAGCCAAGAAGGGCAAAGGATATAGGTCTACAATGGGAAAAAATAATGGCACTGGGGCCTCTCGGATAGAAATCACACATTTTCTGTTTGACTTAAAGCAGGGTATTATCAATAACATGGCCACCAAACTGGACACAATATAGGAAAAAAAGAAGCATGAGGAGGCCGAAGCTATTCTGGCAGAATTCTATCCACATTGTAGATAGAAGAAGAGAGATTGTCATTGCAAGTTGGTTGGCAATATGGAGACTGCACAACTACCCATTGATTATAAGCCAATTGAGGGAGATGATGAGCTGTATTCTTCATTGCATAATAAAGACAATAAGATCAAAGACAAGGTATGCCTCATGACCCTCTTGCTTTTAATGGTCCATTTTATAGTAGTCAATGGCAACCACTTATGAATAATCAATACTCTCCCTGGAATAATCTGCAACCTTAGTGGAAAAATTAACCAAGTCATCAATGGAAACAAACCCAAGGGAATTGGAAACAACCCCAAGGTAATTGGAAACCTCCACAAGGCAATTGGTAGAAAAATCTGCAGTTGTGGGGAGGTCAGCAATGGCCAAACCAGCAATAGAGACTCCTGCAGCCACCACCGTAGCCTAAAAAAAAAGCACTTCTGCCACCTCCTGCATCCACTATAGAACCCCCTAAGCCTACTCAACTCCCTACCCAGCCTCAGCCTAATCCTAATAATAGGCCTCCAGCACCTCAGCAAAATGTCTATTCAGCTGATCCAAACCAATACCATGCCTACACAATCAATGACATTCATTTTCAGTCAAACACTACTCTACCAACACCTCTTATTATCACTAAAGTAACTCCAAAAGATTACATTCCTCAAACTACTCCAGATGCCACTCCAATAAGCCCAACAATATTACCAAATAAATTCCAGCCAGCTCCACCTCCCTTTCCACAAAGGTTGTAGAATGAAAATTCTAAGCATACTGATGATGCAACCTTTGACATCCTAGACCAACTCAAGAATATTAATGTTTAGATTCTACTTTTTCAAGCAATAAAGGATGTTCCCACGTATGAAAATTCTATCAAAGAGGCATGCTTTTAAAATCTAGGTCATAAGCAGAAGGATCCCTAGATAGTCCATGTCCTGGGAAACTTGCTAATATCATGGTCAGAAAAATATTGGTCCCAAAGTATTTTGATCCAAGCATCCCCGTTGTCGAGGTTACCATCAATGGGACAACCATTAAAAATTATTTGATAGACTTAGGAGGTTCCATAAATGTAATGACTAAGGACATCATGTAGCAACTCAAAATCACTAACCTCTGGGAAACACCCATTGTCCTGCAGCTTGTAGATAGTTCCACAGTCAAACCCGACGGGGTAGTGGAGGATATAGTTGTTGACCTTGAAACCTAGTCTTATCATGCATACTTTATGATACTCTTGCCTAAGGCCACCTTAGGAGGCTATTCAATTATTCTTGGTCAGCCTTGGCTGGCCACTGTTGATTCCTTTACAGGATGTCGCTCAGGCAATATGACCATTTCTAATGGAAAGCATACTAAGACATTAGCCTTATACTCGCCTGCACAACCAAAAATGAATTTAGGTTCACCAGTTTGGCCTAACATTGGGGAGGAGGCTGAGGTATTCAACTCAGTAGTCCAACTCATGATGTTAAAAAGGGATCCCTTCCTAAAGCTACAGGAGGAGGATACTGTAATCACCAACATTCTGCAAAACCAGTATGGCCCAGATTCAGATCCCATAAACTGTCTCAATCCCCATAACTGCTCCCTGCAAGCTTTGTGCCCTAATTGTGACTTACCTCCATCTCCTATAGCCAAGAAACTCTATCACCAATTTCTACTCCACAAGGTCCAAGCACCTCTGTTGATGGATTCTTCTATGGTATAAATCACAAAATAGTTGGAAGTTTCCCCTGTTCATTGCTTGTATATTAATAGAGAACTTACCAACCAACAATAGACATATTTGGACAAACTACTAAAAGACCATACCACAACTTTCAGATGGGACTATTTAGATATGAAGGGATTGGACCCTAAACTATGTACTCATAGGATTTTATTGAAACAAGAAAAACCGCCTATCAGGCAATTCTAGAGGTGTATAAACCATGCGTTAAGAGAGATAGTCAAAATAGAGTTAATTTTTTTTTTTAATGTTGGTTTCATCTACCCCATTTCTGACAGTCAGTGGGTCTCACCTTTGGTCATTGTTCCGAAAAAAGGAGGAAAGTGATGAGTATGTTTTGACTATAGGGAACTTAATAATGCCACCAAGAAGGACCATTCTCCATTGCCATTTATTGACCAGGTCCTTGATTCCTTAGCAGGGAAGCGTTATTTTTCTTTCTTGGATGGATATAGTGGATACAACCAGATCAGGATCCTTGCTGAAGATCAAGAGAAAACCAAATTCACTTTCTCTTTGGGAAAATTTTCTTACTCCATGCTACCTTTTGGCCCTTGTAATTCTCCAGCTACATTCCAGCAAGCAGTTATCAATATTTTTGTTGATATCTCACATGATTGTATGGAAATATACATGGATGACTTCACCACTTATGGGGAAACCTATGAGGAGGAATTAGTCAATTTGGGCAAGGATCTTACTAGGTGTGAGGAGAAGAATCTGTCTCTCAACAATGAGAAATGCTTTGTGGTGATGCAGGAAGGTGTTGTGTTAGGTCATTACATCTCTACTAAAGGAATTCAGGTGGATCCTGCTAAAATTGAAGTCATCATGAACCTTCCTACGTGAAAAAAATGGAAGGACGTCCATAGATTTCTAGGGAATGATGGTTACTATCGATGGTTTATTAAGGAATTCAAAAAAATGGCAGGTCCCATGTATTCTCTACTCACTAAGGACTCAGACTTTTTATGGACAACAGCTTGTGAAGAATCATTCCTGCAGCTGAAGACTATTCTAACTTAGGCACCAATTCTCTGAGGGCCTAATTGGGCATTGCCATTCCATATCCATACTGATGCATCTAACCATGTTGTAGGGACTATCCTAGGACAAAAATAAGGCCCTGTAGAGCATGCCATCTACTTCATATGCAAAATTTTGTAGTGCACAGAGCTGAACTACACAATCATAGAGAAGGAACTTCTGGCTGTTATATATACGCTGAACAAATTTTGTCACTACTAACTGGTTACCAAATATTTGCGCATGTTGATCATGTAGCCATCAAGTATTTGGAAAACAATCCTACTATCACAGGGAGGCTCTCTAGATGGCTCATGTTGCTACAAGAGTTCGACATCACAATAGTGGATAAACTAGGCAAAACCAATGCAGTTGATTTCCTGTCTAGATTGTAGAATGCCAATGACCCACATGTCATCGATGATAGATTTCCAAATGACCACCTATTTTCTATTTGAGCTCATACCCCTTGGTATGTTGACATTTCCAATTATTTGGTCGCTCAAAAGGTACCACTATATTTCTCGCCCAAGGAAAAGAGGTTGTTAATTGAGAAAACCTTCAACTTTTCTTGGCTGGCCGATTGTCTCTTCTATACTGGACCTGATAAGATTCTAAGAAGGTGTATTCAAGAGGATGTGACTTATGATATTCTACATGCATGCCAACATGAACCTTCTGGCGGCCATTTTTCAACAAAATAGACAACCATAAAGATACTTTCTACTAGCTATTACTGGCCAACTCTACATAAGGATGCAACCAATTACACTCGCAAGTGTGATTGATGTCAGTGAATGGGTCAGCCAACCAAGTTAGATGAAATTCCTATGTTCCCTCAAGTAATAGTCACTCCATTTGATAAATGGGGGTTAGATTTATGGGACCAATTAATCCCCATCAAATGAAAACCCTTACATTTTGGTCTGCACTGACTATGTAACTAAATGGGTGGAAGTGCGGGCTATGGAGCATGCTAGGGATAACAGGGTTTCTCAGTTTTTATATAAGGAAATATTTACCAGGTATGGTTTTCCACAAGAACTAGTCACAGATTAGGGAGCTCAGTTCACTTCTACTATGATCAATACATGAATGAGTGCAACATTCACCACCAGGAGTCTAGTCCATATCATTTGCAGGTGAATGGTCAAGAAGAGATCACAAACAAAGAGATTGAAGCTATCTTGACTAAGATAGTTCAGCTACACAAGATGGATTGGGGTAGCAGATTACAGGAAGTTTTGTGGGCATACCGCACATCATGGAAAACACCAACAGGTTTTACACCCTTTGAGTTGGTATATGGAAAGACTATCATAAAGCTTATTGAATTTGAACATAAAACCCTACAAAAAACATTACAACTCAACCTAGATCTTCCTATAGCTCAAAGAGACAGACTCCTACAGCTTAATCATCTGGATGAAATGAGAAAGGTAGCCCTACAGAACATAGAGTTAGTTCAAATGCAACGAAAAAAATGACATGACTCACATATACAGAATAAAAAGTTTGTTGTTGGTGACTGGGCAGTTTTATATGATTCATGGTTTCAAGATAATCAAGGTAAGATCACAAATATTTATCTTGGTTCCTATGAGGTTGAAATTTTTTTTCTAACATTGAAAACCAATTGTCTACAATCGACCATGTGCATTTCAAGTTATTGGTTAATGGTCACAGACTTCGTCTGTACCATAAGCTAACCACTAAGGTTGAGTTCCTATGGAAATTTGAGATTCCCGCCATGGATGAACCTCCTATAGCCAATGGACCTCCTCCAGCTGAAGAATCTCTTGCATCCAATGGACCTCCACCAGTTGAAGACTTTCCTATAGCCAATAGGAGTGGTTTTTCACTCCAGTCGTCTCTTTGACTCTATTCAAAAGCAGTCATAATAAAGTTTTCATTTCCCACAAAATTATCTTTTTCCTCAATAAAGCCACCATCACATCATATCTCATCCCATTTTTCTACAATCTTCACTCATGTGTCCCATCATCATTATGCCACTCATTCCATTTTACTTAGCCCACGTCATCCGATCTTTCCAGATTTGGACATTTAAAAGTTATTATACTCAAGGTACACATTCATTTATTGTTTGAAATGCTTTTAACTTCATTTGACATTATTATCCATTGTATTGTAATTAATTTATTAATTCATCCAAGTACTACTGTACTTGATAACCAAGCATGTGTGGACACTTGTCACCTTTTTTTATAGGGGGCAGTCCATTAAGTTTTTTTTGCAATAATGACCCTCGCTTAAGCTATGTTGCACAGCCATTTCAATTAATTGATGTGACAACCCAAAGCATACAAAATTCCCTGATAAGCCTTGTTTTTAAAAAAAAAACTAACTCAAATTTCCAGCTCTAGTTTTCAAATTTCCTCTTCCATTTGTCCATATTGCCCAGTAAACAAACCAGAGAGCTCACCAGTTTTTATCTAGCCTAAAGTTAAGTAGAATATGGGAAGTTGTAGTGATTTGGAATTTCTTTGGGCTACAAAATTCCTCAGCAAAAGCATGGGTGGGAAACCCATGTGACATGAACCAAGGGATCACTCATCCCTATTGCAGAACTATCCTAACGTCCAAGTCTTTAATCGGGTATGTCGACTTACATATGTTTTTAGGCTATGTGATTACGACGAGGTCGTAACATTAGAATTCCTACAAAACTATAGAAATGGGGTTGCCTATCTTAAAGGGTTAAGAGTGGAGGCTTCTGACGCATGAACTGTGGAAGTTTATGAGCTTCCTACTAGAAGAGAAGCCTTCCTGCATGAGCACAATGCACCGACAACCAGAGCTGAATTTTCTTTACCCACAGACACTAAACTAGAATACAGTAAATAAATGACCAAAAGAAAATCTCTTCTAGGTGATTAATCTCAGTTAGAAATTCATATTATAAGGTATATTACCTATGATGGACACTTTTCTTACTTGCATGCTGTATATTTTAAGCTTTTGAGTCATTTGCGGCATGGCCGCCTAGTAAATGTGCCCAATTTTCTTTACTCTTTGTTAAATTTGAGTTTTTAGGAAGTTAGAAAGGGGAAGAAAAATGCAGCCACCCACTATGGGTTGATAAGACTCTTGGTGGAAATATCTTTGTGGTATATCTCTCCTATGACCTAGGATGAGTTTATTGCCGCACCCCATGTATAATTACATGGTGAAGGGCCACAACTTGTAATTCAAGAAGAACAAAGAAATGTGCCTAATGAGGCCATTGCTGACAATGATGAAACTAATATTCTAGAAGATTCACATGAAATCGCTTCTCCTTTGGGAGATGATATAGAGAAAATGGCATCTGGTAATCCAAACCCTAGCCAAGGGTGTGGTGAAACCAAGGGTTCCATAGATTTGTAGAATCCAACAATAAAATAGAGTGCCCAGAGGAAAGAAAAGGGATTAGCAAAAATGGCCAAAGATGCAATGGAAGAAACTCTTGTTTTTCCTAAAAACCCTATTTATCCTACATCCATTCCCATCAAAAATAAAAGGACCTCACAAAAGTGCCCTGCAGTGCCTATTGACACTCCTCCATGGTGAAGTGTTTGTTTAAACACACAAGTAGAAAATAAGGACTCACTTGCAAAAAATGGTTCATCTCCTAATAATCCTATTGAAGAGTCTTTGAAGGAACAACCACAAGATGGTAGCCCATGTGTAGAGTGTCCTGATATGATGGAAGAGGGTCCTGTAGCCAAGAATCTGGACACCGAAACATAGAACACATAAACAATGTACATAGAGACAGAGCACAAAGAAATAGACAATATACCTTCTTCTCATTAAGAAAATGTTGAAGTGAATGATGCCCTAGTGCCAACCTCTGATAAGTTAATAGTTGATGAAATAGAAGTAGTCAAAGAGGCAACAAAGTAGGTTACACCAAGAGAGAAAGAATAGGTAACACTCCAATCCCTCTCCATTAACTATTTTACACAAATGAAATATGAAAATTCAATGTAGGAATTGGAAAGAGATAAATTGAAAAGGGAAATACCAAGAAAATAATAGGAAATGCAACTTTTGCAAGGCAAGTTAGACTCAGTCACAAAATTAACTCCTCAGTTGATAGAATGCAGACCACCTCATAGGGTCTATGCACTGTGTCTAAAAGAATAATTTTTACTATTTAAACTATTGAGATTTCTTAGAGATTTACACACAAGCATAAGCTCACCACAGGAATTCATGGCTACATATGAAGGATCACCAGATTTCATTAGGAATTTATTATGTGAGATTTATTTGCACAACTATGATGCTTCCTTCAATACCAAATGAAACTTGTTGATGAGACTTTGTGACTAGTCCTATCAACAGTGATAAGTTGTCACCGGAACTGGGGTACCAACCAAATTCACCTGTAAAGGATCTTTGGGGAATGAATTCTTTGGGCCTTCAAAAACCTAAGTGTCCAGTCTCGATAGTGCAGGGAAGCTAAGTCGGGAAAGTGACTTTTTGTTTGGGGGGATAGCTGATTTTAATCATCTTCTTCAGGGTTTTCGGTGATGGGTCAAGGTTTCCTAAAAGCATGTTAAGTTTACCAAATAAATAGCAAAAGATAGACAAAATTTAGAGTTTATTATTTCTACTTATAGTTGTGCAACATACTTCAAAGATCAACGATGCTCCAATGTAAGAACTAAACTAAATGCTAAATAAATATAGAACCAGTGATTCATACATATTCAATAGCAAGGGGAAAATGAGATAATTAATCTAAATGAAACATTAGAGAAAAGGACATTAGAAACATACATCAAAAAAAGATATCACTAACTGGGAGAGCAAATCATCAATAACATCATTGCCAAAAGGTGTTCCTCCTTCTTCATTAACTCAAAGTGTTCCAGCATCACTGGTGCATACATCCATGGCTCCCAGGGAGCATCTAGCTACTAAGAACTACTGAGCATTGAGCTCCTGAAAAAACTAGAAATGAAATGCTAATAGTATTGGACTACAAAATCATCAATTTCACCGACCCTTGTTATGAGGCCGAACTTCTTATTTATACACATAGTTTTTCCCTAAAACTAACCTAATCTAACTATAGACTCAACATATAAAATATATTATCCGGTGGCCGGTACTACCTGCACCACTTACAATCACCTTGAAAAGAGAAGAGGCATAACAAGATAGAGGAAGAAGACAAGAAAATAAGTTGGAAGAATCAGCATAGAGAAGAGTGCCAGAGTAAAAATAGAAGAAATCTGATCTTCCCAAAGTTTGAGGCAACATGCCTCATCAATGAAAAATGTGGCTCACTGTCTTTGATGTACCAGGTAGTTAATGCTAGAGCGGCGCCTTGGGAGAATTTCCTATCAGGGAAATCCCTCCGTCTGACATGTATTACCATGATAACCTACCTACTGACCCCCTTATTAACTGCTTGAAAATGACCGGTCGACTTCGGGGAACCTGGTGTTAGAAACACTGAGAGGGGGGGGGAGTGATTCAGTGTTTGTCTATTTATTCTATTTCAACAACTTTAAACATAAATCAAATAGATATCAATTTAATCTTAACACAAGAACACATAACACATGATATGATTATGGGTAAACCTTGATAAGAGGAAAACCCCGGTGGGAATTAGTACCCACAAAGATGGCACTAGTATAATGAACTTGTTAAAGTTCCTTTGCCCTATTAGGAGCAGTCTTTACAATGCAAGTACGATGACCTGGTTAAGGGTCTGAACCTATTAGGAGTCTTTGACAACTAACCCTATTAGGGGTGAGGACTCACTGTCCAAAAAGATCACTGCTCAATAGGATGAAAACTACAACCTCCTTTATAGAAGATATACACTATCCAAAAGTGAACTGTTGTATGTGACACAGTTGTCTGATCAGTTCTGGTTATGCGCTAATGATATTATACTCTTAAAGAGATTTATTTCATTTTGATATCTTATCCTTTTCTTTTATGTCTTTTCTCTGCTTATTTCTTTGACACTTATAATATACCTTTTCATTACATATATATATATGTTCATGCCTGTATAGATGTGGCCCAAAACAAGACTATAGTCAGCTCAAAAAAACAATACACAATGCTTCCAAATACATTGGCTTAAACATGTTTACAATATTCATTAAGACATGATTACAAACATAATATAATAGGCGCTTGGTCCTTACACAATAAAATATTATACGCTGATCCAAAAACCGAAGTCGGCTTCATACTCTATTTTCTGAACTGCTAGTATTACTGTTCTTGATATAACTTATCCGTACTGACATATCAGACCATGTGTGTCTAGGGAAAGCACAATAACATATCATAGAACTTAAGTCTAAATGCGCATATCTTGATTTGATCCTACGCACGTGTGCTGGTGCTTTGATCGACTGCAAATCATTGTTCTATTTTGTCTTCTATACTTAGTCAATTTTCACTTCATAGTTTTCTATCAAAACTTCATATGACTTTGTTGCCATAATGAAAACAAAAAATAAGTCATATTATCCATTAGAGTCAACTTTCCAACAATCTCCCCCTTTGTCATTAATGACAACAAAGGAATGTGGCCAAGTTACTCAAAATTTACTAACACAAAAAACTGTATATCATTATACCCTTTAACATATACATACACTATTCCCCATATATACACATATTCCTTAAATACATTACTCCCCCTTTTAAATTAATGACAAAGGTGTCCAAAATTTATAAGTCCCTGAGTACTTACTCTGTATAAATATCTGGATAAGTAATCTATAGATTTTTTATTTCCTGCTGCCAGAATGCATTCAATGCATCTACGATCTGAAGATGGGCACATAAAGCATATGTAAGCTTTTCCATTTTGGTCAAATCCATACTGGGACCCTAATCATATGTGGAAATTGTTTTATCTGTCTGTTTGATGTTTCCATTCAAGACTGCTAGAGAGGGCGCTAGTGCATTTCTCAGTTGAGTCTGCTTGATTCTTATCTTGTTGATCTCAAACTTTGCCTTTTCAATCTTGTCCAACTGACCTTGATAGATATTGTTGTAGATGTTCATGTCTTGTGTGGATGTTTCAATTGATTTTCTAACACTATCAACCAAGATTTCAGCTTCCTCAATCTTTTTGATGTGCTCTGAGGTGAATTTCACTCTGTCCATACAATTTGCTACTACATTTATGCCTTTAGCTGCAATTTATTTCAAGATTACTTGACCAATCTTAAGTGAGTTCAGATCTAGGGAGAAATTCTTTGTCAATTCATCTAATCTTCCCTTATTGTACTCATCTTTTTCAATTTTAGTAGCAGAGTCTACTAAACTTGTGAAATGTGATTTGAAACTTGTCAAGATGTTGTCAGCATCATCAACTGACTGAATCTTAGCCATTTTCTTGTCTGCTAGCACCAAGTCATTCAGAATGTTCACTGTTTCTAGAAAGAGAGAGTTTCTCATGAATTGTTTCTCTTTTTCTTTCTCCATGTCCAACACACTGATTTTAATCAAAGCTTCTTCTTCCCAAGCATCTAACATTGCTGCTTCAGGGGTCAAGCTTGACAACAATGATGGTTTGATGGGTGGAGTCAATATGAAATTTCTACTAGCATCCATATTTTCACTTTTCACAGGAATCTCCATAACTGGTGGCTCATTAGATTGATTGTCTTCCTCTTTGTTTAAATCTCTAGAGGGAACTTCATCTTGCTGTAAAGATGTATTATCAGTGCATACCTGCTCTGTCTCTTCAGTGTTGACAAATGCTTTTTCAACTTTGTCCATGTCATTGTCAGAAGTGGTCATGGATATCTTGACATCATCAATCACAATAGTTTCTTCTGAATCTTTGGCTGTATCAGAAGGTGATGTGATTTTGGGTGCTGAATCCTGTGGACCTGTCATAGGGGCACTTTGAATCACTAGTTCTTTGTTAAGTTTGGGAGGAGTAGGGGTCATCTTTGCTGTAGGCGTCTTTTTTGGATACATATGTCTATCCAGAAATACCCACTCAAATGCTTTCTGAGTTTCTTCTCGAACCAGATCATACTCTTTATTCATGTTATGAAGTGTTCTAGTTTTGGTTTTGAGATGAGGTTTTACTAAATCCAACAGTATAGCTTTCTCATCATGTGAGAAAACAGGGAGAAGACTATCTAATGTCTATTCTCTTATCCTCATATCTTCTTCAATTTCTTGCCTCTTTAATAGGTCCAGTATGTTCCATACTTTGTCTGGTATGACTATCTTGAGTTCCAATACTAAATTTTTGAACTTGATCATATGAGATATAATCATTGAATGAATTTCAGATTTGTCTATCTCTTGATATTTGTCATAGACATTCTTGATAGATTCTAGTCTTCCTTCATTAAAAATTTTGTTCTTTAGGGCTATTAGACTAGGCCTGAATCCTACCTCAGGAGGGGCTTGAGTGTTCTTTACCTTGCTCCTTGTGGTCCTTGAGGATGGATGACTAGTGGGAACTTGCTTCCTTCTGGTTAACTTGCTGGGTACAGAAGGTGGAGAGGATTCTAGATTAATGGTAGTTGATGGCGCAGATGTTCCTTCATCAGATTTATTTTTCTTCTTCTTAGGCATATCATCAGGCTTTTCCATTTTTACTTCAGTAGGAGTTTTCTCAAGTTCTTTTGTAATTTTAGCTTCCCTAGCTTTGTCTAGGTCTTCTTGTGTAACACCATGAATTTTTAGGATATTTGAAGTAATCCTTGATGCCTTCCTCTTGTTGTTTGTACTGTACAAGACAAAATCAAATTGATTTGTCTTTTCTATGTAAGTACCCCATCTAGGTTCATTGGGATCCTTGGGCGTAGATAAAAGAACTTGTGCATAACCTTCCAAAACATGTTCTTCAACTTCCTATCCGAGAGGGTGAATCCATTTTGTTATGGGCTCAAATACCTCCATGCAAGTATAGTTATTTTCCACCATGAAGCATATGGTGTCTTTGTATTTCTCAACTATCTTCTCAGGTATCCTGAACCTTTTCTACATTTTAATCCTAGAATTTTTGATATCCATGTCCATAGAATCCTTCACGCTACTCTCTGATGTAGCCTTGAGTGATATCTGAGACATAGTAGGTTTACTTTTGTCTAGGTAAATATTGGCAAATTTACCTACTATGTGGAAGTAGAGATAGATGATCAGTGAGCCAAACCTGAATATCTCTCTCTTGTCATGCTTAATAGCTCGAATGTTGTCAATCAATTGAGTGCACAATATCTCACATATATTATACTGAGTATTATCTTTCACCATATTTACTACTGCTATGACAGTAGGTGCAGATACACTATTTAGTCTCCTTGCGTGTTGAAATTTGTAACCTAATATCATGGTGACCAATTTTATGTCATCTTCCTTAATGGGATCAATTGTCATACCGCACCTATCACTTCTGGATAAACATGCTTGTTTGACCTACTTTTTCACATCTTTACTAGTTGGAAGAGCTGGTCCTATCTTAGGAAGTCCAGTCATGTCATGAATTAGGTCTACAATAATACAAATGGGAATTTCACCAATCCAATAGAGATAATCATGAATTCTACTCAATAGGATTTTCACCCATTCTGGCTCATAAAATTTGTGTGCATTGGAATAATAAAAAATAGGGTTATCAGTGAGATACACGTATTCATCCTTGAATGAATAGTCTGGTTTCATTATTGAAGTCATAAGAGTTGCTATGTTGTTGTCCCCAACGGTTTCCTTCTTACAGTAGATCTAAGCGTGAATGTCTTCCATGTGTATGACTCCTAGTGGAGTCTTAGAGAATTCCGCTTCTACATCATCTAGAATAGACTTGAATGGATTCTTTTTAAAGAAAAATCTGTTCCTTTCAGTAATGTCAAAGATTATAGGGGTTTCCATACTCACTTGTTGATCGACTAAATAGGGTTCCACAACAATTCAAAATGATGTGACTGCTAGGGTTCTGTTTCAACTTGCAATCTATTCACAAACTGATCAAATTGATAACTTTGAATGATTTGATGCTTAGTGTTACCGTGCTCTACAAAATTTTATGATCTCAGATGTAAACAATGAGGATAAAGAATTGTTTACTGACTTATATACATGTTACTGCATTTAATGCTTACTACTGTACGCGGTTTCCATTGAGATTTTCAAACTTTAATCTGAATAAAGTAAAGGAAATGCGTGCATGCATACAACCTTAATTCATGATCACATAGATGAATCCATAGGCACATACTCAAAAGTGAGTATACTAGCCACACATGGGTTCAGAGCTAGAATAGCTCCCCCTAAGACCATGAGGGTCAACTATACAAAAGTAGAAGGTGTGTCCACTGAGGATGCATCTACTACCTTGTTCTCTTCATTATCCTTCTTTACTTCAACCCAAATTTTATCTGAATCAGTTTTGGCTTGTACAAACTTGAATTCTCCTAATTCTTCAAACAGTGACTTTTTAGGATTTTCATTCTCTTGTCTTTGTTCTTTTGACCTGCAAAACCTTGAGATGTGTCCATATTTTCCACATGAATGACAAATGATAGGAGGTCTAATTTTTTTATTCATCATACTGCACTGCTTGGATGTGTGTCCATTGAAATTACATATCTGACATGTAATTTTCTGAAGGTTTCTTTGAGATTGATTTCTCTGATTGTATTGAGTCACATTTCTTTGGTTATGTTGTGATTGATTTCTTTGATTTTTTCTACAATGTATAGCCCTGTGACCAAACTTATTACAGGAGTAACAATAAACATTGAAAGGTCTTACCTCTTTGTAGTCTCTTTCCAAGTGTCCATGCTTGTTACAAACATAACAAGTTCTATTAACTTGCTTGGGTTCATCTTTTGGTGGTTCAGTTTTAGCCTCTACAATATTCTCAGTTTTCTTTGCTTCAGTGGATGGTTCTTGTGATTTCTTTCTTTCTTTCTTGTATTGAATTGATTTCAATTTGAGCTATACTGTATCCCATACTAGTGGTATCACCTTTTAGTTTTTGTGCATAAATCTATGATTGAATTAAATCAGAACATGTGTATAGTTTATCATTCTTGTCTTTTGCTCCTGATAATTTAGATTCAATCTTATTCTTGATGTTTTCCAACTCCAAGATTTTTGTATTAGCTTGCATAAGTTCTTCATCTAGCTGTTTATTTTCTTTGGTCTTCTCTTCAATGGCTATTAAGCTATTTGTATGTTGTTCATTGAGATCTTCAATTTTGTCTTTTAAGGACATGTTCTTTTCATTCAGTTTCTTGACCATTTTTCCCAAATCATTCGTAGAGCAATCTTTCAGATCTTTCCTTAATTTCTTGATAAGCATTTGAGAGGCATCAACCTTTAGTTTTAGTTCTTCATTTTCTTTTTTAGATCTGTCTAGATCTTCAAGGGCTGCTTCAAGATTCTTTTTTAGATGTTTTTCTTCTACTAAATCCATGATCTCCTCAAGTGGTTAAACTTTCTTTTAGAGGACCAGAGTTCTGATACCAATTGTTAGAAACACTGAGAGGGGGAGGGGGGTGAGTCAGTGTTTGTCTATTTATTCTATTTCAGAAACTTTAAACATAAATTAAATATATATCAATTGAAGCTTAACACAAGAACACATAACACATGATATGATTACGGGGAAACCTTGATCAAAGGAAAACCCTGGTGGGAATTAGTACCCACAAATATTGCACTAGTATAATGAACCTGCTAAAATTCCTTTTCCCTATTAGGAGTCTTTACAATGAAAGCACAATGACCTAGTTAAGGGTCTGTGATGGGAGACCTCTCGACCTTGGACCATGATGACAAGGTTCATAATGTTGTAATTTAGAGTTTCCTGGAACCATGTTAGGAAATGGTTTAGTGAATTAAAAATGCAATGTTTTAGTGGGTTAAAATGGCATTATAATGTATTTAAAAATACATTCCCATTGTAATAGGAATATTGGAATCTCCATAATGAGACAACATAGGCAACATAAGGCATGAAAGGTGGATATTTATAGCTATCCAAGATGGTCTTTAATAACCATCATTATGTAACCGTAAATGGAAAGCTCTTTAAAAAGAGAGAATTTAACCGATTAAAGGGGTCGATAGAGAAGTTAGAGAGAAAGAGAGAATAGAAGAGAAAATTCCAAATGGATCTCTGGCGGCAGCCAGAGAGCCATTCATTTGTCATTGCAGACATTATATTAATAGATCTTACTATATTTCTTACTATCGGCTTTCAGTTTCATAACAGTGATATGGTTTCATAGTTTCCTCATGAAGTAGCAATTTAAGTTTCTAGATTATGGTTTTGGTAAAGATACACAAACCATGGTGTGAATCGGGTTCTTGGGGAATGTTATGTATGCTTTTATTTTTCTAATGTATCAGTTTACACCAGTCTGACTTAGGATGAAGGAATTTATCTTTGTTCATATCTTAATGGGAGAGAATAGATTCAAAGATGGGATTATCTTATGTATTTGAACGAAGGCTCTAAGTTTGAAAATGGTTTCAAGAACCATTATGTCGTCACTCTACTGGTTTGATTAATGAAATAGTTATTGAAGAGTGGCAGAATGCAATAGTAAATGCAAATAAATGGTTGCCAAAAATTGTTACACACGTTGGTGTATCAACTTCATGCATGCAATGACATCGAAGGGAGGTGAGGAGCTGGTTATGTCACGTGGTGACCGGGTGTCCATGTTACAATAGTCACCTATGGAAGGGACCCATGAGCTTACTATGTTTTGACTCAGTATTTTGTAACAGACACAAAGGTGGTGGATTCAGTTTTCAATGTTAAGGAAGGTGGAAATCATTTTATTATATACATGCTTGTTCAAGTGGTGCCCAGCCGCGTGGAATCTACAAGAACACCATGTGTCGACAGTCATTTGAAAAGAGACACACGTTAGACCAAGTTGCAGAGCTGGTTGTGTTTGAAGTCACCAAGTTGGGTGTGTAGAGAAAGGTGGTGGATGGTTGGTTTACATGCATGTTGAGTGGGAACCGGCTGTGAGGTAGTAGAGTTAAATTCGATCCATGGGAGGCTGTAAGGTAAGATCAAGTTGATATATATGGAGTTGGTGAGATGAAACGTTGATTAGTATGTAATATGTATTGTTTTGTAGCATGTGGACATCATCATTGTGGAAGTATGGGAAGAAAACTGAAGAAATAGTGGAGATTTGCAGAGTTAGAAGGGTGCTTCAGATGGGTCACTTTTGTCTTGTTGGTTGGTGACCCAAGAGAAAAAGTTCCTCAATGTAGGGTTGAGTTAGACATTGTAGATTTGCAGAAGAATGTGAGTTGATGGAGGAATAAGATATTCTCTGCATCAGAATGGTATCAGAGCCAGCAAATGGTCTAGTGTTTTGCTGGGTAAAGTTATAATCAGTTACGAGTTGATCCATTGAAGTTGTAGGAGAATGAAGTGGTTTGTGTGTGAAGATATCAGAAGGAGGTCTTGATATTGTCTCCATCGAGATAAAGCTAGGTAGAAGGTGCAATGAAAGAAAGCACTAAGGAAAGAGTGGGAAGCATCTTCCAGAATCTTGGGTGGGTAAGATGGCAATATGGTGAAGTAGCAGTGTGAAGAGTGGTGGATAGCAACAAAACTTCTTGAATGAAGAGTCGTTTGCAAGCATTAGAGGACGCAGCAGAAGTATAGAAGACAAAGACCACGAAGCTAAAGATTGTTTACCCCAGCATTTCCTTGGGACAAGGAAATCTTTTAAGTCTAAAAGTTTGATGGGAGACCCCTTGACCTTGGACCATGATGAAAAGGTTCATAATGTTGTAATTTAGAGTTTCCTTGAACCTGTTAGGAAATGGTTTAGTGCATTAAAAATGCAATGTTTTAGTGGGTTAAAATAGCATTATAATGTATTTAAAAATACATTCCCATTGTAATAGGAATATTGGAATCTCCATAATGAGACAACATAGGCAACATAAGGCATGAAAGGTGGATAGTTATAACTATCCAAGATGGTCTTTAATAACCATCATTATGTAACTGTAAATGGAAAGCTCTTTGAAAAGAGAGAATGTAACCGATTAAAGGGGTCAATAGAGAAGTTAGAGAGAAAGAGGGAATAGAAGAGAAAATTCCAAATGGCTCTGTGGTGGCAGCCAGAGAGCCATTCATTTGTCATTGCAGACATTATATTAATAGAGCTTACTATATTTCTTACTATCGGCTTTCAGTTTCATAACAGTGATATGGTTTCATAGTTTCCTCATGAACTAGCAATTTAAGTTTCTAGATTACGGTTTTGGTAAAGATATACAAACCATGGTGTGAATCAGGTTCTTGGGAAATGTTATGTATGTTTTTTTTTTCTAATGTATCGGTTTTACACCAGTCCAACTTGGGACGAAGGAATTTATCTTTGTTCATATCTTAATGGGAGAGAATAGATTCAGAGATGGGATTATCTTATGTATTTGAATGAAGGCTCTAAGTTTGAAAATGGTTTCAAGAACCATTATGTCGTCACTCTACTAGTTTTGATTAATGAAATAGTTATTGAAGAGTGGCAGAATGCAATAGTAAATGCAAATAAACGGTTGCCAAAAACCGTTACACACATTGGTGTATCAACTCCATGCATGCAGCGACATCGAAGGGAGGTGAGGAGCTGGTTATGTCGCATGGTGACCGAGTGTCCATGTTACAATAGTCACCTATGGAAGGGACCCGCGAGCTTACTATGTTTTGACTCAGTATTTTGTAACAAACACAAAGGTGGTGGATTCGGTTTTCAGCGATAATGAAGGTGGAAATTGTTTTATTATATACATGCTTGTTCAAGTGGTGCCCAGCCATGTGGAATCCATGAGAACACCATGTGTCGATAGTCATTTGAAAAGAGACCCACGTTAGACCAAGTTGCAAAGATGGTTGTGTTTGAAGTCGCCAAGTTGGGTGTGTAGAGAAAGGTGGTGGACGGTTGGTTTACATGCATGTCGAGTGGGAACCGGCCGCGAGGTAGTAGAGTTGAATTTGATCCATGGGAGGCTGTAAGGTAAGATAAAGTTGAGTTATATGGAGTTGGTGAGATGAAACATTGATTAGTATGAATATGTATTGTTTTGTAGCGTGTGGACATCATCGTTGTGGAAGTATGGGAAGAAAACTGAAGAAATAATGGAGATTTGTAGAGTTAGAAGGGTGCTTCAGATGAGTCCCTTTTCTCTTGTTGGTCAGTGACCCAAGAGAAAAAGTTCCTCGATGTAGGGTTGAGTTAGACATTGCAGAAGAATGTGAGTTGATGGAGGAATAAGATATTCTCCGCATCAGTCTGACCCTGTTAGGAGTCTTTTACAACTAACCCTGTTAGGGGTGAGGAATCATTGTCCAAAAATCTCACTGCTCAATAGGATGAAGGCTACAACCTCCTTTATAGATTATATACACTATATCCAAAAGTGAACAACTATATGTGACACAATTGCTTGATCAGTTTTGGTTATGCGCTGATGCTCTTATGCTCTTAAAGAGATTTATTTCATTCTGATATCTTATCCTGTTCTTTTATGTCTTTGCTCTGCTTATTTCTTTGACACTTATAATATACCTTTTCACTACATATATATATGTTCATGCTTGAATAAATGCGGCCCAAAACAAGACTATAGTCAACCCAAAAACACAATACATGATGCTTCCAAACACATTGGCTTAAGCGTGTTTAAAATAGTCATTAAGACATGATTACAAACATAATATAATAGGAGCTTGGCCTTTACACAATAAAATATTATACGATGATCCAAAAACTGAAGTCAGCTTCATACTCTATTTTCTGAACTGCTAGTATTAATGTTCTTGCTATAACTTATCCGTACTGACATATCTGACCATGCGTGTCTAGGGAAAGCACAATAAAATATCATAGAACTTAAGTCTGAATGCACATATCTTGATTTGATCCTACACACATGCGCTGGTGCTCTGATCGACTATAAATCACTGTTATGTTCTGTCTTCTATACTTAGTCAATTTTCACTTCATAGTTTTCTATCAAAACTTCATATGACTTTGTTGCCATAATGACAACACAAAATAAGTCATATTATCCCTGAGAGTCAACTTGCCAACACCTAGACATGGTTCACTATGAAAGAATACAAAACTTTGGATCCATAATTCTGGAGTCCGGGAGCTTACGCTCAAAGAATAAAGAATTTAGAAAATTACACCCTGTCGGTGAGAATCTCTAGAGTCCAGAGAACTTCATTGTTCCTTGTATGTTTTAAAAGATTCCAAGTGCTAGGGAATTCCCTCTTCATCAATGCCCTTGATGCACACCTGGCGATACTTGGCTACCTCCAATTGCTCACCCAAATCTAGGGCAGTCCCTTTAAATTATGTTTCCATCTTTGCTGCATCATGGGCCTAGAGCATCATGTGGGATAAGTGTGACATTTTTTCTCTGTCAAAATCCCCCAGGGATTGGTACCGTGACTCCATTAATTTTTCAAACTTCCCAACTACATGATCTACATGAGTGCATGTATCAGTACTGAAGGGATCGACTCCCAAACCCCTTGTAACAAATGCCTTGTATAAATTTAAAGAATATTCTACTTCAGGGACCTTGTCATTTAGGTCCTCTACCAGTTGCTTGCTAATCTCCAATTTGAGATCAAGTCTGGATTGTTGGACCTGGATGAAATCGAAAGAATCTTCCCCCAAAATTCACATCTTTGCAACCGGTTCCTCTCTGAGGTTCACGAGCTCAACTAGCTCACTCCTGCATGCCTCGTATTTCTTGGTCTCTCCCTCCCATATGGAAATGGTATTTTTGGCATGATGTAAAATTTTTCCAGCCGTATGTAGGTCTGGGAGAGTTTCCACTAGGAAATGTCAGACATTTACTACCTTCTTGCATACCCAGTCGTTGACCTCCTATGCTTTCTTCTTCATATTCCTTAGCATGTTGACATCACCTTGTGGAAGCGGTGCCCTGAATGTACAAGCCTCCAGATGGATTGCGGCCAATGGTTGTTTCAGCTCTGATAGTAACCCTACCAAATTCACATTCTTTTCTTTTTCTTTTTGAAGTCTCTGGGCTTGCTTATCATAGCGGGACTCTATTTCCTGGCTGGCCTCTTTCAATAGGTCTAGTTCACCCTGCTTATCCCTCTTCCCTAGAGGTAGCTCTCTGACAATATAATCCCCAGTACTTACCGCTACTTCCTCTTTATTTGGGGGAGGTGTCGCAATGACTGTGACTATATCTCCACCCAGACCAGTCTGAATGGAGTGGAAGGTTTGGGCCTTATTTGGCTTGGGGATGCTTTGACTTTGTGCCATCATCTAAGCTAGGGAGAGATGATATTTTTCCACCACTGGGGCCTTTCTCTTCTTCGATTCCACTAGCCATTGTGGTGGCGCGGGTGGCCTTGCTACTAGGGATTGATCACTTGATTCCCCTCTAGGTTTTTTCTACTCACCCTCGACATTTATAGTCTCATCAGACTCTTTTTCTCTATTCTTGGGGCCACTTGCAATATCAACCTTCATGGCATCAATATCCTCTACCTCGGTTTCCATGTCCTTACAAGCATCGCTAGACTCAACATTCATATCTTTGGGGTTCTCCCCCTCCTGCTACTTTTGCTGCTCTTCTTCTCCAGCATCATTTGCCAAGACATCCTCCTCCATTGGCTTATCCTCCAAAGGTGGCAAAGGTGTTTGGATTGGATCTATCTATAGTACAACATGGATCACCTTGCTGAATGTCACACTGCCCTGGGTGGGCAGAGGCATCTAGAGCATGGCGGTTGAGGTTACAGTGTCTCTGGTAGGTCTGGTTCCCTTAGCCCAAGTTGAATTCTCACCTTGCACTTGTCTCCCTTCTCCTATTTTGGTCTCCGGGATCGAGATTTCCTAAACATCTGGGATGTCCACCTATTCTGGCTCCTTCTCTCTTTTTTCCCAGACTTCATGCTTTGTGGCAACTTCTTTCACTGGTATCTCCCCCTTAGTGGGGATTATTTCTTCCTCGATGGTGATCTCTTCCACCGCTTTCCCTATATCCCCTTGTAAATTTACAAGTTCATTCATCCCAAAGATGTCATCAAAGTCATCATGCCAAGAGGAGATCTCTAGGGGATTATCTAGTTGATTTTCTAGTTCAGGGGAGTTTGGGATGATCTCCACCTGAGGGATGTTGGGCATCCCAAGGTTTATATATGCCCTTAGGTGAGGAAAATTTGTCTTTTTCTTCTTCCTCCTTGTTACCAATGGGGGTCCAACATCCAAAACGGCTGCGTGTTCATCTTCCCATCCTGTCCCCACTACCCAGACCATAAGTTCTATAGGTGAGGGGGAACTAGAAGGTAGGATAGGTTCCGCCGTAGTAACTGGGATGCCTAGCCAGGTGCTTATGGCTTCCTTCATCTGGTGGGACCCTGCCAGCTGAAGGTCTAATTATTCCACAATGGGAACTGTGGATGGAATCTGGGGTGAGGTACCAACTTTTCTTTTCCCTCTATCCTCACTTTACGTGGAGGTTCTAGCCCCAGAAGTGGACTCCTACAAAAATGGTCCAACTCTTCGAGTGCTCTTTGGACATACCTTTTGAAAATACACATGACTACGTTCAACCACATTATGGGTAATGTCCTTGATTGCTAGGATTTTTGGGGTCTCCCAATCCACCAGAGGGAGAGCCATCTTTTCTACTCCCTGAGCCTTGTACTATGGGTCTTCTGTAGACCTGATATCTAAAAAGTCCTTAGGAAAGGTCTGAAGCTTGAGACGCTTCATCATACCTTATGTCATTCTGACAAAATGAGGATTCCAGACTTCAAAATTGTCCTGGCAGTCTTCTTAGAAATCTTCCATGTAAGGCTTGTGGGGATGTGATGCCTAGGGTAGTGCCAACACTATCTTGTCTAGTGGATCAAAATTCTTCTGGTCCGAATAAAATTCTTCCAGCCCCAGACACTTTAATTCACCATCAGCCTCTTTTGCCACTGCGAGGATGCATGTGTAGTTCCCACAGGTGATTGGGAATGGAATATTGGTGACCTTATTCAATGCAAAGAATGCATGAAGCTCCAAGATCTGTTGACAATATTCCAAAAGAATTATCATATCCCCACAATGCTTGGTCAATAGGTAGGGTTTGCCAGAGAAGCCAGTCACCCAAATGTAGGAGTGTTGCTGAAATTAGATGTAGTAGTGGCCATAGGTGCTGACCAAAGTCATTACCTCTTTTGAAAACTGGTATCTAACATCCTGAGTGGGTGTAAGAATGTTTTAGTAAACAAAGGCATCGTTAAATCTCCAGAAACTTTTTGTAATCTTTTTGTAATCTTTTCTCAGGGTCTTAAGCTAGTTGGAGTTGAGGTATTGTCGAGAAATGTGCGGGAGCTTCTTGAATTCATTTAATGCCAGGGACTAGGTGATAAAAATAGAATTGGTGAGTAGGGGATCCCTAGCCCAAAATCAAATGTTGCGGAGTCCATAAACACCATAGGCATTGGGTAGCCCAATGGAAGAGGAGTGGTAAGCATGATAGTCCAGATAGTTGTGTTGTAGTGTTCTACCAATGTGAGAATGAGCTTTGGAGCCTGAACTAAGCAGGGGAAGCAGACGGCCTTGAGGATTCTAGAGGCAGCCACATTAAATGCCATCAGATCTTTGGCCTTGCGCTGAATGAACATTATTTTTACCAATGCCTGCATCGCGGCCCATGCTCTGACACTTATGTTGGTGATTAGTTGTAGCTTGGAATCAACCTTGGATCCCAGGATAACTTCTCCCTTAATATATTTCATTGTTAGTGGAATCTTTTCTAAGGCCTTCTCAGCCTTTGCCTTGACAACTTCCCTTGTTGAAGTAGTAGGGAGTTCTAGGCTCCCAGGTGGAGAAGATGCTTTAGACATGGTCGATACATGAATTTGTCAGCAACCTACAAGACTAGCTGACTGTCAATATAGATAAAATAAGATAGATTTCCAGATTCTAGAGATTTTATCACCGCCTCACATCTGTCCTGAAAAGGTGTTAGTCTACATCAAACCCCAAAAATATATATTGAGAAAAATGACTTGGGAATTTGATCTATGCCCGAGGGTTCATGGGATTTTGGCTCATACGGTGAATGAGCTAAAGGTCAAATGGGAACTTGGGACTTGGAGTCATGAAAACTAACCGTTATCAACATGATCGATAATTAGCCGTATTGGGCTGACCTAGGGTGTCACGTAGTCATGTAATAAAGGGATTAATGGCATTGAAGGTGACAACTATCTAAACATGTGAGAGAATGAATGCCAATTGGGCTGGTTTAGAATGCTCACGTGTGAGAGAATTAAACCCACCACTAAGACTTAGATGATAGAAGAGAGAGAAAGCTTGCAAAATTGACCAAGCGAGGTGCTGAGTTTGAATCTATAGACACTAGGTGGGCGAGATCGATATTTTCGTTAAACGTGGAAGGGCATGATGAGCTCGCCACCAGACAAGAAGGGAATATGTAGGAATGTACTTAGACTACAAGCTCCTATACATAGAGGGCCGAAGCACAACTCATAGACTGACCTAAAACAAACCTATTTACACCTACTTAGAAACAATTTACACAATTTATAGGAAATATACAAGAAAAACACTAGTTTACAACTGCACAAAGGGTGGAAAACCCTTTGGTAGAGCCATCCTAGCAATGGGAGGCGAAAACAAGAACAAAATGGAAAACCAAAGATAGAAAGCAAAAAATGCAGGAAAACTGAAATAAGAACCAGAAAGAAGAGAAGAGGAGAACCATAAAGGGCCTACCTTGGGAACGAGGAATGTAGGAGAATGAGTATGGGAGGCACTCTACAACTAATCATATTCAAATGTCCATGAACACACAACTTCCAACCACCGTTAAGCAGTGTTTAAGATCTGAGAACAAATCACACTTAGTCGCTGCTAAAATCACTCTAATCGCCTTGAATCGCTATGGGGTAATTTGTTCATGGTAAATGTAAAAACTACTGGTGAAACCCTATTTATACCCTTAGGGTAAAAACATCCCACTTTCCTTTCACAAATCTTGAGAAAGGAAAAACCTCCAGACTCTGGGCCTGGGGATCCCATGCAACTGCACCCTCTAATGAAAGAGGAAATGGTGACAAAGAATCCTAGAGTCCAGAAAATGGATGGAACAAAGAAGACCAAAAACTCTCTAGGACCGGATCTTAGAGGAAGAGAAACCAAAAAGGAAAGGGAAACACTGACCCCGTAGAGGTAAAGGCCGGAGGAAAACAAAAGGGTAAGAAACAAGGCAAAAGACAAAAGGGGGGACCCAGCATTTTTCCTGCAAAATTTAGGGATGGGTATGCATGGCATAACAAATGGTGACTCACTAGGACGAATGCCTTAGCGCATTTGAGAACTACAAAATCTCTGGTTAGCAAAACTAGAACTCACCTTTACCTGGAGTATTATGCTTGCAAGGTGTGAAGTGTCTGAGAAAATTTGACTCATCATTGATTCAACCCTTTGGTCTTTCATTAGTTACATGTAGTGTGTGCTTTGAAAGAAAATCAAGCCGATGATTTCCAGGAGAAGCATAGAGGAGGCACTAAATACATCAAACCAAAATCATTATATCTTGTATGCTCCCTCGGATACTGGTATTCTCTATTCTTTAGTTTTTCTTTTATTTTCTTTGAAGATGGGGAAGGCGGTACTTCTTTTACCATGAACCTTAAGCTTAGCTAATTTTTATGATGGTACTTCTTTCACCTTTCCATCCATCTTAATTTGCTGAATAGGAGAGACATTCCAGACCCAGGATATTTTTATTATTTTTAGACTTGGTCAACAACTAGTGAAATCAATCTACCCTCAAGGACCATGCGTTTACTTGCTTCTTAGATTTTCTGTTAACTGATGTCGAGAATTTTAGGATATGAATCTGATGAAGATTACCCATAACCTTTTACCACAAGTGCAAAATAACTCCAAAATGTAGATAAATTCCACCATGCTAACAATAGATCCCGGACTAATCAAAATGCATAAGGTACCATTCCAGGGACTAGATGTTATGTGAAACATACCTTTCTATAAGAAGGAAACACGCTCGGAACCCGAAAAACAAGACACAAAGAAAAAGAAAGAAAAAAAATCAAAAAATGAAAGAAGGAAGCCCTGGAGGACTATCGACAACTATTTACAAGGACAAGGTGATCCCAAGGAGCAATGGGAAAAGATATTTACAAGAAGGAACCTTTACATATAATATAAATTTGGGAAAACTTACCTCCCGCCTCATTCAAAGTAGTGCTTGAGAAATTGTCCATTGATATGCAATGGGATGACTTCTCCAGTCATAGTACTGAGGTGATAAGTATTAGCCCCGCAGATCTCAGAAATTAGATATTTTCCAAGCCAGAGCCTTTGAAATTTGGCATGTTTTCCTTTCTTCTCCTAGGCCTTTTCCCATAGAATGACTAGGTTCGAGACCCAAAAGTCCTTGTATTGAACTCTCTAGTCAAACCATCATTTAAAAAATGCTTGATGATGTGCAAAATGTTCCAGTGTCGTGTCTCTTTGTTCCTCCATTCTCACCAGGTTCAGGAGCCAAATCTCCATAATGTGGTCTCGGTTGTTGAATTCTTGCATAAACTATAAAACCAAGATTTGTAAGTTGATAGGGAACATTGGATTTTGGCCATAAACTAGATGAAATGGGGAAGTCCCTAGGGCTGCCTTGATTCTGATATGGTCTTCCCAAAGAGTGAACCTAAGCTTTTGGTGCCAGTCCCAGGGGTTCTGTTCTAACAAATTTTTGATCACCTCTAACAGATTTTTATTGGTAGACTCAGCCACACCATTACCCTAGGGATAATAGTTGCTAGAGAACTTAAAGGTGATCATCCTCTCGTAGGTCCATTCAAGTAATTGTGCTGAAGAAAATTCTAGACTTTTGTCACACACTATAGTGAAAGACATTCTGAAGCGGGTGACTATGTTTTCTTCCAAGAATTTAATAACTACATCCACCATGTTGTTCTTGCATGGAATTGCCTCAGACCACCGGGTGCAATAATCATTCGTAGTCAGGATATACCAATGGTTGGAGGATGAGTTGGGGTTGATTTCCCCAATAAAATCAAACACCCATTGGGTGAAGGGTTGAGCTTCAAAGACCAGCTGCAAGGGCATGGCTAGGTTCTACTCACAATGGGCTGTGATTTGGCAAGTTTGGCACTTCCCCACATGAGTGTAGACATCTTTGAAGATGAAGGGCTAGTAGTATCCAACCTGGAGAATTTGGTGGGTTGTGGCATCAACTGAGTCATGCTTAGTTCCAAACTGCCCGTGGAATTCTTTTATCATTTTAGCATCTTGGTCCCTATCTATGTACTGGAGGTAAATCCATTAGAAATTTATGCGAAAAGCATTTCATCTTTGATCATGAAATGCACGATTTTTAGTCACAAGGAACAACATTCGTTTGGGGAAGCCCCTCTAGGCATATGTTATTGAGCAATAAGTATACTAGGTCAATATACCATGGTTCTTGAGTGACGAACTCCACCGTATAAGTTTGACATTCAACACTTGGAGTTACTTCCTCCATCACTCTACATAGTCCCTGGCCTCAGACTACCTATATTGGTTTCATCTCTAGGTTGTATACTTGGAGGATGGCCATCCATTTTCCCTGGCATTCACCAAGTTCACTCTACAACAGTAAAGATTTAACAGCATGGTCTGGAATGATAGCATGCATTTTGCTCCGGAGAATATAATGCCAGAATTTCTTCACAGCCTTGATTAGAGCAAAAGCCTACTTTTCCAAGGGTGAAAATTGGACTTCGGCATTCTTGAAGGGGGAACTCATGAAAGAAATAGGTCATTCTTCCCCTTCAACCTTTTGGGTTAGGACTGCCACTACAAAATGCAGTGAAGCGAAGGAGTATATGTGGAATGGGAGGGAATAGTCTGGACTTTCCAGAATGGGTGCCTCCACTATGGTTTGCTTGATCTGGGCAAATGCTTGCTTCACTTCAGAGCTCCACTCAATCTTTGTATCTTTCTTCATCATTTCATTGAGTGGTCAATGGATATCCCTTTCTTAGAGACTATATTCCTGAGAATCTTCCCTTCAATTGATCCGAATATACATTTATTAGGGTTGAGGGAGATAACAAACTGACGACATCTCTCATAAATCTGGGCGAGGTGGGTGGACTGATCACACTTGTTTCAGGAAAAGACTGTTAAATCACCCATATAGATGATTATGCACTTGTTAACTAGGCCCTCAAATGCAATGTCCATAGCCTTTTGGAAGGTATCCCCTACGTTGATGAGGCCAAAGGGAATTCTTCGATATGAAAATGTTTCCCACTTGGTTATATCTGGAGTACCCATCCAGGAAGGACATAATTTGGGAACCATTGACATAATTTGCAATACCTCATCCAATGAGGGGAGAGGGTGATTGTCCTTCTTGGATGCCTTGTTCAAATTGTGAAAATCCACACATAAGAGGATCTCACCATTCTTCTTTCACATGGGGGTGAGGTTGGAAACCCATTGTGTGTGCCAGATAGGAAAGATAATCTGGGCTGATAGTAGTTTCTGAACCTCTTGATGAATTAGAGGTTTGACCAATGGGTTTACCGGCCTTTGATTTTGGCAGAAGGGCTTAGCATCTTCCTTCATTGGGATAGTATGAGTCATGATGGATGTGTCATAGGTCTTCAGATCCTCATACCCCCAGGCAATTACCTCAATGTATTCTCAAAGAACTGTGATAATATTCTCCTTCTCCTCTAAGGAGCAGGAGGTACCAATGTGTACAAATGTTTCTTCATTAGCCTTGCCAATGTTGAAATTTTCAAATTTTCCTACCTCAGAGGAGGATGATATCTTATCTCAACCATGGGGGTCTAAATCAAAGAGGCATTCAAGAGCTACCATCCCCTTAGGGATGGTGTTGGTGGGTAGGTCAATGATCCCGACGTCTTCTTCACCCTGCACGGTATCATCATGATCTCTTTCTTCCACTATCTGATCCTCGAAGATGCCAAAATTGGCCATGAATGCTAGAATATGTTGGTCATCATCAAAAACCTAAAAGTGGGTGATATTATCTAGGATGGACAGGGTGGGGACCATCTTGACAGAAAACTTCCACAGCCGTCAGCCAGCCATTGGATCAAGGGTGCTAGCAGACATGGAAAGGGCATCCAGAACATAGTTACATTTCTGGGGAATAAGCTCAATGCCAAAAGCATCAAATTCTTCAATTAGGCTCCATGCCTGGTTGTAGTATGTGAACAACCTTTGTCATGACATGTGTATTAGCTTTGGAATTGTTTTACGATCAACTCTAAATCACCCATTGCCCGGAGGTGGGTGATCCCTTTTCTCAATGCGAATAGGAGTCCAAGGACCAAGGACTCATACTCCATGACATTATTGGTGTTGTTGAACTACAATCTGTAAGACGCGAGAAAGGATTTCGCCCACAGGTTGATCATTTCCACTCTAGCCCTGTAGCCTTGTTTTGACCGGGATCCATCAAAATTCATGATCCATAGGTCATTATTTATTTTTAGGCACTAGGAAGGCAAAGTGGCATTTGGATTTTTTTTGGGAGGGTTGGGAGGTGATTCCTCCAGTTCTGACAGTTCATGGGTGAGGTTTTCCTCCGGAGAAGCCTCTGGTTTGGACTCCTAGACAAACGACACCATAGGTGTACTGTCAGATGGATCGTTTGGTCTAGGTGAATTGGATTTATCTTCTTTTTCCTAGAGGTTATTGATGTGGTAGGTAGGAGCAACAATGCAAGGATCACACTCTAGTTTGGAATGTTTCTGGTAGTGTACTCAACACCAATTTTTGGACAAGAGTGTGGCGGGGGCTGCCATGTTACCTTGTGAGTTTACCTCACCTTTTAGTTTCTCATCTAGGTCATGAATTCTCTAAATGACTATGGGATCCTCCCTGGGAGTAAAATCAAATTTTAGGATTTCCAGTGGTCAGTATACCCCCGTGGAAGATTCAGAGAAAAGGACTTTCTTTACGCTCCTGACTTTGGTGAGGGCCTGCTTCATCCTTGGTTCGCTCTCCACCTAGATTTGGTTTGATTTCCCCTTCCAGGGAGCCACAAGTGTGAGAAGTCTGTCGAGAAACACCCGTTAAGGGTCTTAGACCAATTTTGACTTAGTAACATCCCATAGGTCTCATGGATGTCCACCACTCCTATGTCTATTGTGCTTGATATCCGGGGGTCTTGGATAAGCTGAACCTAGACATTTTCAGCTCACCTACCATTTTCATAGTAGTTTTGTCCAATTGGACTACTACACCTTTAGATGGAGTGGAAGTGAGTTTGAGCTTCTGGCATATGGTTAAGGGCATGACGTTGCCTGAAGAACTGAAATCTACTAGGCAGTTGTATAGGTTCTTCTCTTGAATGTTCAGCCTAGCAGGAAGGGAGGATCCTTTGTGTTTCCCTGGAAGACAACCAAGTTGGAATCATCAAATGTGACAGTCTTTGGTGGACAACTGACAGCTTTCAAGTTTCCCAAGAGCTTTAGAAGTGACTTCTTCTCAGGGAAATTTAGAAAAACCTCCATCAAAGTCATGAAGGTGGTGGTTTTGTCTAACGCCTTAGTGATGTAAAAATTCCCACCGGGTAAATTTGACTTTCCTCGGCCAGATCCCTGGCTTGGTTAGACCCAAGTCCTTCTAGAGGGAAGGAATGATCATTTTTGTTATCCTAGGGAGGGGTATTCTTGGGAGGTGTTGGCATGTAAGCTGGCCCTTTGCCAGCTTGAGTCCGAGTGTTGTAGGGATTCTGTGGGCTGGTGAAGGCATTGGCCTCAAAGGTCGAGATAGATTCATCAAAGAACCCCTACAATTTAGGCTCTTCTTCATCCTCTTCATCTGTCCCAAAGAAGACAGTTTCACACATGAAGGTAGTGTGAGGAGGCTCTTGTGTGGATGATTTTGGGGGAGTAGGATTGACAGTTTGTTGTCTGTCTGATTGGGAGATCATGATGATCTTCTCTAGTGTGGCACAATTTATCTCGCAATGAGAGCCGGTGTCATGCAATCTACACCAATTGGTTATGGGGTGGAATTCTGCAAGCTGCATAGAATGAATGGGTCTAGCACCACCCTGAGTGATGTTTTTGTTAAGAGGAGGACCTCTGGTATTCATGTTGTTGTTCCATTGTTGTTGATTGGGCCGAGGCCCGTTGTTGACCTCTAGAATTGGTATTTTGTTGTCTAGAGAAAATATTCCCTCTCTGGGGATTAGAATTGTGAGGCATGAAAGGCCCCACCTTCTGCTATCCCATGTCTATTATTAATGAGGACACCAGTTGATGGAGGGATTCAACCTCGGCTAAAAGCTGGGTAGTTGTGTCATAGTGTGACGATTGTTGTGGTTGGTTCCCAGGGAAAGCTACAACAACTCCTGGAGTTGAGGATGGCAATCCTCTAGCCACGGGAAACTTGAAGAAATGTAGACTAGAGGGTTGTGTCAAGAGATATTGCATTTGCTATGGCTGGTTCGTGGGAACAAATTCCAGATCGGGTATTGTCTGGGCTTTCAATCGATAAAGGTACCAAACCTGCTGGTCTATTGGCAATGGGCCCATGGCCATCATTAGGGAACCCATTGCTGGATTGGGGTTGTGTCCCCTAGTGTAAGAAGTTCCACTAGGTATCATGTTGAATGGTATGCTCTGTCCAATCCCACCAGGAGCTTTTCTCAAACTGTGGGACAACTCCAGGGCTAGGTTGTAAACCTTCGCTAGAGTATCACGGTCATTGGTAACATTGGTTCTCCAAAGGATAGTGGCAATAATGGGGTCCAGAGCATTCAAGTATGTCTTGATAGTCATGTCTATGGATGGGATGAAGGGGCCCATGCACCGCTTCAAGGCACACTGGAACCGATGGTTGAATGTAGCAAGGGGTTCATTCGGTTCCTTCCTAATGGAGATAAACTGGCTATGGGACCATGCTGGGTGCACATGAACACAGAAGGGAACCAAGAAGGAATCCCCCATATCCTACCAACTGTTAATGGAATTGGCCAGCAAGTTGAGTTAAAATTTTAACTCATTCTATCCTAAGGACATAGGGAACATCCAGGTTACAACATCCTGAAGTCATACCCGGTGTCGGTTCATGGCATCCTTATAGGCCTAGAGACATTTTTGTATGGTTCTTGGGCCTAGATGCTCATATCTAGGAATTATCTTCTCCGGATATGGAGGAAGATTGTTGGTGGCACAAGGGAACTACCCCATTGGGGACCTCATGTTACCAAAATAATTTTCCATTGGGGCTGCTAGAGTTTGGCTAGGTTGAGCATTTGTCCCTGGGGTTATTTGAGGAGCTTGGGTATTCTAAGGTGTAGAGAATCCCCAAATAAGGTTGGCTGGCTATTTTGGTTTAGGGTCATTTTCTTCCAATCAGGAGGCTCAAGTTCAACAAGCTTTTCGAGATTTGGGGCTAATCAAAGAATTCTTTCAAAACATAAGGGCAAAAAGACCCTATCCCACTAAAAGCTTGGTTCCTAAAACTATGGCTTGGGGAACCCTCAGACGGTGTAAAACTGAAATCTTCTGAAGAGGACAAGCTCATGCCCTTCTTCTAGTGCTATTTTCTATTGATGGGACTTTGTGATCGGTCCTATCAACAGTGATAAGTTGTCACCGGGTACCAGGTTACCGGCAAAATTCACCTGTAAAGGCTCTCTGGGGAATGAATTCTCCAGGCCTTCAAGCACAACAGTGCAGGGAAGCTAATTTAGGAAAGTGACTATTTGTTCAGGGGGATAGCTGGTTTTACTCATCTTCTTTGGGGTTTTCAGTGATGGGTCAAGGTTTCCTGCAAGCATGTTAAGTTTACCAAATAAATCACAAAAGATAGACCAAAGTTAGAGTTTATTATTTCTACTTATAGTTGTGCAACATACTTCAAAGATCAACTATGCTCCAATGTAAGAACTGAACTAAATACTAAATACATACATAACCAAAGATTTATACATATTCAGTAGCAAGGGGGAAATGAGATCATTAATCTAAATGAAACATTAGGGAAAAGGACATTAGAACCATACAACACAAAAATATATCGCTAACTGGGAGATCAAAACATAAACAACATCATTTCCAAAAGGTGTTCCTCCTTCTTCATTAACTCAAAGTGTTCTAGCATAGCTGGTGCATACATCCATGGCTCCTAGGGAGCATGTAACTACTAAGAACTACTAAGCATTGAGCTCCTGCAACAACTGGAAATGAAATGCTAATAGTATTGGACTGTAAAATCATCAATTTTCCCGATCCTTGTTATGAGGTTAGACTTCTTATTTATACACATAGTTTTGTCCTAGAACTAACCTAATATAATTGTACACTCAACATATAAAATATATTATCTGGTGGCTGGTACGACCTGCACCACTTACAATCACCTCAAAAAGAGTAGAGGCCTCAGAAGACAAGAAAAAAGTTGGAAGAATCAGCATAGAGAAGAGTGCTGGAGTAAAAATAGAAGAAACCTGATCTTCCTAGAGTTTGAGGCAACATGCCTCATCAATGCAAAATGTGGCTCATTGTCTTTGATGCACTAGGTAGTTAATGCTGGAGTGGCACCTTGGGAGAATCGCTTGTCAGGGCCATCACTCTGTGTGATGTGTCTTATCGGGATCACCTACCTGCTGACCCCCTTATTAACTGCTTGATAATGATCAGTCAGCACCGGGGAACCTGGACACGAGTCACTGTGAAAGAATACAAACCTTTGGATCCAAAATTCCAGAGTTTGGGAGCTTACACTCAAAGAATAAAGAATTTACAAAATTGCACCCTATCGGTTAGAATCTCTAGAGTTTGGAGAACTTCATTGTGCCTTGTATGTTTTAAAAGCTTCAAAGAGCTAGGGAATTACCTCTTCATCAATGCCATTGATGCACTCTTAGCGGTACTTGGCCACCTCTAATTTCTCACCCAAATCTAGGGTGTTCCCTTTAAATTCTGCAGCCATCTTTGCCACATCATGGGCCTGGAGCATCATGCGGGATAAGTGTGATATTTTTGCTCTGTCAAAATCCCCTGAGGATTGGTATTGTGGCTCCATTAATTCATCTAGCTTCCTGACTAGATGATCTACCAAAGTGCACATATCAGTACTAAAGGGATTGACTCCCGAAACCCTTGTAACAAATGCCTTGTATAAATTTAAAGAATATTCTACTCCAGGGACCTTGTCTTTGAGGGCCTCTACCAGTTTCTTGCTAATCTCTAATTTGAGATCAAGTTTGGAGTGTTCAACCCAGATGAAATTGAAAGACTCTTCCCCCAAATTCCCATCTCCATGATGGGTTTCTGTCTGAGGTTCATGAACTCTCCTAGCTCACTCCATGCCTCATATTTCTTGGTCTCTCCCTCCCATATGGAAATGGTATTTTTGGCATGACGTAAAATTTTTCCAGCCATATGCAGGTTCAACAGAGTTTCCATTAGGAAATGCTGGACATTTCCTACCTACTTAGATACCCATTCATCGACCTCCTACACTTTCTTCTTCATATTCCTTAGTGGTGGTCTAGATGTAGAAGCCTTTGAATGGATTGCATCCAATGGCTGTGCCAGCTCTATTAGTAACCCGATGAGATTCACATTCTTTTGTTTTTCTTCTTGAAGTCTTTGGGCTTGCTTATCATAGTGGTCCTCAATTTCCTGGCTGGCCTCTTTTGGCAGGTCTAGTTCACCCTGCTTATCCTTCTTCCCCAGAGGTACCTTTTTGAAAATATACTTTGTAGCACTTACCGATGCTTCCTCTTTATTCGGGGGAGGTTTTGCAATGACCATAACTGTATCTCTTCCTAGACCAGTCCAAATGGAGTGGAAGGTCCAGGCCTTCTTTGGCTTGGGGATGCTTTGACTTTGTGCCATCATCTCAACTAGGGAGAGATGGGCTTTTTCTGTTGCTGGGGCCTTTTTCTTCTTTGATTCCACTAGCCATTATGGTGGCAGGGGAGGCCTTTCTACTAGGGCTTGATTGATGGATTCCCCTCTAGGGTTCTACTTCTCACCCCTGATGTTTATAGTCTCATTGGACTCCTTTTCTATATTCTCAGGGCCACCTATACTATCCACCTTCATGACATCAATATCTTCTACCTCAGTGTCCCTGTCCTTAGCAGCATTAGTATAATCAACATTCATATCTTCGGGGTTCTCCCCCTCCTGTTGTTGCTTCTCTTCTTCTCCAACATCATCTGCCAGGACATCTTCCTCCATTGGCTTATCCTTCAGAGGTGGCAAAGTTGTCTGGACTGGATCTATATATAGTACTACAAGGATCACCTTGTCGAATGTCACACTTCCTTGGGTGGGCAGAGGCATCTAGAGCATGGTGGCTAAGGTTACGGTTGATCTTATAGGTCTGGTTCCCTCGGCTAAAGTTGGCTACTCACCTTGAACTTGTATCCCTTCTCCTGTTTCAGTCTCCAGGACTAGGATTTCCTAAACATCTAGGATGTCCACCTGTTCTGGCTCCTTCTCTCTTTCTGCCTAGAATTCCTGCTCTATGGAAACTTCTTTCACCGGTATCTCCCCCTCAGTGGGGATTATTTCTTCCTCTTGGGTGGCGGTCTCTTCCACCACTTTCCCTATATCCATCCCAAAGATGTCGTTGAAGTCAACATGCAGAGGCGAGGTCTTCGAGGGATTCTCTAGTTGATTTTATGGTTCAGGGGAGTCCAGGATGATCTCCACTTGAGGTATGTTGGGCATCCCAAGATCTGTAGCTACCCTTGGCTAAGGAACATTTGTATTTTTCTTCTTCCTCCTTGTTACCAATGGGGGTCTGACATCCAAAATGGATACGTGTTCATCTTCCCCTTCTATCCCTGCTACCTGGACCATAAGTTCTGCAAGTGAGGGGGAACTAGAAGGGAGGGAAGGTTCCGCCGTAGTAACTGGGATGCCTAGCTAGGGGCTTCCTTAATCTTTTGGGAGGTTTCCATCTGAAGGTGCAATTGTTCCACAATGGGAACTATGGAAAGAATCTAGGGTAGGTACCAGCTTTTGTTTTCCCTCTATCCTCACCTTGCGCCAATGTTTCGGCCCCAGAAGTGGACTCCTGAAAAAATGGTCCAACTCTTCGAGTTCTATTTGGACATACCTTTTGAAAATACACATGACTACGTTTAACCACATTATGGGTAATGCCCTCAACTGTTGTGCTTTCCAGGGTGTCCCAATCCACCAGAGGGAGAGCCATCTTGTTTACTCCCTAAGCCTTATACTATAGGTCTTCCGTAGACCCAGTATATAAAAATTCCTTAGGAAAGGTCCGAAGCTTGAGATGCTTCATCATACCTTGTGTCATTTTGATGAAATACTGAGTCCAGACTTGAAAATTGTCTTTGAAGTCTACCTAGAAATATTCCATGTGAGGCTTAAGGGAGTCTGATGCCCGGGGCAGTGCTGAGGCTATCTTGTTTAGTGGATCAAAATTCTTCCAATCCAAATAAAATTCTGCCAGCCCTAGACACTTTAATTCACCATCAGCCTCTTTTTTTTCTTTGAGGCTACAAGTGTAGTTCCCACATGTGATTGGGAACAGAATATTGGTGACCTTCTTCACTGTAGAGAATGCATGAAGCTCTAGGATCTGCTAACAATATTCCAAAAGAATGATCTTATCCCCAAAATGCTTGGACAATAGGTAGGGTTTCTTGGAGAAGCCAGTCACCCGAATGTAGGAGTGTTGCTAAAATTGGATGTAGTAGTGGGCATAGGTGTTGACCAAAGTCATTGCCTCTTTTGAAATATAGTATCTGGTATCCCGAGTGGGTGTAAGAATGTTGTAGTAAATGAAGGAATCATTTACTCTATAGAAAATGGGGAAACTGGCCTCCCATTGTATTTGTGGGAAATAGTCCCATGGAGAATTCTGGCCCTTTCCAGTTCTGAGCATGCCAAGAGTGAGTAATCCTCTGGTTATGGGTCATTGTTGTGCCAGTTCCCACAAGACATATGAGGTCATATAAAATTTGGAGGACTAGATGTCCCTGATGAGCTGGGCGTCCACATGATTGGCGATAATAGTTTCCCAATCGAAAGTTTTTTGGGTGGAGGCGATTTCGAACAAGAAGTAATACATCCATGCTGAGAATTCCCAGGCATGGGGCTTTCCAAAGACCCTACATAAGGCAATGATACCCATCTTTATCCTTTCTCTAAATTATGTCTAGGGGATCTCCAACTTCATCTTTTTGTAATCTTTTCTTGGGGTCTTAAGCCAGTTGGAGTTGAGGTATTGTCGGGCAATGTGCTGGAGCTTCTCAAATTCATTTAATGCCAGGGACCAGGTGATAACAACATCATTGGAAAACTGGGGGATCCCTAGCCCCAAAGCAAATGTTGTGGAGTCTAGAGACACCATGGGCATTGGTTAGCACAATGAAAGAGGAGTGGAAAGCATGACATCCCAGATAGTTGTGTTATAGTGTTCTGCCAATGTGAGAATGAACTCTAGATCCTGCACTGAGTAGGGGAAGCAGGCAGCCTTGAGGATTCCGGAGGTGGCCACATTAAGTGCCATCAGATCTCTAGCCTTGTGTTGAATAAACATTATTTTTATGAGGGCCTGCATCTCATCCCATTCTCTAACACTTGTGTCGATGATAAGTTGTAGTTTGGAATCAACCTTGGATCCCATAATAGCTTCTCCCTTTAGATATTTCATTGTTAGTCGAAGCTTTTCTAAGGCCTTCTCAGTCTTTGTTCTGACAGCTGCCCTTGTCAAAGTAGTAGGGAGTTTTGGGCTCTTAGGTGGAGAAGATGCTTCAGACATGGTTGATACATGAATTTCTCGGCAACCCACAAGACCAGATGATAGTCAATATAGATAAAATAAGATAGATTTCTAGAGTCTAGATATTTTATCACCACATCGCATCTATCCTGAAAAGGTGTTAGTCTGCGTCAAACCCTAAAAATATATATTAAGAAAAATGAATTACTTGGGAATTTGATCTATGCCTGGGGATTTTGGGGATTCTAGCTCATATGGTGAATGAACTGAAGGTCAAAGGGGAACTTGGGACCTAGAGTCTGGAAAAATAACCATTATCAACATGACCGGTAATTAGCCATACTGGGCTGACATGAGACATCATGTGGTCATGTAATAAAGGGATTAATGGCATTGAAGGTGAAAAATGTTTGAACATATGAGAGAATGAATGCCACTTGTGATGGTTTTGAATGCTCATGTGTGGGAGAATTAAGCCTGCCATTAAGACTAAGATGACGGAGGAGAGATAAAGCCTACAAACTCGACTGGGCGAGGTGCCAAGTTTAAATTTGTAGACAACAAGTAGGTGAGATCAACATTTTGGTTAAATGTGGAAGGGCATGGTGAGATTGCCACTAGAAAAGAAGGGAATATGCAGGAATGTACATAAAATATGAGCTCCTATACAGAGAGGGCTGAAGCACAAGTCACAAGATGACCTAAAACAAACCTATTTACACCTACTTACAGACCATTTACACAATTTACAGGAAATATACAAGAAACACACTATTTTACAACTACATACAGGGTGGACAACCCTTTGGAAGAGCTATAACACCAATGGGAGGAAACAACAAGAACATAATAGAAAACCAGAGACAGAAAGCAAAAAATGTAGGAAAACCAAAACAAGAACCAGAAAGAAGAGAAAAGGAGAACCATAAAGGGCCCATCTTGGGAATGAGGAATGTGGGAGAACAAGCATGGGAGGTTCTCTATAACTAATCAAATTCAAATGACCATGAATGCACAAATTCCAACCACCGTTAATCACTGTTTAAGCTCTAAGAACAAATTGCACTTAGTCGCTCCTAAAATCGCTCTAATCGCTTTGAATCACTCTGGGGTAATTTGTTCGCAGTAAATGTAACAATGAAAAAACATCCTAATTTCCTTCTACAAATCCTAAGAAAGGAAAAACCTCAGGACTCCAGGCCCAGGGATCCCATGCAACTGCACCCTCTAATGAAAGAGGAAATGGTGACAGAGAATCCCAGAGTGCGAAATCTAATTGGAACAAAGAAGACCAAAAATACTCTGGGATAGGGTCTTGGGGGAAGAGAAACCAAAAAGGAAAGGGAAACACCCACCCTATGGAGGCAAAGGCCAGAGGAAAACAAAAGGGAAAGAAACAAGGAAAAAGAAAAAGGGGGGACCCAATATTTTTCCCACAAAATGTAGGGATGGGTATCCAGGGTATGACAAATGGTGACTCGCTGGAACGAATGCCTTAGCGCATTTGAGAACTATAGAATCTATGGTTAGAAAAACTAGAACTCACCTTTAGCTAGAGTATTCTACTTGCAAGGCACGAGGTGTCTAAGAAAATCTGACGCATCATTGATTCAACCCTTCGGTATTTCACCAGTTATGTAGTGTGTTCTTTGAAAGAAAATCAAGCCGATGATTTCTAGGAGAAGTAGAGAGGAGGCACTAAATACATCTGTAAAGAAGAAAAATGGGGGCACCAAAATGTAAAGGAGGAAAATTGTAGTTTATTTTTATTTGTGTTAATTTCCTTAACCCCACTTTCCACTTACTTGAATTTGATTGATTATATATTGCAATTGTGATTGTGATTAAGGGAAGATACGATGCTCCTTTCTTTCACCCTCAAATACACAAATAGGAGATCCAATTTTGATCAACCCCAAAAGGGTTAATACACAAATGAATCCAATATTTGGAAAGAGACCAAGAAAGGGGATCTTAAATTCTGTAAATTGATTGATTAATATGATTAATGATAGTAATTGAAAAGAATAGGAGAAAGTACCAACCTTACAAAATGATAGATCAAAGATTGCTATTTTTTGAGATCTGTAGATTGTTTCTAGAGATGCTGATAGTTGACACCAAACCAGAATAGAGAGATGGACAAAACCCAAAAATATTTTTCCATTCTGATGTCATCTTATAAAAAAGGTTGACCCTGTACCACTTTTGCCAACTCGATCTGCTCAGCTCTGAAAGTGTCCCTATTTGCACAGTCTGAAAGAAATCCAAAAAGGGTATCCAGATCTGGCCTCAGATTTACAGTCTTGAACCTGTACCTACAAGAAAAATGTTTGTTTTTTGGGGGAAATGGGTTTGCCTTGGTCAAACCTTGGTTTTGGAATTAACCTTAATATATGTAATTGAAGATTGCATAAAGAATAACAAAGAAAAACACAAATTCACCTTGCTTTTAGTGTCCTTGTGGCGGATTCGAATCCATGGATCCACAAGTATGCTTCAAAACATGGAATGCAGAATGGAAGGATGTCTTCAATCTCTTGTTTGTAGATCTCCAACACCAATTCTTGAATGGATTATTGAACTTGACAAGGGCTTTGGAAGAAGATGGATGGAGAGATCACCAAAAGGACACTTTTTGGCTTGAATCCTTCAATGGCCTCCAATGGATCTCCTTCATGCAATAGGATACTTGAGAATGATGGATGCTTGCTTCAAATCTTACTTGATTTCTTGCTAGGACTTCACTTCATAAGGATGCTTGATGCTTGGTTAGAAGACTTCAATTGCTTGATCGTGGTTAGAGAAAATGAGAGGAGAAGGCTCCCTTTTATATGAAATTAGGGCACAATCTCCTAAGGAGGCCTAAATAGGATAATTAAATCATCATTTAAGCCTTTAACCCTACGAGAGGACCTATATTAAATATAATTTAGGAATCAACCAATTCGGAACCCAAAACAACTTACCCGGAAGCGGGAATAAACTTTTTGTGAAGACCGACATCCTGGAAACCAAAAGTTCCTGGGATTTGGACCCTGGGACTGGGTCAAGGTTGGCCCTATCCTAGGACAGGGCTGAGTTCAACCCTGTCCTAGGGTAGGGCTGAGGTTGACCCTATCCTAGGAGGTCGACCCTATCCCTAGATCCCAGTATCATAGGTTAGAGACCCAGAATGCAGAATTTAGGTCAGGAAATGGAGGTTAGAAAGGCAGGTCAGGGGGGAAGCCATGTCAAGATTAGGAACCCATTCAAAGGTTCTTTTAATGACCCAAACCACTCACTCAGAAGGCTAAATCAATCTCCTATGGAAGTGCTTCCATTTTCTGACTATACATTTAGCCCCCACTTTAGAAAGAGTATGAGTTCAACACAAACTCTTGGTAAAGGAGAACATACAAAAAAGAAAATCTTATTAAAATCAAAAGGGATAAAGAAACCCTTAGGCCCCCAAGGGTCTCAAGTCCTTATCATCCTTAAGATCCTGATAAGAGAGACATCACCTAGTTAAGAAAGGAGAAAAAGAGTGTGCTTATCTCGCCCAATGAGAACTTATGTCTCATTGTGTACCACACAAAGGTGTAACTGGAAAGATGGAGTTGAACCGCCTAGTGAATGTGGCTACTCACTAGTCAACCCATTAGGGAGATCCATTCTTAAATGGATCAAAGTATTTGAAAACTAGCGGGATCAAGAGATCCGTGTAAATTTAAACTGGAGGGATCAAGAGATCCTAAAAAAATGTAAAAATATGTCCATGCTTTAAGGATTAGTTTCTTTTAATCCATAAAGGGAAAAAGT
>MU224540.1:3289007-3318488 GCA_018584345.1 Thuja plicata | reverse complement strand
CAAGTGTAGGATAAAGAAAGCCATTACAAGTTTGAATCCATGCATCAGATGAATCATAAAAATCACGTTGTAATCCTTTCATAAAAAGATTTTCTTTAGTTATGACATTAATTAAAGATGTGGGATCGACTAGACAACCATGAGTAGGTATCTTAGCAATCCTAGCATAAATATAAAGGGGACCATCAGGAGCTTTAATGGTTTCAGAATCATCAAAAGTAATTAAAAGTTCCTTAGGTTGCCTATCCTTAATTTGTTTTTGAGGTTGAGGTGGAATTGGAAGTGGAAGTGGAGGTGAAGGATCTTGAACAATAGTGTTGGATTTCACAACACTCTCCACATGATTAACAATGTTATTAAGAGCCTCCATCTTTGAATCATAAACAATGTCTATAGAAGATGGTTGAGCTATAGTATTAGTATCATGTGTAGGTAAAGGATTGGTATAGATTTGAAGGTTCTGGTTAGGAGGAGAAATAGATTTGTTTCCACTACCATCAAGAGTATTAATAGACAAAGCTTTAGAATCAATTAAATCTTGAATCTTATGCTTTAGAGAATAACATTTCTCAGTGTCATGGCCATTCTGGTGATGGTATTGGCAAAAAGCGATAGAATCAAAGGATTTTGAAGCTATCGTAGTAAGAAGAAGAGGTTGAATAGGAGGTAAAGTAATCATACTAGCACTTAACAACCTACTCATTATAGAATGAAAAGTTTCAGAGAGAGGAGTAAACGTACGATTCATACAAAAATTAGTGGATGCAGAAGTGCTATTGGAAGTAGCCGCAACTTGATCAACAACTGCATTTGTCTGTTTATTAATCTTTACATATTTGTGAGGTTTCTAAAACTTATTGGGATTAGGAGCATTATCACTCTTATCAACTGGAACAGGAGCCATTGGAGTGGTTCTCTCAAACTGGCTCACTTGTAATTGATAATGGTGAAGTGCTGCACATAATTGTTGAATGGAGGTAAATTCAGTTTTGGGGGTTCTATTCTAACAAATTTTTGATCACCTCTAATAGATTTTTATTGGTAGACTTAGCCACACCATTACTCTAGGGATAATAGTTGCTAGAGAACTTCAAGGTGATCCTCCTTTTGTAGGTCCATTCAAGTAACTGCGTCGAAGAAATGCCGGACCATTGTCACACACTATAGAGAAAGGCATTCTGAAATGGGTGACTATGTTTTCTTCCAAGAATTTGATAACTACATCTGCCATGTTGTTCTTGCATTGAATTTCCTCAAACCACCAGGTGCAATAATCGGTCACAAGAAGGATATATCAGTGGTTGGTGGATGAGTTGGGGTTTATTTCCCTAATATAATTGAATGCCCATTGGTTGAAGGGTCAAACTTCAAAGACCGACTGTAAGGGCATAGCCGGGTTTCGCTCATGATGGGCTGCGGTTTGGCAAGTGTGGCACTTCCTCATGTGAGTGTAGACATATTTGAAGATGAAGGGCCAATAGTATTCAACCTAGAAAATATGGTGGGTGGTGGCATCAGCTGAGCCATGCCTAGTTCTGAACTACACGTGGAATTCTTCTATCATTTTAGCAGCTTTGTCCCTATCTATGCACCAGAGGTAAATCTCTTCAAAATTCCTTCAAAAAAGCATTCAGTATTTGATCATGAAATGCATGATTTTCAGTCACAGAGCATGACATTTGTTTGGGGGAAGCCCCTCTGGGCATCTGTTATTGAGAAATAAGTATACCGGGTCAGTATACCATGGGTCTTGAGTGAAAAACTCCACCGTATAAGTTTGAAATTCAACACTTGGAGTTACTTCTGCCATCACTCTACATAGTCCCTGGCCTCGGAATATCTTCATTGGTTGCATCTCTAGGTCATATTCTTGAAGGATGGCCATCCATTTCCCCTGGCATTCACCCAATTCACTCTGTAGTAGTAAATATTTAACACCCTGGTCTAGAATGATAGCATGCACTTTGCTCTGGAGAATATAATGCTAGAATTTCTTCACGGCTTGGATTAGAGAAAAAGCCTACTTTTCCAAGGGTGAATATCAGACTTCGGCATTATTGAAGGGGGAAATCATGAAAGTAATGGGTTGTTCTTCCCCTTCAACCTTTTGGGTTAGGACTTCCACTGTAGAATGCGGTGAAGCAAAGGAGTATATGTGGAATGGGAGGGAATAGTTTAGACTTTCCATGATAGGTGCCTCCAATATGGTTTGCTTGATCTGGGAAAATCCTTGCTTTGCTTCGGGGCTCCACTCAATATTTCTATCTTTCTTCATCATGTCATTGAGTGGTTTAACTATCTCAGTGAATCCAATGATGAACCATCGGACAAAGTTTATCTTTTTGAAGAAAGATCTCATTTCCTTTTTACTGTCAGGCATTTGTAAATTGAGAAGTACTTCAACTCTCTCAGGGTCAATAGATATCCCTTTCTCAAAGACTATATGCCTGAGCAACTTCCCTTCAATGAACTTGAATATATATTTCTTAGGGTTGAGGGAGATACCAAACTGGCAAAATCTCTCACAAATCTGGGTGAGGTGGGAGGAATGATCACGCCTGTCCTAGGAAAAGACTGTTAAATCATCCATATAGATGATTATACATTTGTTAACTAGGCCCTTGAACACAATGTCCATCACCTTTTGAAAGGTAGCCCCCTCATTGATGAGGCCAAAGGGCATTCTTTGATATGCAAATGTTCCCCACTTGGTGGTGAATGCCGTTTTATCTCTATCCTCGAATTTAACCATAACTTGGTTATATTCAGAGTACCCATCCAAGAAGGATATCATTTGGGAACCATTGAAAATTTGTAATACCTCATCTAATGAGGGGAGAGGGTGATTGTCCTTCTTGGATGCCTTGTTCAAATTAAGAAAATCCACACATAGACAGATCTCACAGTTCTTCTTTTGCACAAGGATGAGGTTGGAAACCCATGTGTGCCAGATAGGAAAGCTAATCTGGGCTGATATCAATTTCTGAACCTCCTGATGAATTAGAGGTTCGATCAATGGGTTTACCGGCCTCTACTTTTTCCAGAAGGGCTTAGCATCGGGCTTCATTGGGATAGTATGAGTCATGATGGATGTGTCATAGGTCTGTAGATCCTCATACCCCTAGGTGATTACGTCAATGTATTCTCAAAGAACTGTGAGAATCTTCTCCTTCCCCTTTGGGGAGCAGGAGGTACCAATGAATAAAAAATTTTCTTCATCAGCCTTGCCGATGTTGACCTTTATGAATTTTACTCCCTTAGAGGAGGATGATATCTTATCTCAGTCATGGGGGTCCAATTAAAAGATGCGTTCAAGAGCTACCATCCCCTTAGGGATGGTGTTGGTGGGCTAGTTAATGATCCCATCATCTTCTTCACCCTACCTGGTATTGTCATGATCTCTTCCTTCCACTATCTGATCCTCAAAGATGCCAACATTGGCAATGAATACCAGAATATGTTGGTCATCCTGAATAAACTAAAAGTGGGTGATATTATCTAAGATGGATGGGGTGCGGACCATCTCGACAGAAAAATTTCAGAGCTAGGAGCCAACCATTGGCTCAAGGGTGTTGGGAGACACGGAAAGGGCATCCAAAACATAGTCACATTTCCAGGGAATAAGCTAGATGAAAAAAGCATCAAAGTCTTTAATTATGCTCCATGCCTGATTGTGGTATGTGGCCATCCTTTTTTCATGACATGTGTATTGGATCTGGACTTGTTTTATGATCAACTTTGAATCACCCATTTCCCGGAGGTGGGTGATCCCTTTTCTCAATGCAAATAGGAGTCCAAGGACCAAGGCCTCATACTCCATGAAATTATTGGTGGAGTTGAATTGCAATCTGTAAGATGCAAGGAAGGATTTCCCCCATGGGTTGATCAGTTCCACTCTAGCCCTAAAGCCTTGTTTTGATCGGGATCTATCAAACTTCAGGATCCATAGGTCATTGTTCATTCTCTGGGGCTAGGAAGGCGAAGTGGCATTTGGATTGATTTTGGGAGGGTTGGAAGGTGATTCCTCCCGTTCTGACACTTCATGGGTGAGGTTATCCTCTAGAGAAGCCTCTGGTTCAGACTCCTGAACAAGCGACACCTTAGGCGTGTTGCCGGATAGATCATTTGGTCCAGGTGAACCTGATTTATGTTCTTTTTCCTGGAGGTCATTGATGTGGTGGGTAGCAGTAGCAATGCAAGGCTCACACTCTAGTTTGGAATGTTTTTGGTAGTGTACTCAGCATTAAGTTCCACACAAGAGTGTGGCGGGGGTTGCCTTGTTACCTTGTTACCTTGTGAGTTTACCTCACCTTTCAGTTTCTCATCCATGTCATGAATTCTCTCAACGACTATGGGATCATCCCCAAGAGTAAAATCAAATGTTAGGATCTCTAGTGGTCGGTATGCCCCCGGGGAATATTTAGAGAAAAGGACTTCATTTACCCTCCCAACTTCGGTGAGGTCCTTCTTCATCCTTGGTTCGCTCTCCACCCATATTTGGTTTGATTTCCCCTTCTAGGGGAGCCACAAGTGGGAGAAGTCTATGGAGAAATACCCATTAAGGGCCTTAGACCAATTTTGACTTAGTAACATCCCATAGGTCTCGGAGATGTCCACCACTTGGATGTCTATTTTTCTTGATATTCAGGGGTCTTGGATAAGATGAACCTGGACATTTTTCAGCTCACCTACCATTTTCACAGCAGTTTTTTCCAATTGGACTATTGCACCTTTGAATGGAATGGAACTGATTTTGACCTTTTGGCATATGGATAAGGGCATGACATTTCCCAAAGAATTGGAATCTACCAGGCAGTTGTATTGGTTCTTCCCTTGAATGTTCAAGCCTAGCAGGAAGGGAGGATTCTCTGTATTCCCCTGGAAGACAACCGAGTTTGCATCGTCAAATGTGACAGTCTTTGATGGATGACTGATAGATTCCAAGTTTCCCAAGAGCTTCAGAAGGGACTTCTTCTTCTCAAGGAAATTTAGAAAAACCTCCATCAAAGTCATGGAGATGGTGGTTTTCTCTAATGCCTTAGTGATGTCAAACCTTCCCCTAGGTAAAGTTGACTTCCCTTGGTTGGATCCCCAGCTTGGTTAGAGCCAGGTCCTTCTAGAGGAAGGGATGAACATTTGTGTTATCTTGGGAGGTGTCAGCGTGTAAGCTATCCCTTTGCCAGCTTGACTCCAAGCATTGTAGGGAGTCTGCGGGCTGGTGAAGGCATTGACCTTAAATGCCAGGATAGATTCATCAAAGAACCCCTGTAATTTGGGCTCTTCTTCATCCTCTTCATCTATCTAAAAGAAGATGGTCTCACATGTGAAGGAAGTGTGAGGAGGCTCTTGTGTGGATGATTTTGAGGGAGTAGGATCAATAGTTTATTGTCTGTCCGACTAGGAGATCATGATGATCATCTCCAGTGTGCCATAATTTACCTTAGAATGAGAGTTGGTGTCATGCAATATACACCAATTGGTTAGGGGGTGGAATTTTGCAAGCTGCGCAGAATAACTAGGTCCAGCACCACCCTGAGTGGTGTTTTGGTTTAGAGGAGGACCTTCGGTATTCGCATTATTGTTCCATTGATGTTGATTAGGTCGATGCCCATTGTTATAGCTCTGACCTTTGGAATTGGTATTTTGTTGTCTGGAGAAAATATTCCCTCTTTGGGGATTGGAATTATGGGGCATAGAAGGCCCCACCTTCAGCTATCCCATGTTTTTCATTAATGAGGACACCATTCACCGGAGGGATTTAACCTCGGCTGACAGCTGGGTAGTCATGTCATAGTATGATGGTTGTTATGGTTGGTTCTTGGGGAAAGCTATAGTAGCTCCCAGAGTCGAGGATGACAATCCTCCAGCCATGGGCGACTGAAAGAAAGGTACTCTGGAGGGTTGTGTCAAGGGCTATTTAATTTAGTGCAGCTGGTTCTAGGGAACAAATTCCAGACCGGGTATTGTCTAGGCTTGTGATGGATAAACATACGGGGCCTGCTAGTCTATTGGCAGTGGGTCCATGGCCATCGTTGGGGCACCCATTGTCAGATTGGGGTTGTATCCCCTAGCGTAAGAAGTTCTATTGGGTATCATGTTGAATGGTATGCTCTATCCAATCTCGATGGGGGCTTTTCTCAAACCACGGGATAACTCCATGGCTAGGTTTTAAACCTTCACTAGAGTATCTCGGTCATTTGCGGTGGTGGTTCTCCAAAGGAGAGTGGAAAAAATGGGGTCCAGAACATTTGGGTATGTCTGGATGGTCACGTATGTAGATGGGATGAAGGGGCTCATGCACCGCTTCAAGGCATGCTGGAACCGATGGGTGAATGTGGCAAGGGGTTCGTTCGGTTCCTTCCTAATGGAGATAAACTAGCTGTCGGACCATGCTGGGTCCACATGAATGCGAAAAGCTTCTAGGAAGGTGTCCTCCATATCCTACCAAATGTTAATGGATTTGGTCAGGAAGTTGAGGTACCCATTTAACTCATTCTGTCCTAAGGACAGAGGGAACACCCAAGTTTTCAATGTCCTGATGTTGTAGCTAGTGTCAGTTCATGGCATCCTTATAGGCCTAGAGATGTTCTTTTGCGGTTCTTGGGCCTAGATGCTCATATTTGGGATAGATCTTCTTCGGATGTGGAGGAAGATCCTTGGTGGCACCAGGGAATTGCCCCATTGAAGACTCGGTGTTACCAAAGTAATTTTCCATTGGGGATGCTAGAGTTTAGCTAGGTTGAGCATTGGTCCCCAGGGTTATTTGAGGAGCTTTGGTATTCTGAGGTGTAGAAAATCCCTAGATAAGGTTTGCTGGCTATTTTGGTTGCAGTGTCCTTTTGTTTTGAGTAGGAGGCTTGAGTTCAACAAACTTTCTGAGATTTAGGGCTGATCGAAGAATTCTTTCAAAACATAAGGGCGGGAAAGACCCTATCCCGCTAAAAGCTTGGTTCCTAAAAATATGGCTTGGGAACCCTCAGGCAGTGTAAAACCAAAATTTTATGAAGGGTACAAGCTCATGGCCTCCTTCTAGCACCCACTTCTATTGATGGGACTTTGTGACCAATCTTATCAACAATGATAATTTTTCACCGGGTATTGGGGTACCGGCCAACTTCACCTATAAAGGCTCTCCGAGGAATGAATTCTCTGGGTCTTCAAGCACCTGAGTGTCAGGTATTGACAGTGCGGGGAAGCTAAGTTGGGCAAGTGACTATTTTTTTGGGGGGATAGCTGGTTTTACTCATCTTCTTCAGGGTTTTCAGTGATGGGTCAAGGTTTCCTACAAGCATTTTAAGTTTACCAAATAAATAGCAAAATATAAACCAAAGTTAGAGTTTATTATTTCTACTTATAGTTGTGCAACATACTACAAAGATCAACTATTCTCCAATGTAAGAACTAAACTAAATACTAAATACATACAAAACCAACAATTCATATATATTCAATAGAAAGGGGGAAATGCGATCATTAATCTAAATGAAACATTAGAGAAAAGGACATTAGAAACATACAACACAAAAAAGATATCGCTAACTGGGAGATCAGAACATCAACAACATCATTGCCAAAAGGTGTTCCTCCTTCTTCATTAACTCAAAGTATTCCTGCATCACTGGTGCATACATCCATGGCTCCCAGGGAGACTCTAACTACTAAGAACTACTGAGCATTGAGCTCCTGAAACAACTAGAAATGAAATGCTAATAGTATTGGACTGCAAAATCATCAATTTTGCCTACCCTTGTTATGAGGTTGTACTTGTTATTTATACATATAGTTTTTCCCTATAACTAACCTAATCTAACTATACACTCAACATATAAAATATATTATCTGGTGGCCGCTACTACCCCTACCACTTACAATCACCTCAAAAAGAGAAGAGGCCTGACAAGATAGAGGAAGAAGAAAAGAAAAGAAGTTGGAAGAATTGACATAGAGAAGAGTGCCAGAGTAAAAATAGAAGAAATTTGATCTGCCCATAGTTTTAGGCAACATGCCTCATCAATGCAAAATGTGGCACACTATCTTCGATGCACCAGGTAGTTAATGTTGGAGAGGCACCTTGGGAGAATCGCCTGTCAGGGCCATTTCTCCCTCTGATGTTTCCTACTGGGATCACCTACCTTCTGAACCCCTTATTAACTGCTTGAAAATGATTGGTCAGCTCCGAGGAACCTACACAAGGGTCACTGTGAAAGAATACAAAACTTTGGATCCAGAATTCCAGAGTCTGGGAGCTTATGCTCAAAGAATAAAGAATTTACAAAATTGTACCTTGTCGATGAGAAACTCTAGAGTCTGGAGAACTTCATTGTGCCTTATATGTTTTAAAATATTCCAAGAGCTAGAGAATTCCCTCTTCATCGATTCCCTTGATGCACACCTGGTGGCACTTGGCCACCTCTAATTTCTCACCCAAATCTAGTGCAATCCCTTTAAATTATGCAGCCATATTTGCCACATCATGGGCTCGTGAAATTTTCAATCCATCGAAATCCCCTAGGGATTGGTACTGTGACTCCATTAATTCATCAAACTTCCTGACTAAATGATCTACTAGAGTGCATGTATCATTAATGAAGGGATTGACTACTGAAACCCTTGTAACAAATGCCTTGTATAAATTTTAAGGATATTATACTCCGGGGATGTTGTCTTTCAGGGCCTCTACCAATTGTTTTCTAATCTCCAATTTGAGATCAAGTCTGGAGTGCTGTACCTAGATGAAATCGAAAGACTCTTCCCCCAAAATTCCCATCGCCATGATGGGTTCCTCTCCGAGGTTCATGAGCTCTCCTAGCTCACTCCTTCATGCCTCGTATTGTTTGGTCTCTCCCTCCCATATGGAAATGGTATTTTTGGCATGATGTAAAATGTTGCCAGCTGTATGCAGGTCTGAGAGAGTTTCCACTAGGAAATATCAGACATTTCCTACTTACTTAGATACCTAGTCATTGACTGCCTACACTTTCTTCTTCATATTCCTTAGCGCATCGACGTCACGTTGTGGAAGCGGTGCCCCAGATGTAGAATCCTTCAGATGGATTGCAGCCAATGGCTGTGCCAGCTCTATTTGTAACCTGACGAGATTCACATTCTTTTCTTTTCTTCTTGAAGTCTCTGGGCTTTCTTATCATAGTGGGGCTCAATTTCCTAGCTGGCCTCTTCCCCAGAATATCTATGACAATATACTCTATAGCACTTACCGCTACTTCCTCTTTATCTGGGGGAGGTGTCACAATGACCACAACTATATATCCACCAAGAACAGTCTGAATGGAGTGGAGGGTCTAGGCCTTATTTGGCTAGGGGATGATTTGATTGTGTGCCATCATCTTATCCAGGGAGAGATGGGCTTTTTCCACCACCGGGGCCTTTCTCTTCTTCAATTCCAGTAGCCATTGTGGTGGCAGGGGTGGCCTTGTTGCTAGGGATTGATCGTTGGAGTCCCCTCTGGGGTTCTGTTGCTCACCCATTACATTTTTAGTCTCATCAGACTATTTTCTTATATTCTCGAGGCCACCTACACTATCCACCTTTGTGACATCAATATCCTCTACCTTGGTGTCCTTGTCCTTAGCAGCATCGGTAGAATTAGCTTTCATATCTTTGGGGTTCTCCCCCTCCTACTGTTGATGCTGCTCTTGTTCTCTGGCATCATCTGTCAAGACACCCTCCTCCATTGGGTTATCCTTTAGAGGTGGCAAAGGTGTATGGATTGGATCTATTTATAGTACTACAGGGATCACCTTGTCGAATGTCACACTACCCTAGGTGGGCAGAGGTGTTTGGAGCATGGTGGTTGAGGTTACAATTGCTCCCGTAGGTCTGGTTCCCTTAGCCAAACCCAACTTCTCACCTTGCACTTGTCTCACTTCTCCTATTTTGGTCTCTGAGATTGTGATTTCCTGAACATATGGGATGTCCACCTGTTTTGGCTCCTTCTCTCTTTCTGCTCGGACTTCCTACTCTGTGGTAGCTTCTTTTGATGGTATCTCCCCCTCAATGGGGATTATTTCTTCCTCTTAGGCGATGATCTCTTCCACCACTTTCCCTTTATCCCCTTATATATTTACAAGTTCATCTATCCCAAAGATGTCAAAGTCATCATGCGGCGGGGAGGTCTCTGGGGGATTCTCAGGTTGATTTTCTAGTTCAGGGGAGTCCAGGATGATCTCCACCTAAGGGATGTTGGGCATCCTGAGGTCTATATCTTCCCTTGGCTGAGGAACATTTTTCTTTTCCTTCTTCCTCCTTGTTACCAATGGGGGTCCAACATCTAAAATGGTTGCATGTTCATCTTCCCCTCCTATCCCTGCTACCCAAACCATAAGTTCTGCAAGTGAGGGGGAACTAGAAGGGAGGGCAGGTTTTGTAGTAGTAACTGGGATTCCTAGCTAGGTGCTTATGGCTTCCTTCATCTGGTGGGACACTGCTAGGTGAAGGTGCAATTGTTCCACAATGGGAACTGTGGATGGAATCTAGGGTGGGGTACCAACTTTTCTTTTCCCTCTATCCTCACCTTGCATGGAGGTTCTGGCCCTAGAAGTGGATTCCTACACAAATGGTCCAACTCTTCGAGTGCTCTTCAAACATACCTTTTGAAAATATGCATGACTGCATTCAACCACATTATAGGTAGTGTTCTCGATTGCTGGGCTTTTCAGGGTGTCCCAATCCACTAGAGGGAGAGCCATCTTATCTACTCCCCGAGCCTTGTACCATGGGTCTTCCATAGAATCGGTATCTAAAAAGTCCTTAGGAAAGGTCTGAAGCTTGAGACACTTCATCATACCTTGCGGCATTATGATGAAATGCCGATTCTGGACTTCAAAATCATCCTAGCAGTCTGCCCAAAAATCTTCCATGTGAGGCTTGTGGGGGTTTGATGCCTGAGGCAGTGCCGACACTATCTTGTCTAGTGGATCAAAATTCTTTCGGTCTAAATAAAATTCTACCATCTTGAGACACTTTAATTCTCCATCAACCTCTTTTTCCACTGCGAGGCTGTAAGTGTAGTTCCTGCAGGTGATTGGGAACAAAATATTGGTGATCTTCTTCAATGCAAAGAATGCATGAAGCTCCAGGATCTACTGGCAATATTCTAAAAGAATGATCCTATCCCCACAATGCTTGGGCAATAGTTAGGGTTTCCCAGAGAAGTCGGTCACCCAAATTTAGGAGTGTTGCTGAAATTGGATGTAGTAATGGCCATAGGTGATGACCAAAGTCATTGCCTCTTTTAAAAGATGGTATTCAACATCCCGAGTGGGTGTAAGAATTTTGTAGTAAACAAAGGCATCATTTACTCTGCAGAAGCTGGGGAAAGTGCCCTCCGATTGTATTTGTGGGAAATAGTCCCATGGAGCATTCTGGCCCTTGCCAGTCCCGAGCACATTGATAGTGAGTAATCCCTTGGTTATGGGTCGTTGCTACGCCAGTGCCCACAAGACATATGAAGTCATGTAAAATTTGGAGGACTGGGTGACCCTGACGAGCTAGGCATCTATCCTGAAAAGGTTTTAGTTTACATCAAACCCCAAAAATTTATATTAATGAAATGACTTACTTGGGAATTCGATCTATGCCCGGGGGTTCCAGGGATTTTGGCTCATACGATGAATGAACTGAAGCTCAAAGGGGAACTTGGGACGTGGAGTCCTGAAAACTAACCGTTATCCACATGACTGGTAATTAGCCATACTAGGCTGACATGGGACGTCACATGGTCATGTAATAAAGGGAGTAATGGCATTGAAGGTGACAGATGTCCAAACATGCGAGAGAATGAATGCCACTTAGGTTGGCTTTGAAGTCTTACAAGTGGGAGAAATAAACCTGACATTAAGATTGAGATGATGGAGGAGAGAGAAAGCCTGCTAACTCGACCAAGCGAGGTGCCGAGTTTAAATCTGCAGACACTAGGTGGGCGAGCTTGACATTTTGGTTAAACATGGAAGGGCATAGTGAGCTTGCCACCAGACAGGAAGGGAATCTCCAGGAATGTACATAGACTACAAGCTCCTATACACAGAGGGCTGAAGCATAAGTCACAAGCCGACCTAAAACAAACCTATTTACACCTACTTATAGATGATTTACACAATTTATAGTAAATATACAAGAAACACACTATTCTACAATTGCACAGAGGGAAGACAACCCTTTGGCAGAGCCATCCCACCAATGGGAGGTGACAACAAGAACAGAATGGAAAACTAGAGACAAAAGAAAAAAATGCAGGAAAACCAAAACAAGAACCAGAAAGCAGAGAAGAGGAGAACAAGAAAGGGCCTACCTTGGGAATGAGGAATGTGGGAGAATGAGCATGGGAGGCACTTTGCAATTGATCAGCTTCAAATTACCTTGAACACACAACTTCCAACCACCGTTAAGAACTATTTAAGCTCTGACAAAAAATCACACTTAGTCACTGCTAAAATCACTCTAATCACCTTGAATCACTCTGGGGTAATTTATTCACAGTAAATGTAACAATGACTAGTGAAATTATATTTATACCCTTATGGTAAAAACATCCCGCTTTCCTTCTGCAAATCTGGAGAAAGGAAAAACCTTTGGAATCTGGGCCTAGGGATCCCATGCAACTGTACCCTCTAAAAAAAGAGGAAATGGTGACTGAGAATCCCAGAGTCTGGAAGACAGCTGGAACAAAGAAGACCAAACACACTCTGGGACCAGGTCCCAGAAGAAGAGAAACCAAAAAGGAAAAGGAAACACTGATCCTACAGAGGCAAAGGCTAGAGGAAAACAAAAGGGAAAGAAACAAGGCAAAAGCATAAAGGGGGGACCCAACATTTTCCCCACAAAATGTAGGGACGGGTATGCAGGGCATAATAGAACCGCCTACTGTTTGTTGGTGATATTCACCTATATTCTCTTCTTTCTTGGTCCAAAAATGAAATAAATTATGGGGAGAAATTAAGTAAATACAGGGGAGTTGAGAAATCTATTACACTTCCCTTTTGACTAGAAAGTGGCACTCCCCAAAGATTATATTGTGACTAGATGTAAATAGTTTATGGACTGTAGGACTCTACACATAGGAAAAGGATTCTAGGAAACTGAGAGGAGATTTTTGCAAAATTTGAGAAACTCTCATTGGAAGAGGGAAACAGGGTAGAAAAATGATTAAGATAAAGGTGGGATAGGTTAACACTGGCACTAAAGAAGGTTCAGCCTCACAACCTCATCAATCTTTGAGATGCAATGCAATGAGTCTAGTGGTATATACGCCTGGGATGACAACCACAACCTGAGAGGTGGCCACCTCTTACCTTTCATCGTCCTCTTCTCCTATGGCCACTATACATCTGTGTAGACAATGAGGTGGATGAAAAGTTGGAGTTGATTCAATGGATCAAGGTGCACTAGTACATTTGACCCAAAAAATTGACCAACATTCCCAACCAAGCATTAAAATGGTTTTGCTTGGTCATTTTATAGAAGGAAAAATTTTATTTTTTTAATCCATTCCTATGTTGGTCAGAATTATGAAAACCATGACATGTTGGAATTATGACCAACACGGGCATAATTTTTTTTTTAAAAATGGGCATTTTTATTATATTTCATTTTGTTATTGCGCAGAGCTGAAGGAGGCCAGAAGGATGGCATCTCTCGACATGTTCTTCCCCATCTTTGAGTGGGCACCCAAATATTCATTTTCTTTGTTCAAATAAGATGTGATATCTTGACTCGCCATTTCTTGTCTTTCCATTCCACAGGTAAACTAGAAAATTATGAAGTTATCACATATTCAGATAGTTGTCTTTGTGTGTTTCACTAAGTATGTGTGTTGGTGATGCTTGATGCAGAGCATAAGCTATGCAAAGCTTGCAAATTTTCCTCCCTTGATGGGACTATGTGAGTACTAATTGGTTATTTTTCTATATAATTTATACATACAACAATGACTGAAAGTACAATTAATACACGGGCTATATAAGAACAACAGACACCTACACATCTCAAGATTTCATAGAGTTGAAGGAGGATGAAAGGAGGGCATCTCTCGACACCACCTATGCATCTCTCGACACCACATGTAAGGGCATTTCTACCAAATTTTGCATTATGTAGATACTCTATAAATCTTTTCTTTAGCGTATGATGTAAGACTAGTTTCATGCTTCCATCATTTCATAGTATCGACTAGAGGCATTCATCTTAAATGGGTCAGATTCTTTGTCTATACTTCTATTTTCTAGAATCTAACAACAAAACTTGCATTTGTGATACCCCATGTCCCCAGGCTTCAATACGAGGCTTATATAAAAAAACTATTTAAATCATGCCTCACTGAATTTTCCATGTGCACATTGTTTTATTGGGTGTGTCTTATGACACCACATTCAGATATTTGTATTCAGCTTACATTATTTCAAATATACATGTTCACCAGCAAACCTTTTTACAAGGAATTAGGGTACAACACCATTTTGGAGATAGTCATCATCAATCGTTCATTTTTTTTTATATAAGTTAGTGTTTCGATAAATTTTTTTTTTTTCTTTCATCAGTGATTAGTGTTATATCGACATGAGTATGTTCCTTTATTTTTCTAATGAGATTACTATTTTTTCCTTTGACGCACTTTTTGATATAACATATAGTTTCAATAATATTTTTTATGCCTTGTTTGATGCTTGATGTTATGCCAATGTTGGGATAATTTGAAGAAAGCTCTTATATATCTCTTGAATGCTTTGTTATATGTGATGGTCGAAGAAAATCAGAAAGGCCCACCATGTGATTTTTATTGCCTTTAATCATTGTTTGTTTAATGAATGTATTTATTTTCCACTTTGAAAATGTGGAACCCACACCATGCCTCTTCTTCAAGAAATATTAAAATTGACATTTGTTTCTTCATAACTTTATTTTTTAATTTTTATTCTCATCCATCTACCTTTTACCCTTATTTCTTTCTGAACATTAATATTTAAATTGTAATGATATAAATGTTTAGCCTTTTGTGCTCAATTTTTAAAATACCAAATTAAATATCATGGTGTCCCGCTTCGTCTCTGAAACACTAATTTTTTTTTAAAATCATAATGATTTTAAATTATTAATCCTTTGGGAGTTGATTTAGAATGTCTCGGTATCACATAATTATAATAAATATGATTCACAACATTCACTAAATGTTCTATCTTTGCCTTAATGAGATCCATAGATACTGAAAACCACAAAATTTTTCTAGAAGTTACAAGCTCTAAAATGGAAGTGAGTAAACTTTCATATGCCTCTGCAATCATACCCAATAGTTGTTGCAACTACTTTTTTATTAGAATCCTTCTTTTTGCACATTTTTGTAATTTTACCTCCCTTTGAGTGGAAGCTAAGCTAAAAAAAATTGTACCTGTAAGCCTGCTCCACAATTAATTAGTGGAAAGTCCAAGGTACCCAAAATGAAATCCTTAACATCAGTGCCAGTCATATATGAAGAAGCATATCTACCTAGAGCATTTAAATAGAGGATTTATCCTCCAAATTTAATCTCAAACTACACATATTGTGCATGGTGTAATTACCCCTCACCTATTATGGTAGTTTGAATTTTGAAAAAATTTGAAGTCCCAACTGCATACATCAAACTCCCAATGGAACTAGCATACGGACCAAAAAGACCAAACAACTCCTAATTGAAGGTACATGGTTGTTAGTGATCACCAAATCAATGAAGTTAGGTTCATCGTATCCATATACTTCCATAGATATTGTCATGTCAATGAAATGTGGTATGTGGTTTTATAATAATGCTCTACAAGGTGCTCTAGTACTCTAAGCTTAGTATAAATCTAAATAAATAGGCACATTTAGTTAATTTAAAACTTGACCCTCAACAACACTTTGTGAGTCTTCTACTTTGATAATAACTCAAGGTTTGAAAATTGATCTCTTCACTATTCCTATTCTATGGTATTCAAATATTTGAAAAGTACCTTGCTAGAGATAAAAATTGTGTTGGGGAGAGATGAAAAGTCCATGTAGAACTACTAGTACTGTTAAAGAGGTAAGGAAAGAGAAATCATAAAGGATGTCACCATTTGTGGAAACCCTCCAATGGATTTTTAAATATTTCCACATTGACCTACAAATTTATAAGAAAAATGTCTTAATTCTACTGTGAACAATAGGTAGGAGTTTACTTGTGAAGCTAAAAAGGGAACTATCCTTGATATATATGCATTTTCTATTTCAAAACTCTACTTTTATCCTTGCTTCAAGGCTGACTAAATGTATAGCTAAAAACGCTACCTTGGGAACTAATTTATTATAACTGCTTTTATGCTTCATGCACATCACTAATCTATTTTCCATTTTCCCAAGTGTTAAGAAAATTTTTAGGTGGATAAGCCATTTCAAAATGGTTTCTAAATGCCTATCTTTTTTTTCATTATGGTGAAGTTTCATAATGCATTTTCCAGATTTTTGGACTTAATGGTAGAACTATTTGGTGGAAAAGACACTTCCTAAAGGTGCTCCCTTTTTGGCTTATTTAATTATCAATTCCTATGTCAATCACTTAATTTTTTTCCACTTCGTTAACATGGTTTCATGAGTTATTTTCCACTTCTAATGATGGTTGGGCAGAACTTTATGTTGACACTATGACCTTATCTTATGACCAAAAAAGAACATTAAATGATGGAATGATTGATTAGCTTTCTACCACCATGGGTGTGGGTTTACTTTGATTTTATACTCAATTTAGATACCACCTTTTGATACTTAAACCCTTTTTAGGGACCTTTTTCACTAGCATTTCCATTTCCTCTAGGTGCCAATTTTGAGAACTTAATTAGTTCACCTTGTTTTTATGGGGATACTCATTGCTTTTTCCATTTTAAAGACATTGGTATTATTTTCAAGTTACTTGACACTTTGAATAAACATGGTGAAACTTTGAGAGGGTACTTCCACTTCAAAATGGGGCCTTAAGGACTAAGTATCATTTATTTTTGACTTAGTGTGATTCTTTAATGGCTTGTCCACCATTAGTAGCACCTATTTTAATTTATCTTCTCCTCTTCAACACTAGGTGCACTTTATTCATCACTTTTCCACCTTTCATCTTTCTTAGGTAGGATTTTGTGTTTCTTTAAAACTCGTCTTTACATTTTATCTTGTGCTAACATTATGTTTGATTTCCACCCACATAACATATTATAGCCTTTTTCTTAGCCATTTGGACATCTTGTTTTTAGATGTAAGTCTTTAGCATTTCATTTTTCTTCTTTCTATTTTAGTGCTACCATCAATCAGGGACTTCTCCATCTTCATTCCCTTTTCAATACTTTTATCACCTTTGAAACATAATGGCACATGTAGGATCTAATATTTATGATCTTCCCTCCTTTACTAATCATTGTTGATGATGCTATGAGAAACATCATTGATGCATATCCCTTAAACATTCATTTTCATATGGGATTCATACCGTCCATCCACTATATTTAACATTTCTATTTACTCATTTTTTTATATTTCTTGTTGAATATTGACTTATCATGATTTTGGCACGCTCTTCCTCTCTTTCACTATTCTTGTTTTTTTATAGCAGCAATATCTAGTCTTTTCAAGATAATATCCTCTCTGGTATTTTCAATGATGTTTTTATTGTGTACAAGTACCAAGTTTCCATTGAAGAAACTATGGAACATTTTGGGGGTCTTTTGATGATTTGATGTAATAAGGCCATGATAAGGTCAACATTGGTAAAAGAACCAAAAATGGCCTAAAATGTGTGAAATTTATGTAATTAATGATTTGAATCCATTTTCGGAATGTAGGCATTGCACTAGGTGAGTTTGAAGTTGTCTTGTTGGAGGAAGCAAGAAATTGCAAAAATTGCAAAAGTTGCATTAGCAACTTTTGTAACTTTTAGTGCAATTAGTGCAACTTTGTCAACAAATGGCTAAATAATCCAAAAAATGGTTAGAACAGCTGGGTAATGATGTGAATGGTATAAATATTCCTCTTCCTGGTCAAGGAAACTATTTTTGGCGGTTTTGGAAGTTTAAATCAATAATGTTTTCTTTGTTTTCGTATTTTTTACACATTTTTGTTGTAAAAGTTGTTTGGTACGGATCCTTGTAGTGTTATGATGGTCTAAAACATACATTTTTTGAAATTTGAGAGAGTTGTATTTCTTTTTCAACTGGTTTCAGCTCGTTTCATTGAGTTTTGAGAAAGTAAGAGGCATTTTACTACAAGTGGTTCTAAAACCCTCTTCATGTAGGGTCTTTGCACAAAAACTTCCATATCTCTTTAATTTACAATGGAAAAAATGCACAAATGGGAAAATAGATAATTTAAGGTGTCTTCTTTGAGATCCAATTGGTTTAGAGTTTAAATATGCAATGTTGAATAAATAATTTGATGCCCTAGGGCTGATTTGAGGGCAAAATTACTATTTTTCTTTGACTGTGAGTGCAAGTTGTAATGCTGGGATAAAATATGAGGTGTTTTGGTGTAAAGAATGGTGGAAAGTCTTTTTTGGAGATGAATTTAAAATTATGGTGGTATTGGTTATATTGGACAGTGAATATTTGAAAGAGGTTCTTTTTAAAATATGCCTAATTGATGTTTCTAGTGAACAACTCCTTCAAACTCTTTACAAACTGCTTGGTTTAAACTAGTGACAGTGAAAAACAAGAATATTTACAGAAAACCAAACAAAGAACTTCAAAATACAAAACCAATAGCACAAAAATAAATAAAAAAAACTAAGCTAAACCATGCACAAGCTATAGTTCTGAATTCAATCCTTTTTTAGTCTATTGTCACTCAATAACTAACTACATGCAGACAAAACAACACTTCTTTGTAATCTTCCAAAATCAGAATCCATACAATGGGTGTCTAACCTTGGGATTAGGTCACAAAACATCTTAAATATTAAAATCATGTCTTTGGTTTCCTCTTAGGGCACTTCTCCACCATTTCTGTAAACTTGGACAAAGTTGTTCGAGAAACTTTTAAAAGTTGCAAAAGTTGTTGAGCAACTTTTTTTTACATCTTTTGCTCTTTTCACAACTCAAGGAAAATGAGACTAAAAACTCCTCTAACCTCATCCTATTATTCTATCTTGGTTCAAACATGATTCCAAACATCTCCAAGCCCTGATGACATCATGATGGCATCATCATCGCTTCTAACCAATCATGAGGCTTTACAACATTTTAACCCCTAATTGCAACTTCCTAAGGACTTAAGATGCAACTAGACCCTAATCCCTATTTTACTCACACACTATGGTCAACATGGCCTTATGAAATATAAAACATGCCTCAGAGGGCTTCACACAACAAAATTGCATAGGATTGACTTACCAACCCATGGGTGCTCCTACACCGTTCTCCCTCTCTACACAAAGATTAAGTAACATGAGGGGATATTAGAGACACTCTAATCTTTGAAATATCCATGAGATACTCTATAACAGTATTATTGTTCATGTGCTTCCAAATTTTTCACCTATGAATTTCAAAAGTTGCTAAATCTAATTTTATACCTGTGAATTTCATTGGTTTCAAAATCCCAAACACTTTCAATCCCTCATTTGTAGACCCGCAAACCTTCACCAACATGGCCACACATTTATTGTAGAGCTTTGGTCAAAAATTATCTTTCCCTATATTTAATTTCAGAGTACATATAGGCAGAGGAAGATGTTAGCATGACTATCAATCTTGAATTTACCTACAACTAGAACTTGCATTATCTATGCATCCAAATTCTTACACACAAATGGAACATAGATTAAGAGTTTTTAATGCCCTTAAACACTTTGTTTACAACATATCACCCTTCCAAGGATTTAATTTGAGCATAGTCAGAGAGGATGTGACATAGGCTATTGAATTTGGCTTACATCTCCCAATGCATTAGCTTTAAAGTTTCTAAAGCCTTTTCATTGAATCCATTGTGCGGTCCAAAAAATCTTGTGCGTTGCCTTCATTGTATTCTTTGCTTCCATCAATTGTACATGAAATACAAACCCTGAATGTTGTTTTGCAAGGCAACACCAACTCACCCGTTTACCAGCAAACATTGAATGGAAAATTCAAATCATAGTGTAGAGTTCCTCATGTGGAATTGACTGAAAGAATGTGACTCTCTGCACATTGTGACCCCAAAAGTGCACAAAAATGAGTGATTTAACAAAGAAACCTTGTGTTTCTTGTACTCCCAAGAATCCAAACTATAGGCAGTGTCTTATTATGTTGTCAAACATCCAAAAGTCAAAGGAATTATATTCATAGCTCCTAGAACCCCAAAAGCCCCAAATTTGGTGTTCCAAACCCTTGTTTCTAGGGCTTTTTAAATATTTGTCTTCTAATCACTATTGGAAACAAATGATAGTTGTTTCACCTTGAAATCAACATACCAAAGCATTCCAAAACATAAAATATACCCCTCATTCGACTAGAATGTCTACTGCTATACCCTTGTCATCAAATTCAATGCTTTTTCCACCAGTTTCTTATTGTGATCACTTCTTATTCAACTTATCTACACACCAAAGCATTAGATTTGTAATGTACATGTTATATATTATCATTCCATGAAGTTTAGGTCTTTAATTTCATGGAATGATTCCCATCTTTATTGGATTCCAATCAAAACAGTGACTTAAGAACCCTCAAACGGCGACAGTGTTGAAACACTGATTTTGATTAGATTCAAAACAATGCAAGGTTCATATGAATGCCTCCAAGAATGATAAGAAAATACTTCTAAATAATCATTCAATAAACTCCTATTGATTATCAATCCATAAACATTCAAAGCATTACAAAATAATTGCAAGAATCTGAATTTTCTTTTATCCACTGTGATAGTTTGTACACACAACACCTCTGCTTGTACAATGGATTCTCAATTCATTAAAAGACCATTCCTCAAATTCCCCGACCTCTTCTGATCAGTTAGAGGGATTAGTTTAAGGTGTTTAACTCTAAAACCCAACTTCCCCCCAAAACACCTAACTAGCCGTTACTTATTTGAATATTTAAACTTTGAAAATTAACTTAAAACTTATTAAACTTGAAAAATAAAAGCTCCTAAGGATTTCAAATTTTTTTTGTTGATATTCATAGGTGATTTCTCTATATTCTTTACCCTCTTGTTCTCACTAATTTTCTTCCAAGTCTTCATATTTGTTTTGAATTTCTTTGGTGCCCCTGCACCATATTTCATCAAGAAGTCTTCAAAACTGCAATAAATCAATCTTTCATTGCTTCAAAATAGTGCAGTGCGTACAATATGAATCTGAAACTTAACCTCTCTCAACCTCTCATGCTCTCTTTCCTTCTAAATCTTTCATAGACATAAAAAAACTCCCATAACTAATTCCAATCGATCAGGTTTCTTTAAATACGGTGTGTATACGTGTGTATCTATACACACATACATGTGTATATATAAACATATACACACATGTGTGTATATATACACACATGTATACACATATACACAACTCTAATTTATTATGTCATGTTTAATTCTATATGACACTTCTTAATACAAATTTGAGAGAAATTTGACACTAATAGGATGTATAAATGGAATTCATGCATTTTTAGTGAAAGATTTTCTCTCTCTTTCAATAGAAGTACTACAAGTTTAAATATTCACAAGTTCTTAGATAGGGAGATAAAATACTCCTATTTTGGGAGATCCAATATTCTTTTTCATTCATACTAATGGTTAAAGCATTAGGAAAATTCATTTTAGCCAAGGGGATAATAACTAGAAATGAATACAAATTATATGCAATGTGAAATCTATTATCCATTACAAAATTTGTATAATATGAATTTTTTTATTGGGAAAATCATCTGTTAACAAAGCTAAGCCTATTCAAAATGGTCCTCTTAAATTAATTTTTATCATTTGGTCAGACCATATTAAATTTCATTTGGAATACCCTTATTCATGTTGAAATTTGTATTTCCAAAATTTTGATGTATAAGACTAGTAATTTTCCAAGTTTATAGGTATCCCTTTCTTTTCTAGAGTTGGTAAGTCTATGTATTGGAAAAAGTTGTTCTCTTATAACCAATCAAATATTTCAACATGAAAGAGAAAATCACCATCTTTATCTAAAGAATGAATTGTTCTTGTTAAAGTAATTTTCCCGCAACAATTTTAAATTTATTTCACAACTACCTATGAAATAAATAAAAATATGAGACTCTTTTATATAAGAGATTTAGAGAAAAAAATATAGCATTCTTTATTTGAGATGAGACATACATTTAAAAAAAATGTTTGTATTGATTTAATAATTTAAATCACTTATCAAGATATTTGTTTGGGTGCCATATTATATGGGGAATGTTCTCACATCCTAAAGAAACATGGTGTACCATTATTTAAATATGTTGATACTAAGGAGAGACATAAAGATTTTTACTAAATAAATCTTTCATTTGGTTTGCACATATGGAATTTCATCATACAGAATCATCACTATTAGTCATTTTAGTTGGGAGATAATTAATAGGGACGAACCTCTTTTTAAAGTAAGATTCATGGAATGCATATCCTTCTTCTAGAGAAAGATTTGATCTACATAATTCCCAAAATTGTTCCATAACAGTCATAAAATCACTCCCAAAACAAAATAGGTTTAATGGTGTTGTCAAGTTGATAACCAATGTTGTCAACTCAACAACATGGTGTCTCATACCCCCATTTAGGATATTTAGAAGGTTTTAAAACAAACTTTATAATCCATACTAACCCATAAAACCTAGATGACCATTCTAGGCCATAATTGCACGAATGCAATTTTACATCTTCTTTTTGGCATCTTTTCACTTTGAGTACAATTACATTATTTAATGGAATTAATAGCCATATTCCAACTATAGATACCCTTATAGGTCCTTGACCTTTACATAAGTCCTTGGATCACTCAAGTGACCCCAAGGTTAAATAACTATCCCTTATGTCATTCAATGACTTACATAACATTATTTTGTGATCCAAATTAAGGATCCATGGCATCCTTGCATAGTGTTAGGGCCCATTTGTTTCATAGAATTTGTTTTTGCTAGAATAGCCAATTCACATCTTGGATCTCCATTCACTTCTTCAAACTCAAACCATCCACTCATACTCCATGCTCATGTGATGTACTCTTCATCCAATATGCTTCTGCAACCACACTCATAAAATAAGCTCCCAATGGTGACCCTAACTCCTCTAAGGATCCCAATACACTCAAATCACCCACACACCAACACCAAAACTCATTCATGCAACCATTCTACCTTCTTTTCCCAAACTGTCCAAACTGTACAGTCCTAGTACTACAGCAACGAGGGTTATTAAATCCTTTCTCAAAATATTCCAAAACAAATCTTAAAAAATATTACATATTCGGATACCCTTTTCCAAGGTTGATAACATACCTCAAGATCAGACCCAAGTGTTTTGGACCAACCTACTCAAATCTACCACTATCATAGAACTAGGAGGGCTAATTCAAACCATTTTACAAAGAAACTACTAATGTCTCTTCATATCAGACCTTGAAACTTTCAAAAGTGTCATCAAATGACCCCAAATCATGGATTACATAATCAATTTGGTTATAAGACCTCTCTATATGAAAAATTCCTAATTTTCTCTTCAAAACCCCTAAAATCTAGGGCTTGGTCAATCTCCTGCCTCCAATCATTATGAACTCAAATTTGTGGATGATTCACCATCCTTAGACCATAATAACATGGATTCTACCATAAAATAAACCCCTCCAATGGCTAGATTCTCTGCTGCAATAACCATGCACCATGCATGTAACTCTCCAACACTATCAAAATCGATTTTCCAACCTCATTCACTTGAAAAATCCTTCTTGTTTCTGCATTATTCATGTTAGAAATTAAAATACAAATGTGTACCATCCCTAAGTTACAATATGTACAAAAAGGGGATGGATCTTACAAATTCATAGTGAAAGACAAAATCAAATTGTGAACTTCTACAGGGCAATCAGTATAAAATTGCAAAACAGAGCTGTAAGGTGCTTGAACTTGGTCTAAAATGTTCTAAAAACCATCATGCAACCATAACCAAGCTTATGGATTGATATTTCATCAATAAGTCATCAAAATTGCAAGAAATTAATCTTTCATTGCTTCAAAACAGTGCAGTCCGTACAATTTGAATCTAAAACTTAACCTTTGTCAACCTCTCATGCTCTCTTTCCTTTGAAGGTTTTCATAGACATAAAAAAACTCCAATAACTGATCCCAATTGATTGGGATTCTTCAACATGCAAGATTGTCTATTTTTGGACTTTTCCCTCTATGAGGAATCTAACCATTGCATTTCAAGTCTTTAAACACTCAAACTTATTTAATTGACTCCCTAGACTCTAAGACTTCAAAATTTATCCATGTAGGACCTTGACATAACATTAAATCCATTATTCTTCTCTAATACTTAACCATTAGCCTTCTAGGCCTAATATTCCACCCTATGCACTCAACTCCTATTACATCACTCATGCCTTTATACATTAGGCCTATTACATTGCATTATATCCAATTACATATAAGACAAGAATTGTCTTCAAGCCATATTAAAATTCACATATTGATCTTTTATATCATTTAGTCTTCATGAGCCAACCAAGTGACCCCTTTGCATGTTTTTGTCAAGGTTCCTTGCACCATGTTTGGTTCACCCAGAAGATGACTGAGAAGATGCATAAGAAATTTAAATTGTTTATTTCCTAATTTTTTAAATATAGTGTGTATATACACATACACATATGTGTTTATATACATATATACACACATGTGTATATATACTCACATGTATGTATATATACACACATACACACATGTATATATACACATATACACACATGTTTAGGATTTTTGAGTTGTTTAACTTGCTTGGATGATTCCACTGACTTATTGAGGGACTTTGAAGATGTTTTCAATCGTGTAGAGTGGGTAGTTTTTATTATTGCATGAATTAAGTTAACATAATTCAATTCAAGCATATCAAACATATGTCCTTTTATGCATAAACTAGTTGAATTTACTTTTGACCTCTTATCATATAACAATAATAATAATAGTTTGTGTTTTACATGGTTGCATTCCTCAAAACATTACTCAAATTTTTTTGAACATATCTAAATGGAATAATTTGTGCCTGGCATACTTAAATGGAATACACCAAGAAGCACCAAATGATGAATGCTCAATTATTGTAATGTTAAAGCATCAGAACCGTCCATTTCTAGAACTTGATTTTCTATAGTCTTAATGATTTTTCTATAGTCCTAATGATTTTTCTTATTTCTTGTATTTTGTCCCTTTTTGATTTCCTATGTTTGTGCTTGGTGATAGGATTTTGAAAATTATTGACAAAGCGTGTTTCTTTTTTTAATTATTTTATTGATCCTCTCACCTTTCCTTACTTTGTAAATTCCATTGTCCCAATCAAGTTTTGTAGTGTTCTTTATTAGGTTTCATGTTTTTGATTGTGGGGTTCCGCATTGTTTATTGTTCTTTATAAATTAGGCCTTGAATTTAACTTTTCCCATGTCTGATTTTGTGCCAATTATGGAGTTCACCTTCTTTTGATGGTATATTTCATTCACCCTATGTGGAATACTATTTTGTTCAATGTTTTATTTCATCTTGATATTTCATTTATTTTTCATATACACAGAGACTACACATGCTGATAAAAAATGAACTATTTGATTTAGGTTTACTGTTCATGATTGTAAATGGTCAATATTTATGATGGTACTCCTTGGTGTATTCGATTTAAAAATAATCAGGTTTCTATGGATATGATAAATGTCCCTTTGTGTTGAGAAAATTAGAGTTGAGAAAATGGTTGTTTAGTGTCTGTATCTGCAGGTTGCAAACAAATCATCCTTCTTCCACAAAAATTCTAGTCAATGTACAAGTAATGAGTCATTCCATTCAAGAAAGACCATTCCTGACAATATCAACCCAGAACAAAATAAGGAGACAATTGCTAGATTGTGGTCTAACGTCTTTAAAGTAAAAGGTGATGGAAAATGTTATTATCCCTACAATATTTGCAAGGGCTTAAAGAATCAAAGATATCTAATCAAAACATTTGAGGAACATTGTAGGAAACATGGTCACATTGAAGGGGGAAACAAATTTCGTCCATTGGTATGTATTTCAATATATTATTTTAACAATTTATATACATAAGAAATGAATTGATGGTGACATCATGGTCGTGGTTAATTTAAGGTCATCATTTTGATATAGGTCAACCACCCTGGGTTTCATGTTATGGACCATGACAATCTGGAGAATGTGGATTTCCAAATGAGGGAACATGGAGGTGTGAATATTGAAGTAGAAGGTAATGATCCCATGGAAGAAGATCACAATGATCATGATGAACAAGATGATGGTATTGGAACAATTCATGATGATGATGAGGATGACCTTGATGTACCTGTACTTGAGAAGGCATACAAACCCCTATATGAAGGCTCCCAAATAAATCTTCTTGCTGCTATATTGTTTTTGGTGAAAATGAAGGTTATGAATGATTTATCCAACATAGCAATCACACGTATGTTAAGGTATGTCAGATATGTCATCTTTTTTCATCTTTTTTAGTTGTAATATTCTTATAGTTAAAAAAGGGTGAATCATGTACCAGTTAATTTTTATTTATATTAACCAATTATATTTTTGGTCATAGGTTGATAGGTGAGTTTTTTTACCACCATCAAACATTCTACCTCACTTGTACCGAGAATTATCTTCCATTATGAAAGATATGGGAATGGAGTATCAAACAATACATGCATGTCTGAATGATCATATTATATATCATAAACAACATGATTTTGCAATAGAATACCCTGATGGTCATATTAGTAGATATCAATTAGATCAAATAATAAAAAAGGTGCCTCGTAAGGTTCTTGAGTATATTCCCATTATTCCACATCTACAACGATTATTTAGGTGCACTAGCTTGGAACAATTTATGGATTATGATGCACAAAATATAAGTTGAGATGACATTATGAAAATACCTACGAATGCTTTGGCATTTAAGAAAATAGAGGAAACTTGGCCACACTTTAAAGAAGAACCTTGTAATCTCAGACTTTCATTGGAATCAGACGGTGTTAATCTGTTTGGAGAGATGAGATCTGTTTACTTGGTGTGGCTTATTTTTGTTATCAACAATAACATTCCTCCTTGGATGTCCATAAAGAGGGAGCACATAATGTTGGCAATGATTTTTCCAAGTATTTTTCATTAAATAGTCATCTAAATTAATTTATTATATATAATCCATCAAAATGGTCATAATAATTATGTAATGTTTTTGTTCATTCAACTAGGTAAGTACCAAGTTAAAGATATGAATGTATATATTGAGCCTCTTATCGGCGAGTTTTTGGTGTTATGGAATGGGGTCACTATGTATGACATCTCTAGACCAATAGGACAAAGAAAATTTCAATTCCATGCAATTCTTGTATGGACAATATATGATGCCCCTGGGCTAACACATTTTTGTGGTATGCTCTCTTGTTAACACCTCTTTTTTGGTATGGTAAAGTGCTAAAAAAAATTAACATATTTAATACAATTATACATGATCTTTTAGGTCTTTAGACAAAGGGAAAATTTTCATGTCCAGTTTGTGGTCCAAAGATGAAATCTTGTCATTAAAAAAGTTTAGGAAAGAAGGTTTTCGATGAGTATAGACACTTTCTCCATAGAAATCATAAGTACCGAATTACCCAAAAAAATATTTGCAATGGGAAAGAAGAGACTACATCAAAGCCACTAAGAATGAAACCTCACCTATGGAATATGGAATACAATAGAATAAATTTTTGAGATAATGCAATTCCATCTGATGGTTTTTGTTTGAAATTTATATTTTGATATTTTGTTTTGTTTATTGATGTTGTAATTGATGATCATGAAGGTTGTCAAGTCATTAATTGTTAGAATTATATTGAGATGATGTACTGAGAGGGGAGGGGTGAATCAGTACCTCTAAAACTTTTCTTGGTTAGTCCATTAACCCTTAGTCATCATTTTGTAATTTATCTTATCTAACTGTTCATCTTTCTTTATGTATATGAAATCATATCATACATTCTTTTGATATGTAAAAATAATAGAAACATTAATGAAAATAGATAACACATGACACAAGATATGATATCATAGAAAACTCCTATTAAGGAAGTAAAAAATACGGTGGGGATTGTTACCCACAAACTTCACTATCTGCAGATAAGAAGGGGCTGGTTAAGGCTTACAATTTGGTCACTTCTGATGACCTACCTTGTTAGGAGTATTATAGTGGAGACCTATTAAGATCTACTTCATTTGAAAATTTAGCAACACTGTTAAGTGTGCACTCTGTTAAGAGATTTGGAAAGAATAGTTAAGTCCACCTTCTACAAAAGGATTTTAGATGTGATGCACTTGTTAGAATGCAACTACATAAGTATTTGATCTGATGATAAATGCAATATTTAATTAATGATAACATATCCTATAAAGCTTCATACATATTAGTAATCATCCTTCCATGATTGAATAATATCTTTATCTGTTCGTCGGTAGCCTCTGTGTGTTCTTGAAAACTGATATATTTTGTTTCTGAACTTTGCATGAATTTTTCCTTCTGCTCCTTAGATGCTCTTGGTGGCTATCAACAATGTGAATTCATGTACTCATAATAGAGTATGAACATCTATTTATACTAGTTTAGGTTCAATTCTTGATTCATGCATCGCAAGTTAACTCTAGATCCAAGGTTTACAACTTGACCTTGATCTTTAGTTAGATATGCTTTAGATCCGTTAGGATTCTTTAAAGCATTTACATAAAGCTTGCATGACCATCAAATTATGATTTAAAACAAAATAAAACTCTATAAATAGAATTACATTGCTTTATCTATTGTGTAAAACTCAGATCCACAACTTGCGGGTTCTTGATCTGTCTGTCAGTTCTGATGGTCAGTTTTCTTGGTCATCGGTGTTCCTTGCTTGAACTTGTCATCGGGTATGCCTTTTTTATTCCTGTTGGGTTAGTTCTGAAAACTATGTCACCGGTAATGCTTATATTTTTTGGTGATGCTTGTGGTCACCGGTGATGCTTGTCTCTTTTATACTTAACATTTTTCTCAAAATCTTTGTTCTGTCGGGTATGCTTTCATTTCACCGGTACTGCTTGTGGTTCACCGGTAATGCTTGCTGTCTGCTGGTAATGATTTTTGTCTATGTTTTTCAGTGAGTATACTAATGGAAAAATAATGTCATCAATCTCCCCCTTTGACATTAGTATCAAAAACATGATATGTGCAACATACTGAGTGTATTAGTATGTACACTTGTGTATACTCCTTCCTTAGTCATTTGAATGA
>MU224540.1:3246192-3281431 GCA_018584345.1 Thuja plicata | reverse complement strand
GCACCTCTGACATACATGATTTATTCTGAGTAACCCTAATAGGAGAAGGTAAGGAAATCATTTGTATAAATTTGTGCACGCACCAAAGGATCCCTGAAGATAGTATCATTAGGATTAACAAGTACTATATTATGAAACTATAAGAGTGAGCTACTGGAATAGTTCAGACAGGTATCAAAAGTATCTAATCATTATGAGAAGCATCAAAAGATCTTACCATACTCAAACAAAAATAGAGATCTTCTATTAGGGTTAGAGGGGTATTACAGTATATATATTTAATATTGATTTATTGATGTATTCAACTCTAATAGAATGGTATAATTAATTCATTGTGTTCAATTCTAATGATTACAACGTATGTGATTTATGATTACCAATGTATTGCTTATGATGCTCAATTAATTGTTGTTAATTACATGTATATATTTTGCTTGATTGTCAACCCTTCTAGAAATAGGCAATTGACTACACACATTGTCACCCCTTCTATTTATGATCTTGCATTCTATATATAAGGTAAAGGTAATTTGCTGATGTTTATGATCTTGCATATTGTTCATGTTGTCTTCTACGTAATTTGTAGCATACATATAATGCAATATTTAGCTAACTTAAGATAAATGATTCACATATGCAGGAAATTTAACCCCTTTGACGAGGATCTTGCACTATGACATGGATCAGTAGGTATAAGTCAATACGCCCTATAGAAATAGTTTATTAATTGATTTCTTTCTCTTTATGCCCATCTTCATTGAGTGGTTTAATGATAAGGTATTAAGTTTCTCATGATTTAAAAGTACTACCCTCGACATCAATTTATGGCCGACTTCACCAACATTACCCTAATTTAGAAAAATATCTTTCTCCTTGCCAACTATATATCTCAGTTGATGGATTATAGGAACCACCAAATAGGTACTTGTCAGATATATCTTCCTCAAATGAGGGAAATGCAAAAATGGTAGACGAAATTGCGACATGTAGTACAACTAAAATAGGGAGATCAACTAGAGGTCAAAAGATTAGAAGAGAAATTTAATAAATTCATGCAATTTTTCCTTGCTGAAGGGGGTCATGTTCTTATGATGATGATGAGACCAAATATGACATCAAGGTGCCCTTTTGGTACACACATCTTGAGAAAGAATCAGTACCCAAGGAGCTACGTCCAATAACACCAATTTTTGTGTTAATGAGAGGATATACTGCATAGCTCCACCCTCATTACATGGTTTTGGCCTATTTTATATTGATGGGATAAAGGTATGTTACAAAAAGGTTGTTGTATTGATTGAGTTTTTCGGACCTTGTTACAACTACAATGATTGGATGCAGATTGTTTAATATAAAAAAAGTATGTGTAGGTATGCATTGTCAACAAATTATATACAATGGAAAGAAAATGATCAAAGTAAAAGATTTTATATGTACATTGATGGGAGACCAAACACAAAAGGGAATATTGCAGGTTTTATAAATAGTACGTGGCCTAGGTCAACTAATAAGAAACCCAATTGCATATTTGAGGCGCGTGAGGGGAATCGTGTTTTGTATGTGCGATAAAATCAATAAGTGCAGGGGAAGAACTGCTAATAGATTACCATTTGAATCACATAGATACAAAAAAAGTTACTATCATGGGGGTGGTAATTACTACATACCATTTAAACTAACCTGAAGTTTATGACTCCAATATACCATTTTATTAATAAGTTTTTTTGGCTAAGTCTATTGCTTTTAGATTGCTAAAGTTTTTATATTTAATCTTTGTCACAGGACGACATGGATCCCCCACATGATAGAGGTTACGGGGATGCTCCACCCACCCATTCTTCAACAAAATTAAACATTATTGTAATTGTACAAATTAGATAGTTGAAAAATATTATATTATTATATTCTTTTATTTAGGGTTTTAGAGTTATTCTGATAGTTTTACTAATATTCCTATCACAAATTGATGTTCACGATAGGGGAAAAACACCTGCAGTAATATAGGAAATAGCTATAGATACGGGTGAGGCAAATATCCTTAACCCTATAAATATGGTGAAGAAAAAATAAAAAAAAGTCACTACAGAAATCCAAATCCAACAGAGGATATGGCGAAGAGCACAGATGAATTGATGTCGCAAGCACGTCGTTATCAAGTAAGCAGTAATGAATCTTTAGTTATAAAAAAAGTTCAATAAAGGGTTACATTTTATACTCTTTTATGCCATGAGATAAAATATGTATGTCTTCTTGTTACAGGTTTTTTTTTGGCTCAAGTACCTGGTCATGGACATCGTGGTGAGGCTAGTACTAGAAGAACTCCCACCTCAGGTAAAATAATCCTTAAGTTAACAAGTTACAAGGAATTTTTTCTTTGGAATATTCAAAAACTTCATTGGAATTATTGATTAGAAGTGTACATTTTTCATTGGACTTACTGATACCGTATATACAACTATAGGAAAAGGTACAGTTACAACTAATTCAAATTTTCTAAGAAAATATTCACTCAAATAATATTGAAAGCTACTCTTACTTTTATTATTTCAGAATGTCTTTGCTAACGATATATTTTTTAGGTCATCAAGTGTAGGTGACTCCTCCTAGAAGGACCAACCATCCGAGATTTTTGAGTGCAATGTTGGCAACAAGGAGCATGCAAACATTGACACCTTCATGTTCTATGCCTGGTAAATCCTTATTTTTCTATATTTGGTGTTGTGTTAATTATGATTTGATAATTTGTACTTTAACCTTGGGTGCATCTCATAATGGATTACTTTTCTATAGTAGGAGATACACCAGTGACTTCAACGCTGCATATAGATCATATTACCTATATTGGTGATAATTCACCACCGTTTCTTGGATATACCCATGTTTCTAGCATGGGAGTTATGCAGATGTCATTGTTGATAAACGATAAATAATTTCTGCCTTCAAAATGTCTTAAGCTTCTAGGTACTTTAAAATTATTATTATTTATATTGTAATTATAATTTACTTATTCATAACAAGTTTTGGATTGATGATCACATGACATTTTTGCAGGGAACGATTCTTTTTATAAAACTCTTCATGACTTGATATTAAAGATATTTGGGCCCACCATACATACAAGGTGGAAAATCATAAGTGAACTAACCCTATCCCGCTATTTTTATTTCATATCATTAATTGGTATCTAACAATTTTATGTTTTTTCTTAAAAGGTGGAACTTACAAGAAAAAAAATTAAAAGAACATCTCATAAAAGATTTAGAGTGTAAGTTTGGTAATAACATTATTGAGGAGAAGAAAATTTTAGAAAAAGTTGCCAAACATCTTAAGGCTGAGGGACTCATATAGGAGTCTCATTTACAACCCAAAGTATGAGCTTCCTCCCTTTATTTCATTGAGGCATTGGAATGAATTCATTTTGGATGCAAAGGAGAAAGGGGATACTCAAAGAGGAATTGCACCACCAAATGAGAAAAGAAGGTATGTGATAGTATTAACTACTAGTAGAATGTAATTATGCACTAATTAGTGTTCTTTATATCTATATAATCTAACATATTTCAAACTCTTCATAGGTTGTAGGACACATCAATGGCTACAAAGGTTAGACTACAACATATTGGCCAGCACAAACTTGTCTCTGGAGGTTATTCAAAATTTCAAGCATGAATTGTATGTAGCAGTAAATGAAATTTTGGATCTAAATTTTTATAAATTATAAATAATTTTATTTAATAAAAAAATGTAGGGTTCATAATTTAATTTAGAGGCCACCAAAGAACAAAAAAATATTGCCTTTAAGGAAGGCTATCAAGCCGTGGCTGAATGCCTACGCAAAACTTCCACTAGCCCAACCTAAGAGTCTCCTGTGTCAGTTGAACATGTAAATATGACAAATGAAGAATATTTGAAAATGAATATTTGAGAAACAATCTATTTGATGTGTCTAATCCCACTACCCACACCCCTGAGGAGAAGGATTCAAAGGATCCTAAAATCAATATTGCCAAGGATAGTCCTGAGGATGGTCAAGATAATCAAAAAAGAGGGGAGAAGCTTAACCCTGCTCTGGAGACTAATAATACTGAAGGTAAAGAGAATTCTAAGATTGAGGAAGAGGCTAACGATAACAAATTCAAAGAGACTGATACTAATCTTAATGATAGTAATGTTGACTACTCAGGGGATAATAGCTTTAGGGTTCTGGGAGAGGAAAATCTAGACTCCCACGATTCCCCCAGCTCAGGGAAGGAGAACAAGGAGGAGGAAAGTGAGAGAATCCTTGATGGTAGTAAATCTCAACCTCTTCAAAGTGAAATCAGAAAGATGGATTCAGAGGTCAGAAGATCAATCATCATGACCCCCCTTGAGATTTCTAAAAACAAATCCATCTACAGTTATAATCTGGACAAATGAGTGCAGAGTGATTTGGTTGAGCTTAAGAACAGATGTATCAAACTGGAAAATAAGAACTCTATCATCGAGGAAACAATTGAAAATATCAGGAAGGAGTATTCTCACAATGCTAATGCCCGTGTGCTTGATTACGGTTTTGATCTGGATGATAAAATTAAAAAATTAGTTGAGATAGCCATGATACCTATCCAGGAGAAGACAAGCAGGAATGAGGAAATGCTAAAACATTTGCTTGACCTGGTTAATACATGTATGAAGTCTACTCTGGAGAACTTGAATACTCTAAGTAAAATGCTGGAAGGAAACAAAGATGCCCCCTTGAGTGATACAATTGACCTGACTAAACCTACCTAATAGATGGGACCTGGTACTAGAACTAGGTCAAATACTAAGAAGAAGCATAAGGTTGATGATCAGGACATTCAAAGGCTGAAAGATAATGTTAAGACCATGCAAACTCAGTTAGAGGACTCCAAGAGATTCTTGAAGACTATGTCTTGACCTCAGTGCTGGTGGCCTTTTTTCTCTATTTTTAATCCAACATTTTTTTCTTTTTGTTGTGTAGGTGCTTATTGCTAAATATGGGAGTTGTCCCTTTGTAGCCTTCTCCTCTCCTTGGGGCAGCTAGTTGTTCTCTGGGTCTTCATGCTTATCTCTCTTCTCTTTTGTAATAGGGTTTTGGGGCCCCTTCAAAACCTATTTTTACAGTAATAAAAAAAAAAAAAAACAATCTATTTGATGTTAATTTCAAACACAAATTGACTATTTTTGTTTTTAAAAAGCAAACAATGATAACAATGTGCATGGCATTGCAATGTAGCCTCATAATCCTAACACAAAACCTATGCCACATGAAAAAAGCCCTGATGTGCATCCCAATGTTGATGGAGTTGTTCATTTTCTATTGAAAATTAATTATGTAATTATTAATATAATTTAACATCTTAAATTGAAATTGGTATAACCTTTTTTTTGTATATTTTAGAGCATACAAAATGTCATGCTAAACGAGTGGAGGATGTTTGGAGTGATCACCATGTTGAATTTGGGGATGAATTTTTTTTTTATTGTAGATGATGTGGCACATTCAAGTAAAGAAAATCTATGTTTCATTCTTTTAAATTTATTTTTTGATTTATAGTTATTTTAATTAATAAAATACTTGTAACACTAATATAAAATGTTGTGAATTTACCCCATATAGTTGTTATTGCAGTGGACCCCCCTTTGGTGCAGCAACTGAGTCTTCCTAAACACATGATGTAGAGACATGCGTTGAGATCAAAATTAGTAGAAGAGGGGAATGACAAGGATATTGATGCTCCGCTTAGCCGTTAACTTAAAAAAACAAACAAGAAACAAAAAATAAATGATTGTAATTAACATTTTTTTTCTAATGAAAGAATGTTGTCTTAATGAATATTTTTTATTACTAGTAAATGTTGATGAATGATGGGTTAATGAATTATTCATGAATTTTGTGTCTGAATTAATTCTACGTGTTAATGAATTTTATGTGATTATAATGATTGAATGTAGGGAAGAGATTATTTATATAAGATGAATACATGAACTCTATTTAGAGGAAGAAAATTAGTGGCATATAATGATATAACATAATAAACTCTATTTTTATACCCTTACTATGATGAACCTAGATTGATCTGGCTTGAGACTATGAATTCGAACTATGAAGTCTCTGAGCATGAATGTAGGAAAGGCCATCAATGATGATCATCGAGACTTAGGTCCAGTCCCATAGGGTTTGTCAAATGGCTCTCACTATTCATAAGTAATAGTTCTAGTCCCTTATGTATGGCATGAAGTTATGTTGATCTTAGGTATTTTATAAATTGGATAAAATGAACCTTTAAGGCTCTTTTTATACCCTTACTATGATGAACCTAGATTGATCTAGTTCAAGACTATAAATTCAAACTACGAAGTCTCTGGGCATGAACGTAGGCAAGGCCATCAATGATGAGCCCCTGAGACTTAGGTCCATTCCCATAGGGTTTGTCAAATGGTTCTCATTATTCATAAGTTATAGTTCCAGTCCCTTATGTATGGAATTAATTTATTTTATTCTTATGTATTTTAATAATTCGGAAAAAATAAACCTTTGTGTCTCTTTTTTACCCTTACTATGATGAACCTAGATTGATCTAGTTTGAGAATATGAAGTCAAACTACAAAGTCTCTAAGCATGAACATAGGCAAGGCCATCAATGATGAGCCCCCGAGACTCAGGTCCTGTCCCATAGGGTTTGTCAAATGGTTATCACTATTCAAATGGTTCCACACACATACACACACATGCGCGTGCACACACACACACACACACAACCTATACAACCTTCACATGTATATAAGAGTTAATTAGAAAATGTATCTGCATAGGTGATTAACATGCAAATTTTCCTAAGTACTACTGGGAGCTTTCCTAGCAACAGATGTACTACTGTTAAAATCATCACAAGTCCATTTGTTGTTGGGTCTAGCTCCAAATAGTGCTTGGTCAAATCTGCATGTTTTTCACCTGTGCATATACCTTCTCTGAAAATACATAACTTTCATTCCAACCATTTTCTTATTATCCATGTACCCTACATGAAACTTAGAACAAAAATCAATACTCAAAATGTATGTTTAGTCCCCTTCACCTGTATATAAGCTTTGATTAGAGAAGGTATATGCATAGGTGATGAACATGCAGATTTTCCTAAGTACTAATGGGAGCTTACCCAGCAACAGATGTATTATTGTGATAAAATCATCACAAGTCCATTTTTCGTTGGGTCAAGTTCCCAGTAGTGCTTGGTCAAATCTACATATTTGTCACTTGTGCATATACCTTCTCTGAAAATACATAACTTTCATTCCAACAGTAGGAATAGTCTATAAATTAGTGGAACATTTCCTCTAAACTCTTTTTTTATGAATTCCAATGTTATAGATTTTTGTGAAGAGATTTGGTCATGTATTAATAATGCCCTAGTGGATTGTTTGCATAAGTTGATTTTATACAACATGGACCATCAAAAGACTAAAAATTGTACCCTAAAATCACTTGAAGCATCATATGCCCCAATGACAGGAAGACAAAGAGCTATACAAATGAACATCCTTCGAGTATGACTTTGAGCATTGGATTCAAAGAGAAAGGAAGAGAGAAATACAAATGAACATTGTCTATCTCTTCCTATCTTTCGGGCATCCAAAGCTTCAAGTCATACTTGACATCATCGGTTGACAAATTCACTATTTTGTCTTCAACAACATTGCCAGAAGAAGGAATCTGTGAGTGGTTTGGCTGTATTTAAAGCTAGGTAATTTGACTAAATTAAGTTTATATTCTTGTAATTTGTTTATTTATATTGGGTTGTAACCATAATAAAACAGATGCATTTATCCTATAAAACCATCTCTGTCTGGAAAAACCACCTTGCATGCACTTGGCAGGAACTATGCTACACTCCAGGTCTTATTTTATTTTGGGATTGTTTGTGTAGGTTTGTACTCATCATAGAACTGAACGGGTGGATGGTAGATTATTATATAACATCACTCTCCCTCCCTCTTTTGATTATACTTTCTTATTTTCTCTAAGGAAAGAGGTTTACATTTTGGTTTTCCTGTAGCATTTGGACCATGCTTTTGTGGTGGAACAAAATCAAGGTTGTACTTATTTATCCTATCCATATTTAGTCCTTTCAAATCATAAAATTTGTTTCCTCCCTTGCAACATGAACAAAACTCACAAAAATATAATTTGAAAGAAATTTTATGATTTGCAAGCACTAAATGTGCATAGGATGAAGAAGCACAACCTTGATTTCATTCCAGCACATAAGGGTGGTCCAAATGATATAGGATAACCAAAACATAAATCTCTTCCCTTGGAGAGAATAATATAGTATAATCAAAAGAGGAAGAGTGATGTTGAATACCAATTAAAGTTGCGGTATGACATGCAAAGAAAACATGTAATTGAATGTAAATGCATAATACATGGTGTAAAAATTTATGAGGAACTTCTTAACAAATCAAAGAAAGAGGTTGAAGCTGAAATGAAATCTTATTATAGTGCTGAGAAGGAGGAGGAAAGAAGGAATAGAATAATATTGTTGAACAAGAGAAAGAAAATTGATCGAAAGGTAATTTGCAATTGTACTATTAAATTCTATTGTTTGATTAGTTTACTTATGTTTGTATGCATGTGAATTTTATCTAATGTTCACATTCATGGCATTGTAAAGCGATGATCAAGAAGGAACTGATGGGAATTAGCAGGGTCTCCAATTCAGACATGCAGTAATCTACATTTATTGCTTTCATTTTACTTTCTTCAATTGTTTTATGTTTAACTATTTCCTAATTTTGGTCATTTTGTCTGTTGGTAAGATCAGGGTGCAGAAAATTAGGGGACATTTTTATTCTATCTAAAAATTTTTTTTTCATTAAAATGTTTGTTATGTTGTTTTAGATTCATAAAAATCAAAATCCTTTTTTGAATATGCATGTGTTTCCTTAGAGCGCTATTGATTCAGAGAAAATTATAGAATTTAGGGTTGCCTTTTCCAAATTTCCATATGTTATTATGGTTACCATTTTTTAAGGGTTTATGTTGACCATTATCTCTAAATGTGATATCCTTATGGAGGTAAATGTCATCTTCCATGGACCAGCTATGTTTCAAACTTAGGAAGCCCCATTAGCATCATACTATATTTTATAATCTCACACATGAATTGTTCTTCCAACACTACAAACTACATCTCACCCCTCATCTTACTGATACCATAGAATAGGGGACTAGTATTTAGTTTGTATTATTAACCCATATAATAGTCCACCAAGCCAGGTGCATTGGTTGAGACACGGTGTTGTTGTGTAACCATCCAGATTCATTATGAATTGTTCACATTCTACATTTGATTGAATAATTGTAAATGTTCATTGCACTTGAACATTTGAGATGCAATAATTTTCTTTCAAGTTTTAAAACTTTGGTCCAATGGTTATATTTTCTGCCCATTATATTTTCTTTGTATTGATCAGAATATTTCTGCAATATGATTGTTTGTATATGAAGATTTACTAGTTTTTTTCAAGTTTCATAATCTATCTTATGAGTGGTTGATTTATTAAGTTAATTTTTGTGTTTTTAGTTATGGCCCACAATTTGAAATTTAGAAATTACAATGCTTTATGTACCTAGAAAAGCTATGTTTTGCTTGGACACCAGTGAATCTTGTTTTAGTTCTACAGTGTAGTGCCTCACTGACCCTTATCATGGAAACAAAATTAAAGAAGTGAGTGGAATAAAGTAATTGGAGTGATGAGATGGATTCATGAGGGAGGAGACAATTTCATGTGTTAGGGGATATATTTATATCAAGCTTGACCAATGGGAGAATACACTATCAAAGGTATGAACTCACTCTACTATATTACCTTATTCAATTTTATGAATAATTGATTATAAGTGTAATTCATGAAGCTTGATGAATTCCTTACCTACCTTAGCTATTGACATTCTTATAGATTGAGTAATGCTTAATCCATCATATTCTTATGTGGTAATTAGTCAAATAATTATTGTTTTATTAATTAGAATTGTGATGAATAGAGACCTCTAAGATGAAATGAAGCAAATAAGACTCAAAGATTGGAATTGATGTAAAAGAGTACCATTACAATTATTAGATAAAGAAAAATAACAAATTGATTTGAAATCCTAGTAGTGAAATTATTTTAGAATTTGATTGTGGGTCATTTCTTATAGATTCTTGATAAAGATATTACTCATAATGTTTATTAGTGTGTGTGTTTATATTCCATTATGTATCTTCATATGCTTAGAGTTTATAATGAAAACACAGTGGGAACATGTATAATATTACTTAGCAACGCCTTGATTATACAAGCATATATAATTAGTAGCAATATAAATTCAAATAAAAAAATTAGGTTACTTTAATTGGAAATATCAGGGCAGTTGAAAAATTATGGAATAACTGGTATAATATCATCATTCAATTTATATAATAGAAATTTTAGTAGTAAACAAAAATATAAGTGGTCCAAGAATAAGATTTAATGCTCCAACTAGTAAGACCTCTTGGTGATGTACACAAGTCAAGAAATTTATTAGAGGCAACAATCTATCCATCTAATACTCTGCAAAATTTAATGAGAAAGAGACGTGAATAGATGGCAAAGATTCTATAGTGAGAAGAAGGGTGGGTTACTATTAATCAAGCATGGTGTTCCCATCTGGAATGCAAAATAATTTGACTGTTCCATTATTTTCCACCTACTCTAGCCTTTGGCGTGGTATGGAAGCAATTTCATATAAAAGTGCATCAAAGAATTGATGGAGGAGATTGCCATGCCATTAATAAGGCATGATGTCCCATCTCTTTTGTAGGGGGAATTCTTTGAGTTTTCAAGAACTGATCATTAAAAAAATGGGGGATACAGGGAGACCATCATATGTTGCTCTATGCTCGAGATAAAAAAGGGAGGGATAGATAGCAATACTTTATGAGAGCATTACCATCGCCAATTCCTAACCACTTAAGGTAGTTTCATAACTACCCAAATATATGTGCCTATAATAGCACAAATGGAAATAGTCTAGTTGGGGGAATCAGATTGAAGGAGGAGGTGCTCAAAAATATATTAGAACCGGGGTCATTACTTCTGCCACCATTGGAGGAGTGTTCAAAATACAAAATTTTGTATTGCCTCAAGAGGGATAGAGTCCCCGACTCCACCGAATGGAGGACCAAAATTATTCGTTGGAGACCAATACATATGAGAACGATTAGGTATGCAGGATTTTTCTTCCTTTATGGAATGATTTCAAGAAGAAGAAAAAAAATCATCCCTCAAGAGGTAAAATTAATCCTATTTACGCAGCTCTTCATATGAAATAATGATTCAAGAAATTTTACCATACATAAACTAATATATATTCTAAACAAATTGAAAGAAAATTTAATCCATGTTCCCATTTCATTTTTGAATATTTTTCATATGAAATAATGGATAAATAAATTTTGATGAACCAATATTTGTATTCTTTAGTAATAGGTAATAGATTTCTTGACAAGTAATTCATTGATTTTATTAATGCAAACTGTTCTTTTGTTGGAAATACTTATATGGAAAAGTAGAATTGTCTCAATCACCATCTATGTTAAACCTCTTAAATATTTGGTATATATATGTTATCTGCATCTATCCATTAATACATCATTTAAGTAATGTGTCAATATTTATTTTATTTGGGTGATTGAATAAGATTTGGATTCTTACGATTTAGAAGGTAGTATAGGTAGAGTTGGAGACTGAATAACCAGTGTTAATAAAAATGAAGCTTTGTTTTCTAGATGTTTGGGTGTTTGACAAATTAAATCTGTTCTAAATTTGACTATTGATATTAACAGGAATAGGTAGCTTTTATAAATTAAATCAGATCTTTAAATATTCCTTCTACAGCTAAAAGATCCTTATCATGGGTGATTTTCTTTGCATTCAACATTGTGCAAATCTGAAGCAACATGCAAGTATCAAATAAATCTGAAAATCTGAAACCATTATGAAATGCATACTACACAACTAGTTAACAAACTAACTCAGAAGAAAGATAATAATTTATATTTAAATACTAATAAGCTAATAGGAAAAGTCTGGTTTAATGTATGCATGTTTCAGAGAATAGAAATCTTATTGACATTTCATTTTAGTAAATGGAGACATGATAACTAATTTTTGATAGTCTTGTTAAATGGATGATGAACATGAATAGACATAATGGATATGTACAAAGGATATAACCTTATATTTATGAACAAAGAAATTAGTAACCAAATGTATTCACATCATTAGTTTTATATTCATGTTTTTCAAAATCTAACTACATTAAGGCTTATGGTCTTTAATTGTTATATAAGTAGTTTAGTTGTATTATTGATTCACAAATGAAATCATAGCTTTTGTAGCAGCATAAATTCATTTGATCTTGTTGAAAGAAGAAGTATTTAGAATTCTTTTAAAATATCTTTGAACTTGTTTTTCTCAAATTAGGTAAATGCTTTATGTTCTTATAATAAAATTATTATAGTTACTCTTATGGATGGAATAAGATGTATTGGAAGTCACTAGTTTTTGAATTATATCAGTGATATTTGATTTTTCATTTATAATTATGATAGAATTTTTATAAGAGGCCCTTTTGATTTTGTTTAGATTCTAATGTTTTCTTGAGTAATTAATGTTAAATCATATAGACTCTTGGTTGAGGAAAGTTAGAATTTTAGCAATAAAAAATATATAAAATCAAAATTAAGAGAAGACCTCAAATTCTATTCTCTTACATGTCACAATCTATAAATTATTTAAGGTATGGTATGGTAAATAGATTTTGAAGGTATATTTTTGTAGTTGAATTGTTAGTCAATTTGAGTAGTGAGGTTAGTATAATTGCACTTTTACAACCTATCAAGTTGGAGTTTAATAGACATTGATATTAGTAGTTCAATGCATATGTTAGGAAGGCATGATATGGTTAAATTATATACATGTGGTATACTAATATGTTATATTTTAAGATAAGTGTTCATAGAATTACCTAATATGTATCTCCTCTCATACAATTATAAATCTTATAGGTTTGGGATCATGGATATTACCTTAATATCTTACATGAATTGGTTCTCCATTGTAATTATGAACCGTTGGGTAGGTAACCTTATGAGGAGGCCTATGTATAAATTATTTCTAGGTATAATATAACTAGGATCTCATCCTTATTCACCTAAGTGGGTGGAAGTCAATGGAGAGTCTGTCTGGGGACTCTACCCTAGAAAGGGGTTGCGTAGCCACTTCTACCATCCTTTAAAAGACTGGTTTTAAAGTTAAACTTGAACTACGGTGTCTCTGCGAGTTAAGTAGGCAAGGCCATATATGATGAGCCCCCGAGGCATTATCTCTAGCCCTTAGGTCTTGTACTTTTGAGTTCTTCCTTGATCTTGCCACCCCTTACCAATATTTTACATAGTTTGCATCTCTTTATAAAACTAGTTTTAAATACATTATAATTGATTTAGCTAAGTTATTGATGTATCTTATCTTACGATCTTGTATGTAATAAACTATAATTTTTATATCATGCATCTAGTTGTGTAGCCATATATACAGGTGCAGGAAATAGAGAGACAAGGAGAATATGATACACATGCAAGAAAGAGAAATTCAGGTATGTAGTTGCAAGTCATGTTGGTTATTTAAACATTGTAATAAGATTTATTGTTCTAAGTAGATTTATTATGATTTTAGATTATACTTAAATGATATAACAAATAGGTTTACACTATGTATTAATGTAGCATTTCATTGTTTAGAAAGAAAAAAAATATTGCAAATTAGATATGTTCAGAGTAGAATAAATAGTTTGTTTAATGTCCAATCTAGTCTTTTGAATTTTGGGCATCACATATAGCTCTCACATTTATTTTTAAAAACTTATAATACTTCATATGGTATAATTTTTCTAGCACTCATGTGTTATGGCATTTAATGAACATGTACGTATCATAAGTATAGTTTTTACATTTTTGTTTCTCTGCTATAAACAATTCATTTTACTCAAATTATTGCTTATGATAGAATGTGTTTTCTAAACATGTCCTTTGCATGGAGACATAAATTGATATCATGACTGATATAAAAATTTCTTGTGTCCCTATGGATGTTAGGTAGGCTTCTTTTCCAATAGTAACATGTCGTCCATTGGTTATATTTTTAGAGTTGATGGCTATTACTTAATATGTTTCTAGAGAATGAACTACATTGATATGGAATATTTTAATTGACTAGGGTATTTAATATAAATAGAGGTGTTCTTTTTTTTTGTCTCAACTATTTTTCAAATAGAATAATATAAACACCAAAAGGTAAAGAGTGGTCGAAAGGATAACTTTGTTGTCAATTTTGACAATAAATCTTGGAATACCAACAGTCATAACTGACTGTACATGGTTTGTGGAGGAAGTTGAACAATCAACCATTTTTAGAATATAAATTATCATTTTTTGAGCATGGTTTTAGAGAGGGGAGTCTTAGGTGGTTGGGAGAGAATGTTTTGTGGTGGAAAGAATGCATTGTAATGAATTTTGATTAAATAAAAATTAATTCTTTGTAAAACTACCAATTTGCTGCCATGAGGATACAATCCTTTGTTTGGTATTGATAAAATTATTGTTTGAATAAAAAGTAGATTGGAAATGTTCTGAAATAGATATGGTTTGAGTCCTTTATCATTTTCATTCATTATTGAATTATTTTGTTGAATTTTTGGAGCAAGGAAAGCAATCAAAATATTGACTGTTCCTGTCATTGATTTAGTGTTATCAACAATTTAGTTTGGAATTTCCATGAAGATCTAGGCTCTCCCACTTACTATGGTGAATGTGTCTTACTTTAAGTAACTATTTTCTTCATATCTTGATGACTTCTTTCTTTCTTTCTTTACTTGAAAGCAATTTCTCCAATCTTCAGTCAGAGTTCACTCTAGGACCCATCCCACTCCATAGACCTATCTGAGGTCAAATTCAAACACTTTAGACTCCACTAGAATCCACATCTTGGATCTCCATTCACCTCTTCAAACCCAATCCAGTCAATCAATATGATTATATTTGTTTCCCCTTCACTAAGTTTTGGTTGCACAATTTTTTTAGTTTGGTTTTTTGGTTGTTGATGTTGTTTAATGCTTTGGAAAGCGAGATCAAAGTATGTTCTAATATTTTTTCAAGCCATTTTATTGACTCATACTCCCAATGGTTGCACAATGCCACTTGTCCTACATTTTTAGTGGGAAAACACCCTTGAGATGTTACCAAAATGTTGACTATTTTTCACTTTTGGGTCAAAATAGTCTAAAGTTTTCCCTTAGGCCCTATACCAAAGTTTTATGAGTTTTATTTAAATATTAGAGAAAGAAAATAACTTCAAGTATCGACAAAACCTTTGGTTTTTTATAAAGTGATCAAATGGGTGAGTTTCAAGAAGGGATGTTTTATTTAAAAAATACAATGCATAGGTAATGGAGGGACACATGAAAGTCAAAGTTCTTTTGACTCTTGATCATACCTTTACTACAAGAATGGTAACTTGGGTTACAAGTGAGGGTTGGGAAAAAAAATCTACCTTATCTTTAGAAAGCATGAAGAAAGAGAAAATGGAAGATAAATATCAGAGGATAGATCCTTCGAACAAAGAACAATATTTGTCATGCATAGTAATGAACAGATTTTTTCCAGAGAACAATGAGCTTTTGTAACCACCCTAATTTGGTATTCTCTAACTAGAGACCCCATTTTCCATAAGTGTGATCATAACCCTAATTATGTTAGGACAGTTACTCAATTAATTGGCATAATTCATTAAAATAATTTAATCTCCTAAAATCAAAGTGATTTCATAACTAACTCACATTAATTACATTGGTTTATTTAATTAAATCAAAAGAATTAAATACATGGCTAAATTAATTAATTATAAGGAATTAAATAAATCTCCTAATTACAACTCCTCACTTGAAAAATGGAAAGTCAATCCATTAGCCAATGAGATTTAAATCACTTGGATCATCTCACATGGATCACCAAAGATTCAATCTCCACCTATCTTCACAAATCAATCTTGACCTCTCGTTCCTCAGATTCTTCTATAAAAGGAATGAATTTTAGCTCAATTGGCCCCTAATTCTTAGAATTTCATTTGCAATCTTATGCTATCCTAATTTATTAGAAATCTAAATGCATTTTAGCTCAGCATTCTTATAAACTTCATAATCTTCCATTTGGAGCACTAAAATGAACTTTGCATTTACATTTAGCTTTCATTCAGCTTAAATCATCCATTCTAAGCTTGTATATGTCACTGATTTAGGCATAATCTGAGGGAAATTATGATCTATATTACACTCTTCTTAGATAGGAAGCAATATGCCACTTTTAGTGATTTCTATGTGCTTTTCTCTTAATATTTCATGTTTTTATCACTAATCTAATGACATATTGAAGTGTTGTGTTGTAGCCTAAAAGTACAATAAATACACACACATTTTTGGCACCCACCGTGAGGCAAATCCTCAGATTTATCCTTGTTTTTAAGTCTATTTTCACTCATTTGTGTTCTCTATTTTTAGGTACAAAGTCACATTTAGTGACAAAATCTCATATTTAGTTGCAAAGGCTTGCATCTAGGAAAGGTAATTGCATCCAGGATTTCATTCATCACATCCAGTATATCCCAGATTGCATCTAATGAAAGCTCAAATATGGTAATTTATGCATCGCTTTTAGTTGTAAAGGCTCATTTTCAGGATCCTTAATCACATACTGGATTTCTAGGATCACATTCAGGAAATATACTCACATTTGGTTAACTTATTTGAAAATTTAAAAGATCAACCACTAATCTGATAACCATGACTATTTTTGTGTTTTGAGAGGCCTAACAATTTCTTGCAGGTTGCTGTCAGAGATTTCTGTTCAAAAAGTTGGAAAATAATTACTAATTTGTGGTTTGCAGGTTGCCAAAGTGTTCAACCTAACTATATTTTTTGCAAGCTTTCAAACTTAAGTACATTTTATTTCATTTTCTAAATTGATCAAAGGATTATGCTCTTTTCCTTCAAGGAAAATTAGAAACTCAAAATTTAATTTAGAATTTGATAAGAATTTGGGGAAATGAACAAGAAAATTGTCTAAAGTTGGAAGTAATTGAATAAGAAAAGTCATTTAAAATTGGGGAAATTGAACAATCAAACTTTTCTTACATGTTTTGTCAATTCTTACAATAGGCACTTAAAATTGGATTTAAACACATTTCTTCATTCAACTAGAGGATTTGCTCTTTTTCCCAAGTTGGAAGAATCAAAAACTCATCATGTGGGATTGAGTTTTGAGTTATAAAATCTGAGGAAATGAACATGTTTTATGTTCTTGTGGGAGAAAATGACACATAATAGGAGAGTATGCTCTTCTTCTTTTGAAGAATCAGAAATCTAGACTCCTAAGTCACCAATCCTTTTTAATTGCTTTCAAAACATCACAAGTTCTACCAGTTGAGGAAAAAATCTCTCGAGAACAACCCAAGTGAGGATAGGTTTTACGCCAACCCTTCCAACTCACTATAATCAATATGATTCCTTGTAGGCCAAAGCCTTAGAAGACGTAGTCAATTTTGTTCTTGGAATTTTGAAATCATTCCTTGAACATGCTTAAGTGTGTGTGGAGTGGAGCCGCTTGAATCTTGTTTATGAGACTACACACAATTGAGTACTCATAGGGATATACGCCTTAATTTTTCCTTGTGCATTTCTATGGGGGAGGATTGCGAATGAATTCCCACAATTAAACAACACTTGTAATAAAAAGCAACCTGGTTTACCTCCAAAAGGGTGATAATCTTTGTGCAAGGAAAATAGTAATTTACCCAAGATACTCATCATTTCGTGCCCTCAATTTCCTTTGGAGTCGGCTAATACAAAATCATGAATGGAGCCATTGCATGCTTGGTAATGGTTGTATTCTGATTAGCATGTGAGTGTGTACCCGAGTCTATGAGCAAATATTTTCACTCTATGCCTATAATATAGGGAATATGGATGTGTTTTTGTAACCTTAATGAACATTTCTTGATGTGTCCTAAAAACTCACTAAGAAGATAAAATCCTCAAAACAAGAAACACATTTCAATCCTTGACATACATGCTTTTCAAAACCTCTCAGGAAAGTCTCAAACAGACCCTGTTATTAGGCCAAATTTCACATACTTTGAGATAAACTAACATCAAAATTTCAAAACCATTAGAGGCTCGCATTTGGTCAGCTTCATATCGCATTTGGTTGCATAGGATCACATTCAGGGAAATTCATTGTATTTTGTAAATCCTGGCTCACATCTGGAAATAGGATCACATTTTGTCTACATAAGCTCGCATCCTGTATTTCAAAGTTTGCATTTGGGGAGTCATATCTAGGACAGTGGGTACTTGTACATGTGTCACTCACAGAAACTTAGTATTTTTGGATACCCTTTTCTCTTTCTATCCCTCATTTCATTGTTTCACAACTTGTTTAGAAGTCTACCTTGCATGTCCTTTTGGATTCTCACGATTGGTCCCAAAATGTGTGTTCTTTTCACTTACCAAAATATCTTGATTCCCAGATCACTATCAGGGTATTCTAATGCTCTGATGCTAGAGTAACTCAGTCAAAACAAACACAAACACTCTTTCACTACTTGGACACACCTATTTGGATAATTTGACATCCTATTGACATAATTGGAAAACCTTTGACAAATTTGAGACCCAACCTTCATTGTTAACAGAAGATGTAATCAACACCTTGTTGATGACTCAGAGAGACCTCCTAGATTACTCAAGTTTTAACAAGGAGATACATCTTGAAATCCCCTATTTTATAAAATCTCACCCAAAATGGAAGCACCTCATCAAGGATGGAGTGTAGCTTTTGACAAATATAGCAAAGAACATGACGATAGATAAAGACATGAAGAAGAATAATATCATGGTCATCCTTTGTTTGATTTAGATATTTAGGAAGACATATCAGAAGAGGACTATAAAAATCTCAAACAAAGTAGAAAATTCCAAAAGATCTTGGAAAAGATCATTGGTCAAGACAAAGAGAAATACTTCCTACACTTGGATTCTCTTGGATTCAAACTTCCCAAAGACTATATGTTGAGAGACTAAAGGAAAAGGAGGTACAAACACCTATTTCAATCCTCACAAAGAAATTAACCTTAATGCAAACAGAACTTGCGACACTCAAGCAAGAAAATAGTAAACCAATGAAAAAGTACTCTTTGGAACACATATGTCCATTTCCTTTCGATAAAAGTATAAACATGGTTCCATTTCCTCCAAATATTGAAAGACCCAAATATGAAAAGTACATGGGAGAAACAAATCCACATGACCATGTTGGAGAATTTAGTTCTATAAGAATAAAGTACATGCATGAACCTATGTACCTAATGATGCTATTTTTGGGAAGTCTAGGTGGAAATGCTATGGATTGGTTCTCCAAACTTACACCAAGTGTGTAATCTTTTGAGGATTTAATACAATGATTTGTTCAACATCACTCCTACAACATACAACATAATGTAACCATGATGGACCTTTGTAACATGAAACAAAGAATGGGTGAGTCCTTTACACACTTTTTACAAAGGTGGAGGAGAATATTTGCAAGGTACTAAAAAGAAATACCCGAATTTGAAAAGATGGAAATATTTATCAACAACTTGGTACCCAAAATGAACTACTCTTTACAAATGTAAGATTCATCTAGTTTTGATAGAATGATCAAGAACACTATTTGTGCCGAAGATGTTATGGTCAAGAAAGGATAAATCACACTCCAAAGTGAAAATAAATCTAACAACTACAACAAAAAACCTAAATGGTGGAGAAAGAACAAGAATATTGTTAGTGATGGAGTGGTAGAAGCATCCAATGCAAACACTAAACCAGCTGTGTTCAATCTAACAAAAAACTTACAAGAAAGAAAAGAAGCTAAGGTAAAAACCATAATACCAAGAGAAAGCAATGATACCGACAAGAGTAAACCATAGATGTCTAGACCTCAAAGAACATTTAATCCATTGGGAGAACCTCTTGAGAAAGTTTTGAAGGCTCTCTTAGATAAAAATTCCTCACAATACCAGATTCAAAACCATGGGAACTAGAAGTTAAACCAAGATGGTGGATTGAAAATTCCTATTGTAACTTCCATAAGAACAAAGGACATAAGAATAATGACTATGTTAATCTCAAACACGTTACACAAGATCTCATTGAGGGAGGAAAAATCAAAGTGGAAGGAAATACCACTAATGAAGATCACACGAAATATAAAAAGCCATTCCCTAACTATGAAAAATGGGAAGATTATAATAGAAAAGGAAATGAAGTCAATTACACCTACTCTCATAATGATAATGTGATCAACATGTTGGACATAAAAAGTGAATCAATCAATGTGATCACTATCAAAGGTGCCAAAGACAAATCAACACATTCGAACATGATAACTCGAAGACAAGAAAAAGTCACGATCAAAGGATTTAACTCCTCATCTAAGCAAGAGAAATCCTCTAAAGAACCTGTTGTCACAATTCCTAAACCAAAAGCGACAAGACAAACAATTACTATACCATCTACAACCTATAATTTGGTAGACCAATTGCAAAGGACCTCAACTCAAATTTCTATATTTGAGTTATTAAATATCTCTTCAATGCATAGGGAAGTTATTGAACAAGCCCTACATTCTACAAATATTCCAAAATAAATTGATGTAGACAAGTTCCAGGCAATGTTCAATCACATATCAGCTCCACATTACCTCTCCTTTTTAGAAGAATATGACAAGTCCTTGACTGATCCACATAACCAACCCCTTCACATTCAAGTCTTGATTCACAATTCCTGTGTGAAACATGTGTTGATAGATGGAGGCGCAGGGTTGAATATATGTACTCTCAATATAATCAATAAATTGGGTCTTTTAGAACAAACAATTGATTCAAGAAGTAAGATAACTATCAAGGCTTACGATGAAGAAGAAAGATCATCCAAAGGGCTCATAATTTTACCAATCAAAATAGGGCTGATTGAACGCAATGTGATTTGTCAAGTTCTTGATCTACCATTGGACAATATCATATTACTAGGGAGACCTTGGTTACATGAAATGCAATCTACTTGCCATCAATGCATTAAATTCCCACATAATGGGGTGGAAGTGACAATTCTTACAAATTCAAGCTACACTTGAAACAATATTAAAGAAGATAATATGGTTCCTCACAATAAGGAAGTCCCACAAGAATCCACACCTAAAACCTCTAAATATATGGTGATGGGAAGCTTTGGAAAGACACTAAAACTTTAAGAAACTAGCATGGGGGAATATAAACTAGACATGACGCCATCATTGGCTAACATTCGCGTATCTCCAAGATCATATGGGAAACCTTCTCCATCTTTCACACCTACTGCATCAAATGAACAAGTTATTCATAAACCAACTAGTATGGTTAGAGCCTCTACTTCTCAAGAGGATGAAAAAGAAGATGAAGTAGTCTTGGCTTGGCTCTATAAAGGAGAATAGAGAGAAAATGAGGTAAAACATGTGGATATATCCCGCAAAAAGTATGGCAAACGATATGACCTTTTCTAAAAAAATGGGATACAAAGGGAAGGGACCTTTAGGAGATAAATGAATAGGACTCATTGAACCTATACACATGGAATTCACAGACACCAAAGATAAAACAAGGTTAGGTTTCAATAACAATTTAGAAAATCCTACTTCAAGAGATGGTCCAATCTTTGATGAAGGAAGTGATGATGAAGAAGAAGAAATAAAAATTGAACCATGGACATATGAAAGATTACTACACATTGGTACTGTGGATCCCAAATATCAAGGAGAAAGATATGTACCTACCTTTGTAGCACAACTAGAGCATCATGTTTCTTTTTTGTCACAAACTGATGCCCAAGAAGTAGAGGAAGCAGAAGAAGACTCTCCAGCATTCCAACAACTAGAAGAAACTCTTGAAGAAATACCCCAACAAAAAAATATACATCCTAACCGGGGGTAATTGGTAACAATCTCACATGTCGTAGACTTACCACACTTTTATCTACAAATGGCTAATAAGGTACATCATGTAACTATTTCTAAGTTTCTAAACATATTTGATGATGAAATAATAGACTCAAATGATTATGAATGGGATCACATGTCTGACGCTACCATGGACATTGAGTAGATGTAATTCATAAATTTAGACCTCTATGGGAGAGAGGAGAAATCTCTAACACTTCTCCTAACACTGCTATTGTCCTATAATAAGATGAGATACCACTACCCAGTATTGTTGATGGAAATACTAGTGCTTTACTAGGTCTAGAGGACATTCAAAGGATACAATCTATGAGTTTCAATTTGATGAAAGAAGAAGAAGAAATATCAACTGATGAGTCTCTAGAGTTAGGTATGCATATTACTAACAATGACCCTAATAATGACGATTCAACTCTTAATGATCTAAACGCTATAGAAGCTAACTTAACAAAACATGTCTTGTTAGTTAATAGTCTTGAACTTGACGCGATGTTTTCCTTACCAAACTCCAAATCATTATCTTTGGTAAATCCTGACCTGATTGATTTGACCAATTTAGACCCTACTCCTATCATGAACTTTCCCAATGACTATACTTTGGCCTATTATCTAAATCCTTGTGAAGCTTATCCTTCTTCCACCAATGCAAGGAACATGAACTTGTTAGAGGAGGATATCAAGTTTCTTAGTCACCAATTGAAAAATAAAAAAGAAACAAAGAACTGATGATGAAAATCACATTTTGATAGTACCACATTCTAAAATAGTAAAAAAAAATGACCTATCAGATGGTGAAAACCTCTCAGAGGTGCCAAAAGATGATATTCTTGATATCCTCCCTAAGCACTTTAAAGAAAGATCTTCAACTCTGATAGAACCAACACAACCAGTTAACTTGGGAGCAACAGAAGCTCCTCAATTTGTTCACCCGATACAATTCTTAATGGAAGAAGAAAAAATACAGTTTACTGAATTCCTCCAAGAGAAGAAGATTAAATTTGAATGGTCTTATAATGATATGCCTGGACTCAATCCTGAGTTAATAATGCATCACTTATCTATAGCTCATAGAATTAAACTCATGAAACAAAACTAAGAAATATGCATCCACATGTGGCATTATTGGTCAAAGAAGAGCTAGAAAAATATTAAAGGTTGGATTCATAAGAGTCATCGGTTATGCATGATGTATTTATAATGTGGTACCAGTTTCTAAAATAGATAAATATATTAAGATTTGTACAAAATTTAGGGACGTAAATAAATCTTTTCCTAAAGATGATTTCCCATTGCCAAATATTGATATGATTATAGATCTCATAGCAGGCTATCAAATTTATTCACTCATGGATGGATTCTTGAGCTATGACCAAATTAATATTTCTCCTGAGGACCAAGAAAAGACATCATTTACATGTGCATGGGGAGCATTTTGCTGGAACGTCATGCCATTTAGGCTAAAGAATGCTAGTGCTATGTATCAACAAGCTATGACAAAAATCTTCCATGATATGATACACAAAAACATGAAAGACAATGTGGATGATACACTAGCCAAGTCAAAGATAATAAAAACTCACATTGAAGACTTGAGAAAGATACTAGATCGAATGGAGAAATTTAAACTAAGGATTAATCCAAAGAATGTGCATTTGGAGTCCAATCAGGGAAACTCTTAGGATTTATTATAGCAGCTAAAGGAAGTGAGGTGGAACCCAAAAAGGTAATAGCTATGATGGAAATGGCACCTCCTCTCAATATCAATCAAATGAGGACACTTCAAGGAAGACTTCAGTTTGTCAGGAGATTCATGTCCCAACTAGCAGATAGAGAGAAACCTTTCACAAAATTTCTACACAAAGGTGTTACTTTAAAATGGGATGAGCATTATGAAAAAAACTTCAAAGAATTAAAATACTACTTGGCTACTCCTATTCTCATGGTGCCTATTCATGGAAAACCATTACTACTCTATATCTCAGCTACGACTACATCACTTGGAGTATTGCTAGCACAAGAGGATGAAAAAAAAAAGGAATGGGTGGTCTATTACATCAATAGGACCTTGGTTTCATATTAACTCAACTATAGTGTCATTGAAAAAGCTTTCTTAGTAGTTATGTTCACATCCTAGAAGTTGAGACACTACATGCTTTTGCATATAGTGAAACTTATTGCAAAAATAGAATCTCTCAAATACCTCTTGAGTAAAACAACATTGAAAGGAAGACTAGCCAAATGGGTCTTGATTCTAAGTGAATTTGATATTTAGTATGTGGATAGAAGGGCTATCAAAGGACAAGTCCTAGTAGATCAACTAGTTGATTCACCATTACAAGATGATGCACCTTTGATAATTGAATTTTCAGATGAGACAATCATGCACTTAACTGAATATATGTGGAAGATGTATTTTGATGGTTCTTTCACACAACAAGGATCTAGAGCAAGGGTATTACTTATCACTCCTCAAGGCTACAAGATACCTAAGGTGTATAAACTGATGTTTCCATGTACAAATAACATCTTAGAATATGAAGCATTGGTGAACAGACTCAAGCTTGCTATGGAATGGAAAACCATAGAGTTACATGTGTATGGTGACTCTTAGCTCATTATCAACCAAGTGAATGGTGATTATCAAACAAAAGATGAGAAATTGATGCCTTAAAAATAGCTGGTAGAAGATTTGAAAAGGTTCGTTGTCTTCATCACATTCTAACAAATTCCAAGAATAGAAAACAAAGCTACAGATGCTATGGCTATGCTAGCATTCATGTTACAACTGGAAGAACACCAATTTCTCTATGACTTCTTGGTGGAAGAATTATCCTTTCTAGCCTTTGATACACCTAAATCCCAAGTGATTTGTGCTTTAAATGCACAAGACCAATCCTGATATGCCAAAATAATTGCTTATCTTACTGATCAAACTTTACCTATTGACCTATAAAGGAATGAAAAAAAAGCTTTAATTAGGAAAACATCACATTATGTGCTCATCACTACTAACTTATATAGATGAGGTCTTGAAGATATGCTTCTTAGGTGTTTAGAATAAGAAGAGTCTGATTGGGTATTAAAGACATTCAAAAAGATGTATGTGGATCACACTCAAAAGGATTTTCATTAGCCAAGAAAATATTAAGAGTTGGATACTATTGGCCTAAAATGGAAAAATATGTCATGCAATTTTCTAAAACATGTCACAAATTTCAAACACATGGAAACCTTATCCATGCTCCAGCCAGAGAACTCATACCTTTTATAACACATTGGCCATTTCAGCAATGGGCCTTTGATCTTGTTGGACAGATTTATCCTAATTATTCAAATGGATATAAGTACATCATTATGGCCACTGAGTATTTTACTAAGTGGGTCGAGGTCATGCCACTGATCAAAGCCACTAGCAAACAAGTTTCTATATTCATCTTGAACTACATCATTTGTAGGTGTGTGTGTATATTTGTGCACCTGTTACCTGTGACACAACACTTCAATAAGTCATTCTGTTAGTGAGAAACAAGGGTTAATGAGCATAGAAAACCCTAACATCAACCTATTACTTTCTAACTAGGATAAGTGTGGAAAATAACATAACCGCCCTCAGATTATGCTAATACCAGTGACATAAACAACCTAGCATGAAAGATTCAAGTTTAAAACAACTATTTGATTATTTAAACATGCAGATTAGCCTAAAAATGAGAATTATAACAATGTAAGAGAGTAACTATGGAGTGTACATGAAGCTATGAAGAAATGGGTAGCATAACAATGCTTTAAGATCCCTTCAAAATCTTGGATTAACAACACTACTATTCAAAAATTGAGGCTTATTATGAGCTCCAAATCACTTCAATTTAATGAAGAATGGTTGAGAGAGAGAGAGGGGAGACAAGGTTCATTAATGGAGCCCCTAAGGTCATTAATGAAATGTAAGAGCTATTAATGCCTTGGGCATTAATGAGGGAAGGGCAAGAGGGAATATCCATTAATGGGTCATTAATGAAATTCATTTAAGAGGCATGGGAGGGAGTAAGGCTCAACTTGACAAGTTGGTCCTTAGAGAAGTCAAGCTTGATAAAGTTTCTCTCAAGTGGATTGAGTCCCTAATAACTTCCCTAATGGAATGTGACATCATTAGGAAGGGGTTAGAATCAGATTAGGATTAGAAGAAGGTTAGAAAGGGTGAATGGGTTGGGAAAGGTTTGAACCTAGGGTCCAAGTGGTTGAGTTGGGTTAGGTTGGGGGTTTAGAGGAATATTAATAAAATGAATTAAACTTATTTAATTCATTCAAAAATAGGAATTTTAATTATTTAAACAACTTAATTGCTTTTTAATAATTAAAGGACTATAGCCAATTAATTAGATTAATCAAGCTAGGGGATTGGTTCTTTTTCATGTGAGAAAATGATTTAGGACCTTATTTAGTTTGTAGTAAATTAATCATTTTAGCCATGTATTTGACCAATTATTAATTTTGGCTAAAGCAATAAACTTAGTGATTTTGATCACCTTAGGAAATTAAATTGATTCAAAGAATTATGCCAAGCAGTAATAGAGTCATTTGGACATAATCAAGGGTATGATCACACTTAGGGAAAACAGGGTCTTTAGTCGTAATAGACCAAATTAGGGTGGTTAGAGTAGGTATGGGATACCCTCTTCTATTGTCACAAATAATGGGAGTCAGTTCAAAGACCAAGATATCGAGGACCTTTGTACACATTTTCATATCACTCAAAATTTTTCTTCAATCTATTATCCTCAAGGTAATGGACAAGCAGAGGCTTCAAACAAGAACATTCTAAAAATCTTACATAGAACTATGAGTAAGTCTGGTAGCAACTGGTATTTGCAACTAAATCTGGCACTATGGGCCTACAAAACAAGTATCCAAACACCTAAAGGATCCACACCATTTTCTCTAGTCTATGGCGCAGAAGAAATGCTACCCATTGAAGTAGAAATTCTATCTTTGTGAGTATCTCTCCAAGGTCTTGTTACAGATGAGAAATACCACATTGATAGGGTTCATGCACTAGAACTACTTGATGATTGAAGACAAAAAGTGTTTGATTATCTCAAAGTGTACTCAAAAAGAATGTCAAAAGGGTACAAAAAGAAGGTAAAACCATGACAGTTTCAAGTGGGGGATCTCATTCTAAGAAAGAATCCTAAAAATCATCCAAATAGAGAAAAAAAGAGCAAGTTTGAACTTAATTGGCTGGGGCCTTTTGTTATCACTGCAACTTTTGGGACTGGAGCTTATCAATTAGATACACTTGAGGGAGATTTTCTTCCTAATCCCATCAATACTCTACACTTGAAGTGGTTCTACGCTTGATATCCAGCTGATAGAGATGTGCAGTGGAAATAGCTCTTAGAAAATACCAAAAAAATTAGAAAATTGATCCTGAAGAAATCCAAACACAGTGGAAAAAGTCCTTAAAAAATGTATCCTTGGTGAAAACCTAGCAAACAGGCACTTTGATACTAATTAAAAAAAAATGAAAAAGAGAAAAAAGAACAAAAAAATTTGAAAAAGAGAAAAGTGCCTTGGCAAAAACCTGTCAAACAGGTGTCTTGGTAGCAAAAATAAAAATCTTTACCGAGTGGTGAAAACTTGGAAAACAAGCATCACTTGTACTATGTGCTCCATCTATCAATGCACTACTGACACTAATCATTCACAATCACACCTTTGCTATTGGTTAACTCTGATTCCTTACAAATGTCCTATCCTTGCCTAGGATTTTTCTACATTTGCGTCTTAGGAATATTCATTCTACACTGGGGGCATCTCTGTTAGCCTATTTTCTTTGTGTTTGCTAGGTTGTCCTAGGTTCTGATATAGGAAGGTTTTCCTCTACAAACAATATTTCTTAATACTTGCATCAAAATGTCACTATCACAAACAAGTTTGTTTCTTAAACACCACCTATCTGTAATAGACATCATACTAGTGTTTCTCAACACTTTAATCATCCTAGTGTTTCTCAACAATTTTAAATCAGCCATTGTTCCTAAACACTACATTGGATTGAAATTGATGACAAAAGTTAATATCATTTACTCAGACATAAAAACATATTTTTTGATTCCAAGTTATGATTGATGATTCTCTACTATGCTTGAAAAATTAATCAAGGATATTTCTCAATACTACTTAAATACATAGACTGATCTTGGTTTGATTATGACTCTTTTATGTTCCCATGATGTTTCAAACTAGGGGCATGTGTGAAGTTATGAATTTTGTTTGATTGATTCTCAATTGGTGATTGTCATGTCTTTCGAGTTACTCCATGATGTCTATTCAAAGACAAAGAGTCACAGGGACAAGGGGCATAACCTTTTCTTGGTTTTCTACGTATGGTTATTGTTTTAATGATCCTATAAATTTCACCTAACTTAGATGTTTATGTTAAGATCTTCCAACATGAGTGGATAGCTACATATATATCAATCTTTGTTATGTGTAAACTACGGTGAGGTTGAACCAATTTCCTTGTCTATTTCTAAATCACATTCTAAGTAAGGTGTACGACACATTATGCACCCAAGGATATGAATATTGAAGGTCATTGTGGGTCACATATCTTACATTACACACAAATAGAAGATGATTCTTAAAGAAAAAATAGATAACTGACAAGTCATCCTAGCCTCTATGCCTTGATGCTTAGATTTATTTTTGACATTTCATCCAATACACATAGTATTCATACTTTCATGATACCTTGTGGGTATTAGTGATAGTTATACTATCTGATGATGTCCGTTACAAAAATTCCCAATGATGATAAAAATGTTGCAATGTATACAAATCAGTGAAAGTCCTATAAGTCTGGATGTAGATACATTTAAAGATGGAATGATTCATTTGAGAATAGCATATGAATTGAGCTCAAAATGATTTCCTAGTTCATTCAAAATCCAATTTAATTACTTAATCTATGTTACTGATATATCAATGTCATTTCATATTTATGGCATACATATTGCATTCATAAATGAGAAAGATAAAATATGAAAAAACAAAGTATTCAAGCATTGCATTTCTTTTTACATCCTAAGTGCATCCATAGATATATTTGCGTAAAGAAAATATAAAAAAAAAAATTTTTCATATTCATCTAGAATCATTCAAACACGTTTATATATTAGTAATAAATCAAAGAGCATAAATGATGTCATCACATGAATCTATTCTAAAATCATCAAAGACCAAGTACCTAATCACATGTGCATCAATTTAAACATTTATCAAGAAAGAGAACCCATGAACATGTCAGAATAAGAAACAACTATCAAGGATATATATCAATGCAGGATGAGATAAAAAAATGTGGAACTGTCTACAAATGAGTATCAAGACGATCATGATGAAACATATATACAAGTATCAAAGTCTACAGTATAATGGATGATCTCAGAAGGATCAATATATAAAATATATCAGATATATTAAATACAATATCAGGTCTGACTACCACCCTCTCCCTAATCTAGAGGAGGAGGTGGTGGTGCATCAACTCTAGGATGAGGAGCTAGTGGAGGCATAGCTCCCTCTTACTATTGTGCCACAATGAAATACAATGGAGCTCTTTGTGCCTGTGGAATAACCACATAATATAATATAAAGTAATATGCCACTCTATGTCCCTGATGAATAGTTGTTTGGGCCTTTGTATCTCGCTCTAATCTAAGTTGATCACCCTACTGATCTCTCTCATCTCTCAGTCTCTTGAGATGTCTATCCCTATCTGATAATAATGTCTCTAAAGTAGTGATGTGATTTCTGAGCTGCTCACACTCTCTCTAGCACTGTGAGAATGCATATCCATTATCCTTTCCAGTTTCCCTACAATTGTCCCTAGGAGGATCTTGTCCAGGAGGTCCACCTCCTCCACTCGACACCTATCTCGATGGTCTATACTACTTCTTTTTCCTGGTCAATACTGGACCTGGATCTATCTGTGGAGGTGTGAACTAGAATCTCATCTTCCTACCCTCCCTAATGCCACCCACTTGACTTCCACCCACTCCACCACCACCCCTATAATCTCCATCATCTCCTCGATCATCTCGGCCATCTCTTTGACCTCCATCCTAGGGAGGGCATCTACCATCTCTACCACCATCCCTGCCACACCCAACTCTCCCATCCCTCTGAGCTCCCCCTTTGCCTCTCATAGGTATATCATTGGCAGGATCATAATCAAGAGCATCCTCTATGCGAGGAGCTACCTCATCAGGATCTATAAATCATGCAAATGGAAAATGTAATAAGTGTGCAAGGTATACACTCATACATCCACTATCTGCCATAGCAAGAAGGTAATCCCATCTGGCTACAACCATCTGGATAATCTCCAACTAAGAGGCCTCATATGCTAATCAGGCTCCCCAAAGAGGCTCCTCATCATGGATACATGCATATACTATCAAGTCCAATGACATACCCTGTATATGGCCATACTACCTCAGAGAATGGGTAATAATGAACCTCTCCACAATGTACCTAGTATGGCTGATCAAATACCTACTATGTAAAAATAGGGCATCTGCTGCTTATGCGAGGTCCACTCCTCACAATCTAAATATGACCACCACTTGACCACTATCATATCATAAAATACATAACTCTAGTATTCCAGCTTACCCAAATTGGGCTACTAGACAAATTTGGAATATATATATACATAAGGCTACTCAGGTACTCGCTGCCTGTCTACTATTGTCCATGTAATAGGGATGTGCTCCTAGGCCTAGATCTGTAAAATCAATATACCAACTTTCATACTTTGTGAGTACTCATATACAATCTCATGTAACTCATTGTACATGTGGGCTAATATGAAACTTCCCTAGCCAAATCTGTGTGATGAAACGACCATTTGCTCAAGTGTCTCTACCCACCAGCACATGAATCCATGCTGACCTCTATGAGTCATAAGGATAACTCCAATAAAACCATAAATATACATAGGTAAATGATCATAGTGATTTCACATGTAGTCCCAGGTAAGATAATGATAGACTATAGAAGGATCTCCAAAGTATCTCCATGCAGAGGTGATCGCTATGGAAGAGCGTGACTCAAATCGTACCTCTTGACCCATGAATGAAATCTACATAATACACCACACATCCTCAGTTGTGATGGTCATCTCACCAGTTAGGAGATCGAAGGTGTTGTGATCTGAGTGCCATCTCTCAGCCAGAGAAGTCTTCAACCCTTGATTTACCCTAATGTTGGGTAAATCTATAAGTGATGTCAATCTGAGATGCCATATAATCTGTAGCTCATCAGGTGTCAATGATCGGGACAAGACAAGGACTCATGATGGGTGAGGTCCTCAAAATGATACAACCTCAAATTTAATCTATCAAAGAACACATTTAAAGGTTCAAATCAGTATTCTAGCTAAGGCAACTATGTAGGAAAGCTAATAGTTAAGTCTTTTTGACCTTCAGAACAAGGAAAAACACTCAAATTGGAAAACAACTAACTGCTAAACTAAAAATGACCCTCTTTTTACTGGCTGTGATTCTACATACTAGATGCGATACATGATTTCCCAGATATGATGGGGAATTTGGGAAGCGATCATATTCTAATAGGATGCGATGCGGGATGCGAGGTGTGATCCTATTTTCACAGGATGCGACACATTCAAAGATTGGATAGAGTATTTCCAAAAATGATGGAAAATATCAAAAGAGGGTACGACCCTATATTTATGAGATGCGATCCATAATTCTGTAAGAGAATCAGATGTGACATGAGATTGACCAGATGTGACTCAAGATGTAGGATGTGATTATGAACTAAAAGCTTCCTAACTACTGCAAAAATAGTAAAAATGAAAAATAGAAAGCATAAACAGGTAGGTATCGATGTACTCACTAGTGGTGCATACTGGGTTGGGCACTGGTGTTAATGGGCTAGCTCAAATTGATGTTTCTCCATGGGGACCACCATCTTCTCTGTAGAGCTCTGGATTTACTAAGGATAAAAGTGAAAATGAATGAGTAAAAATTGAAATTTGAGATATATATTGACCTTTTTGAGCTGTTTAGGAGCTCGAAAACTCTTCCCAGATAATCAAAATTCAATTTTGTTCTTCTTTGATCTATCGGGAATGAATCAAATGCACATATGAAATTTTTAAATGCATATTACACATTTTGTGACAATCTCCAAAAATGCATAATTGCTACATACGTTTAGAAAATGATTTGCAGGTTTTACGCAATCAATTTTCTGGGTTCTATGGTGCAGGAGCACCTAGGCTAGCCTCCATGTTTGTTCATTTTTTCTTGTACTTGACATTAGCCAAGTCAAGATATTTTAGTTTTTTTTGGACCTTAGGAGGTCTTTTTTATGTAGGCTAAGTGGGTTATTCATTAGGACTAAGGTCACATCAATAGCCATTGTTTGTAGTTTTCAAATTCTTAGGCTTAGTTGTTAGTTGATGGGTTAGAGTCTTGAATGTGTCCTAATCTCAAAAATGAGGACATAGGGATGCCATAGGGTCTTTATTTCTCTTGGATACTTGAAATAGAGAGGATAGAGGTCCTAAAATGTAGGAAGGAGGCATAATTGAAAAGATGCCAAAAGTTGCTATTTTGTTGTCATGACAACATTTGCAATAATTGCAAATGTTGCATGCAATATGGTTACATCAGATTCTCCTTGATTCTAGGAGTGGGGAATCAACCAACAAGGACCTACAATGGTGGAAGAAGGAATCTAGTGTATGAGAGACTCGAATCATGAAGTGAGTGTATTGATTGTTACATTTTGACAAGAGAAATACAATCTGCAATTTGGCATTTCCAGAAATCCCGAGAATTTCCTTGTGACAGTCATAATTTATGGATTGAAAGCTTCAAATTAATTTTTTTTTTTGTGTTCTTAGGATTTTTTGGAACATTTCTCATTCAATGACCAAGTTTCTTTGAGGTAGTTTAAGGTCTAGTTTAAATTGTTTTGTGTTTTAAGTAGTTCACTGGTCCTATCCTGACCAGTCAGTCTAGATATGACTCCCCCATGAAATATAACAATGGGAAACTTCCAAGGATAGATGGAAATATTAGGGGTCTTTAGTTTACATATTTGTATAGTTAGGAGTTAGGGAAAGACAAGTAGTTATTTTGAGGACCAAGCCCTAGGCGAGCATGCACTGTCCGGTTAGAGGTTTGGTGGAGAAACAATGAGCATTCATATGTAGGGGAAGATATATTTGTATGGTCTAAGTACATGCTAAGTTAGGTTTTTGTGTTACCTTGACATACTGAGTTGGTTGAGTTCATACCAATCAGTGGACACAAGTTTTGGACAAGTTTAGCATAGTGTTGCAGACTGTCCTAGTTTTTAGGCCTATTAGCCTATAAGACCTAGTTTGTAGGAACCCTATGTACGGAAGGATACTAAACTTAAAACCTTAAAAATGTCTTGTAAGGTGATAAAGGGTATCTAGATATGGTCTTATATTATCAAGTTCTTTGGTAAATTTTGAAGTTAATTGGGAAAAACACCCTGGAAAGGGCTACAAGGAATTAGGCCTCCTTAAGCCAAAAGTGTGAACTTGATTGCAAAGAGTGAAGAGATCCCTCAAGATGTATTCCAAAATGATTGAATGTGATGTCTACATGTTGATGGACACCTCTTCAAGTGGATCAAGGATGTTAGAGTTAAAATTGGCATTTAGACTCTTCTAAGTGTGAGTAGGAGAAGTGGAGAAGTGAAGTAATCATAGGGTGTTAGTCTTTGAAAGGGTGAAGCACAAGTGGAGACTCTTAGAGGAGATTAAGATTAGGAATTAGTTAATTATCTAAGCCTAATAAGGAACTAGAGGAGATTAGGATCCTTGAAGAAGACAAAGGAGATCTTCTTAGTAGATTATGCAAGCAAACCCATTGGAACACTTACATCATATTGGTATCAGAGCTTGATTAAAGATCAGGCTTGTGGTCGATGTTTTAGCCTACTCAATCAGTGGGAGAGAATACACCTAGAGGATCATAAAAAGAAAAAGTCATGGTGACTAATGCTGAGTTAGCCAAAAAGGTGGAAGAACAAGAAGAAGACAATTCATTAAGAGAAAGATTGTCTCAAACGGAGCAACTCTTGGGAGAGGTCCAAGACAAAGATAAGAAGATGAAGGATAAGATTGACCAAAAAGAAGAAGAAGAAGCAAGGGAGAAAGGAGTGGATATAGAATAAGAAGCTCCAACACTTGATCCTATCAGTGACTAAGAACCCTTCTTTAAGGCATTGAAGGCTTTGAGTTGTAAAACTTTGGAGGGTGTGCCACTGTTTAGTGGACAAATGGATCCAGATTCAGTAGTGGATTGGATAGAAAACATAGAAAACCATTTTGAATGTGATGGTATGACAGAGGCCCAAAAAGTGAATGTGGCCAAGTCAAGATTAAGAGGTTCAGCTCTCACATGGTGGAAGTTTGTTCAAATTAAAAGAGAGAAATAAGGAAAGATTCCTATAGCCACATGGAAGGGCATGGTGACTAAGATGAAGAAGACCTATTTGCCTGATGATTATGAAGTGCAGTTGCATAGGAGGAGACATAATCTAAGACAAAAAGACTTAGATGTCCAAGACTACACTGAAGAGTTCCAGAAGTTGTGCCTACGGTCACAAGTGGTTGAAGATGAAAGCATCAAGCTAGCTAGGTATATGAATGGACTTAAATGGTCTATTCAAGAAGACATAAGTCTAGTGAACTTCAAAACCATTTGCCAATGCTATCAAATGGCCTTGAAGATATAAGAAAAAGGAAAGAGGAAGCAAGAGAAAAGTTCTAAAGGAAGAGGTAGAGGAAGAGATAGTAGAGGACAAAGAGGTGGATATGGTGGAAGGAGTTCAGAATCAAGGACACAAGGAGAAGTCAAATATAATGAGAAGCAAGAAGAAAGTTCCAGTAGAGGTGGTAGAGGAAGGAACTCCAATTTTAGAGGTAGAAGTGGTGGACAAGGAAGAGGCAATTACTTTGCCAATATGAAATGTTACCATTGTAACCAAATGGGACA
>MU224540.1:3231160-3245073 GCA_018584345.1 Thuja plicata | reverse complement strand
CCTAGGATAGAAGACTTGATGGATTGTTTAGGAGGTGCAAGGTACTTCACCAAGATAGATTTAAAAAGTGGCTATCACCAAATAAGGGTGAATGAAGGAGATGAGTGGAAGACAGCCTTCAAGACCATTGAAGGGATATATGAATGGCTAGTCATGCCATTTGGCTTATCAAATGCTCCATGAATTTTTATGAGGTTGATGAATGAAGTACTTAAAGACCACATTGGCAAGTTTGTAGTGGTATACTTGGATGATATACTCATCTTTAGTAAGACAGGAGAGGAACACCTCAAGCATGTGGAATTAGTACTTAAGAGGATACATGAAGAGAAGTTAATGATTAACTTGGAGAAATGTGAGTTCATCAAAATAGAGCTAGTGTACCTAGGATTTGTTATATCTCATGGTAATCTGAAAATAGACAAGAGTAAGGTAGAAGCCATTATGAATTGGCCCACTCCAAGGATAGAAACAGAGGTAAGGATTTTTCATGGCCTTGCTCAGTATTATAGGAAGTTCATAAGGAAATTTAGTGCTATTTGTGCTCCAATGTTTGATAAAATCAAAGGAGGAATGAAGACCAAGTTCATGTGGAATGAACAAGCCAACAAGAGCTTTGAGTTGCTGAAGGAAAAGATTGCTACCTAAGTAGTATTATTCTTACCAAGATTTGAGAATCTTTTCACAATTGAATGTGATTCAAGCAACATAGCTATTGGGGTTGTCCTAAGCCAAGAGGGTAGACCAGTAGAATTTCACTCTAAGAAGTTGAGTGAAGCAAAGAAGAAGTATTCATTGGTTCAAGCCTTGAGAAAGTGGAGGCACTACTTGCTACCCAAGGATTTCATTGTTTATTCAGATAATCAAGCCTTAAGTTTTCTAAATTCTCAAGAGAAGTTGAGCCACAAGGACATGAAGTGGGCTAAATACCTACAAGATTACACCTTTAACATCAAACATAAGAAAGGTGTGCTAAACAAAGTTGTTGATGCATTGTCAAGAAGAGCTCTTACCATTCAAGAGATTCAGTTGAAGAGCATGGGAATAGATCACTTCAAGGATCTATATTCTAAAGATGAGGACTTTGCCGATATTTAAAAGGTATGTGCTGAATACAAGAATGATTTCCATAGTGAGTATGCTGAATATACTTTGCAAAGTAACCTTTTGTTTAAAGGCACTAAGCTATGTGTCCCTAGAGGTTCCATTAGGGAGAAAATCATTCAAGAGAAGCACAATGGTGCATTGAGTGGTCACTTTGGGATCACAAAGACACAAGAACTAGTTCAAAGGTTCTACTATTGGCTGAGGATGAATATTGATGTCAAGATGTATGGAGAGAGTTGTATTGTGTGTCAAAGAGCCAAGGGTACTTTATCAAATGTTGGCCTTTATCAGCCCCTACCTATCCCTAATAGACCATGGGATTGCTTAAGAATGGATTTTATAGTTGGGTTACCCAAAACAAGACAAGGTATGGATAGTGTGTATGCAGTTGTGGATAGGTTTAGAAAAATGGCTCACTTTGTGCCATGCAAGACCACTAATGATGCTAGCCAAATAGCATCTCTATTCTTCAAAGAGATAGTAAGGATCCATGGGTTACCTTAGAGCATTGTGTCTGATAAAGACACCAAATTTATGAGTCATTTTTGGAAGACTCTTTGGCAAAGACTAGGCACTAATTTATCCTTTGGATCTTCCTACCATCCTCAAACTGATGGACAAACCAAAGTGGTGAATAGAAGCCTTGGGAATCTACTGAGATGATTGACAAAGGAGTACGGACAACAATGGGATCAATTGATTGGATAGGTTGAGTATGCCTACAATAACACCATCAATAGGTCAAAAGGGAAGAGGCCCTTTGAGGTAGTGTATGGATTACACCCTAGAGGAGTTTATGAGTTGAGAGACTTGAAGGATGGAGTGGAATCAAGTGGATATGCAGATGATTTTTCTCAAGCCATGCAAGAGATACATGATACAGTCTAGAAAACCTTGATAGATAAAACCTTGAAACATAAGATAAAGATTGATGAAAGTAGGAGAAAAATTGAGTTTAATGTGGGTGACATGGTAATGATACATCTCAATAAATCAATATTGCAGAAGGGAGTCCCTCACAAGTTGGAGATGAGAAGGATAGGCCCTTGTCCTATCTTGGCTAAGTATGGTGATAATGCTTTCAAAGTAGAACTCCCAAAAGATAGTGGATTGTCACCTATCTTCAACATTGCATACTTAGCCCACTACAAAGGACCAAAGCAAGACTTGGATCAGAGTCTTCAACAAGTCATTAGAGATGTGGATACAGTCACAGGAGCTGACAACATACTGGATACAAGAACCTACAAGAGGACTAGAAAAAAAGAGTATAAAGAGCACTTGATCAAAAGACATGATCAAAAAAATGCAGATGCAATATGGGTCAAAGAATCAGAGTTCAAGAACCTAGGTATTGATCCAAGCATCATCAATCCAAGGGTGGATTGATCTTTTTATTTTGGGGAGGATGCTGCAGGAGCATCTAGGCTAGCCTCTATGTTTGTTCATTTTGGCTTGTACTTGACATTAGCCAAGTCAAGATAGGTTAGTTTTTTTTTTACCTTAGGAGGTCTTTTCTATGTAGGCTAAGTGGGTTAGTCATTAGGACTAAGGTCACATCAATATCAATTGTTTGTAGTTTTCAAATTCTTAGGCTTAGTTGTTAGTTGATGGGTTAGAGTCTTGAATGTGTCTTAATCTCATAAATGAGGACATAGAGATGCCATAGGGTCTTTAATGCTCTTGGATTCTCGAAATAGAGAGGATAGAGGTCCTAAAATTTAGGAAGGAGGCATAATTGAAAATATGCCAAAAGTTACTATTTTGTTGTCATGACAACATTTACAATAATTGCAAATGTTGCATGCAATATGGTTACATCAGATTCTCCTTGATTCTAGGAGTGGGGAATCAACCAAAAAGGACCTACAATGGTGGAAGAAGGCATCTAATTTATGAGAGAATTGAATCATTAAGTGAGTGTATTGATTGTAACATTTTGACAAGAGCAATACAGTCTGCAATTTGGCATTTCCAAAAATCCTGAGCATTTCCTTGTGACAGTCATACTTTATGGATTGAAAGCTTTGAAGTAATGTTTTTTTTGTGTTCTTAGGAGTGTTTGGAACTTTTCTCATTCGGTGACCAAGTTTCTTTGAGGTAGTTTAAGGTCTAGTTTAAATTGTTTTGTGTTTAAAGTATCTCACTAGTCCTGTCTTGACAAGTCAGTCTAGATATGACTCCCCCATGAAATATAACAATGGGAAACTTCCAAGGATAGATGGAAATATTTGGGGAGTTAGTAGTGTACATAGTTGTAGAGTTAGGAGTCAGGGAAATACAAGTAGCTATTTATAGGACCAAGCCCTAGGCGAGCATGCACTATCTGGTTAGAGGTTTGGTGGAGAAACAGTGAACATTTGTATGCAGGGGAAGATAGATCTGTATGGTCTAAGTACATGTTAAGTTAGGGTTTTGTGTTACCTTTAAATACTAAGTTTTTTGAGTTCATACCAATTAGTGGAGACAATTTTTGGACAAGTTTAGCATAGTGTTGCAGACTATCCTAGTTTTTAGGCCTATTAGCCTATAAGACCTAGTTTGTAGGAACCCTATGTACGGAGGGATACTAAACTTAAAACCTTAAAAATTTCTTGTAAGGTGATAAAGGTTATTTGGATATGGTCTTAGATTTTCAAGTTCTTTGGGAAAGTTTGGAGTTAATTGGGAAAAACACCCTGGAAAGGGCTACAAGGAATTAGGCCTCCTTAAGCCAAAAGTGTGAACTTGATTGCAAAGAGTGAAGAGATCCCTCAAGATGGATTCAAAAATGACTGAATGTGATGTCTACATTTTTATGGACACCTCTACAAGTGGATCAAGGATTTTAGAGTGAAAATTTGCATTTAGACTCTTCTAAGTGTGAGTAGGAGAAGTGGAGAAGTGAAGTAATCATAGGGTGTTAGTCTTTGAAAGGGTGAAGCACAAGTGGAGACTCTTAGAGGAGAGTAAGATTAGGACTTAGTTAATGATCTAAGCCTAATAAGGACCTAGAGGAGAATAGGATCCTTGAAGAAGACAAAGAGGATCTTCTTAGTAGATTGTGCAAGAAAACCCATTGGAACACTTACATCATTCTATATCACCAAATCGAACATTATTCATCCAAATATTGCTCCTACATCATTTTACCCAACTCAAAACTTACATTTTTAAATATTTGACTTGGTAAAATTGTGTTTTCTCTTAACACACCTTTGCTTCATCATTTCTTCTAATTGAATCTTTCTCGATCCAATCAATTTGTTCAAGTGATATATCATTCTACAGAGGGATTTTATTCTTTTTTTTCCTTTGATTTTGTTCCCGAGGGAGCATGATCACACTTAAAATCAATGAAATTCTTGATCAAAAGCATCAAAATGACTTCATCATCAAAAGACTAGGGGAATGGAAGTTTCCTTCGATCAAGTCATGACTGTTGGATAGAAGGCTTCAACACTAAATAGGCCAGATATCTATGTCTACATATTCGCAAATTTTTATTAAGCTCTCAAAAAATTTGTACTGACCTTCATTCAATCAAGTTGAGAGTTAGTATTATCAATTCTCATTTGATCAAGTTCATAATTGATACCTCAGAGCTCCTAGAAACTTTGTACTGACCTTCATTCGATCAAGTTCAGAGTCAGTATTATCAATTCTTGTTCGATCAAGTTCAGAATTGGTATCTTTAGATCTTTGAAAATTGACCTTTGTTCGATCAAGTTCAAAGTTAATACTATTAGTCTTAGTTCAATCAAGTGTGAGACTGATCTCATCAGACATTTCATTCAATGAAGTGCAGAATTCTCAAACTTTATGAACTCAACATCATACATTCTTTGAATCAATACACTACTCGTACATCAATTCAAAGAGGGAAAATATAACCACCCTAATTTGGTCTTCTCTAACTAGATACCCTATTTTCCCTAAGTGTGATCATACCCCTAATTATGTCAAGACAATTACTCAATTAATTGGTATAATTCATTAAAATATATTTAATCTCCTAAAATCAAAGTTATTTCATCACTAACTCACATTAATTACATTGGTCTATTTAATTAAATCAAAATAATTAAATACATGGCTAAAGTAATTAATTATAAGGAATTAAATAAATCTCCTAATTACAACTCTTCATATGAAAAATGGAAAGTCAATCCATTAGCCAATGAGAGTTAAATCACTTGGATCACCTCACATGGATCACCAAATATTCAATCTCCACCTCTCTTCACAAATCAATCTTGACCTCTCATTCCTCAAATTCTTCTATAAAAGGAATGAATTTTGAGCTCAAGTAGCCCCTAATTCTTAGAATTTCATTTGCAATCTTATGTTGTCCTAATTTATTAGAAATCTAAATGCATTTTAGCTCAACATTCTTATAAACTTCATAATCTTTCATTTGGAGCACTGAAATGAACTTTTCATTTACATTTAACATACATTCTACTTAAATCTTCCATTCTAAGCTTGTATTTGTCACTGATTTAGGCATAATCTAAGGGCAATTATGATCTAAATTACACTCTTCTTAGATAGGAAGCAATATGTCACTTTTAGTGATTTCTATGTGCTTTTCTCTTAATATTTCATATTTTTGTCACTAATCTAATGATATATTGAAGTGTTGTGTTGCAACTTGAAGGTACAATAAATACACACACAAGTTCATGTTTCAACAACAATATATTCATGAAGAGATCAGATTCATGAGCATAAAATAGAAGGAATAACTGATAAATAAGAGTTAACATCACCTCCATTGTCTTGATTTCATTTTTTGGGGATCTCCTAAGAAGAACAATGGAAGGAACATAGATTCATGCATAGAGAAAATAAAAAAAACTAGACCTCATCAAGAAAGTGTTAGATTTAATGCTTGGAGCTAAATACTTTAGTTTAAAGGATGCATTATAAGTAAAGATAATCCTATGAGAATCAAATGAGGTAGGGTTTCTAGTATATATGTATTTCCCTTTGAACCTAGTGACATGAATGTGTCACTTATTATTCCACACATTTTTCAACTATTATAGGGCTACTTTTATAGTTTCTTAAACAATTTTACTATTCCCTTGAGTTCTATTACAAATTCATAAGAACAAAGTCTCCATGGTTTTCAAAAGGATCTAAGATACAATACTAAGAATAGAGAATTTCATTTATTAAATATATTCCATTATGTGAGCTAGAGAACAAAAATTATTGTCATAAGGATATATCAATATAGGATAATTATATCATAAAATACATATAAAGAAATCAAAATATTGAACATCGAGAATAATTGATGCAGACTATCACGAGGAGATAGAAATATAGATAATACAATAGAGAGTGCGGAGAGTCATGAGAAGATAACTATGAATAGTAAAGAGATGAAATCATGCTAAAGAATAGTATCCAATAGAGATGTAAAGATAATGCCTACAATAATGATATAAAACAATGTATTAATACATCAGAGGTACATTTTCTAAATAGAGAAGAGGAAACTTATAATTATATTCAAAACAATAATTCTATGAAGACGAATGGGCACTGCTGAAATGAAGGTCAAGATAGTGCCTCCATCACTTTCATTATAGTTGAGGATTTTGGTGGTTTCAGAATAATTAAAATCAAATAAAAATGAGACATTGAAATATAAATATTGGAAAATGTATCAAATAGAGATAATAGTTGTAACACCCCAAAATTGGCATCTTGCAACCCTAACCAATTATGTTGCATTTGTCGCTCTTCTAAATCATCAAAGTCCTATTGTACTAGGCAATTCTGAGTTTTCACTGACTCTACTCGATCTGAGTGTCAAATGCAGAAAATCATAAATCTATATTAATCATACATCATATTTAATTCCTAAATATCTATTTGGCTAAACAAACCCTATGATCGAATTAATTTAATTAATAAAGTCCTAGCACTTTAATTAAATTAAATTCACCCTCTTTAGCTGAGACACATGAAAAGGAATTAAACAATACTTAATTATTAAATAAATATCCTTATTTTCAATAATTGAATTTAATATTTAGATAATTGAGAAAAAGCAATTATGAGGCCATATTTATTTAATTAATTGAATATTATATCAAAAATCTTATCTTTATTCAGAAATGGAAACTTTGAATTAATTGTGCTTTAAAGAGAAATAAAACAATTAAATTCAAATAAAACAATATTAAATCAAAGAGATAAAACAGTTAAAGCAGGAAGAAAATAATTTATTGAATTCTTTTCAATAAAGCTTTCTGTTTTTAATTGGCTTTTCTATTTGTTTTATTTCAAAATAGGAAAGTTTCTATTCTGATCCTCTTAGAGTCTATAAAAGAACTCTCATTCTTCATTCAAACCCCCCTGAATTATTAGAAAAAAATATGCATTGTTAGAATACTGAATTGTTGTCTCATTTTCTTGCTAATATCATATAGAATAATTTCATATTGCAATAAGATAGTTTCAATTTCTAGAGTAAATTGCATTGAAATCATATCTTAGCTTAATCTCCCATATTTCATTTCTTAGCATAATCTTGCATTGCATTGCATTTATCATGATAAATCCTTCGTTCTTAGATTGGTCCATGGTTGTGAGACTCTCGTCCTGAGAGCAATTTCAAAAACCCCATCTAGATAGAAGGCAATAGGTTGAATCATGCAGGCAGATAAGATGAATAATCTCATATTCAGTCTTGTGTGTACCTGGTGAAGAAGGACTATGTTGAAGTGTGTGGTTGCTTAACAAGGCCAAAATTAACACATACAATAGTGACTAGAAATGATAGTGATAAAGACTCATTATGAATAAAAGACAACATATCAAGTGTAGAGATCAAATGTTGAAAAGTATAGTCATGAAGGAGATCCTAAATTATCAAGAGCAATTAAATGGTTGAGGATGGATAACATCAATGTGTTAAAAACAAAAATGGATGTATTTATGTGAAGATTATTGTCACACAATAGTAACAGACTAATATACCAAGGACAAATGATAAATGTAAAAAAGTGACAAATTAATGTCTTAAAGATTGGTACAAGAAACAAGGACAGTAAAGAAAATGTAATCACAATGATTATACGAGAAGTTATGAAGGAAAATGAGGTATCAAAGTTTCTCACTTTATGGGTTTATTCCATGAAATCACAATGATTATCAATGTTATTATAAATGATGACAAAAGATAGTGAGCATGTAATGAAAATATCAGTTACTGTCACGAAAAGAAGCTAGAAAAATCATGGAAGGATTGAGAAAATAAAATATCACTATTTGTAAAGATTCTAAGAGTTGAGAATACAAATAGAATTGACATAGGAAATCATTGATATACATACAAGAAAAATAAGAGATGATTGCTATAATATTAAATTAATTCACAAATAAGGTTACTCAATGTGAAACAATTTTCAATAGTGTCAAGGAAAATTAATCAATAAATCATCAAACTAATGGAACTTTAAAAGTGATAATAGTGACGAAATAAGAGTAAAGGGACATTTATCATTATCAATGATTCATTGGAGTGAGATATCTTATAATCAAGGCAGTAAAATGGCTCAATAATGATAGTAATCAATGAAATAACAATGATACAATGTAACCTTATATCTTTCTAAACATAGCCAAATGACTATTGTTATAGTAAAAATAGAGGCTCCATGAAATTAACAAAGATCTTGATAATGATTTAAAATGGATGTTCACTATTATATGAAAAGACACAAAGGAGTGATCAAATACAAGTAACCCAAAGCTTCAAACGTTGTCAAGGAAATGATCAAAGGAAAATTATTAAAAAAACATTGTAGAGTACTATTATAAATTAGTAATCTAGTAATATTCATGTTAAATAAAACATCCCTGTACTTAATGTAAAACAAAATATAGTTTTTGAAGAGTGATAAGACTTGAAGATAGGACATCACAATCATATGAAGACCAACAAAATAGAGAAAAAATAGAGGTCAAATATCATTATATAGTTATATGAGATGAATTCATGATTGTTATTACCATGAAAATATTGATATACAATGCATAGAAAAATAATAGTCTCAAGCTTAACATGATAGTAAGAACAATGATAACAATAATTTTATTAAAATGTTGTAAGTGCAAAGATATGTGACTATTTAGACAATTACAATAGTGGGGAGAAAATATTGTGATTACAAATATAAAAGACTCAGTTAGATGTAATGGTTAGAAGAACATTGCTAAGTAGTTTTAAGAGATATAAATCATATCATCAAGGGTCATAAGTAAGAATGAAAAAAATTTCTTAATTTGATCACGTTACTCATAACCATAAGTATATGTGTTACTTTAACATTTGTGTTATTACAATAATAAAGTTCAAACCTTTAATTTAGGTACTTATAAAGTAAGTTCAAGTGTCATCTATTATATGTCTAAGTCCTTAACACACTAAGAATCAATTATATCTAAGAAAGTTACACTTAAGCAACTTGCCATACAAATAAAATTTAGAGAGAGGATAAACAAACAAATCCATCTATTGTATTATATTTATACAGTTGATAACTAATTCTAGTGGAAGATATCATACCATAAATTTAAGTACAAAATATTTCATATTCGACTTGAACCATACATTTGCTGATCTTCAAAATTTGTAATACATCTTGGTTCACACTAAAAATAGAATGAATTACTCACATGAAGACAAGCATATAGTTATTAATTGAGCCATTTTCAACTTACAGATTTTCAATATAACTCAAATGTATCCTGTAAACATAAAATTATAAAAGCGAAACTAAGATCTACAAGTGCATTGTGTTTGCCTTCAAGGAAGGTAAACATAAACAGAAAACTAAATAAGGATCAACCAAAATGAGTATAGACTTAACCAAATATCTAAATTTTATAAAGGAAGGAACAATATATCACAACAAGAAAACATGTGGGGTGTGAAGGTGAAAGAGTGTAACATAAGAGGAGGTCAAATCATGTGTATAAGTGGTTGAGAGTTCAATAGAAAAGGAAAAATATGCAAATACAAGATATTTAGATTATAATAAAGATAACACAATGAAATATATGGTAGCTCAAAAAAATCTAATTATCATTGGATAAAAAGATATGATGGATTTGAAAACATAATTCTTAGACATACCAAAATAGGAAGAAAAAAGTTCAAGTATGATTGAAAATATAAGAGAAGAATGTTGTAGGCCTATTAAACTTGTCATGTGATGAGAGTTGAGGATAAAACTAGATTCTAAACAATATGAGTCTTATGAACAATTCATATTTGTATCTAAATGAAGATTTAACTAAACTGTAGGAAGAAATAATTGGTTAAACTAATGACATCAAGGGCTGAAGGTAAATGGGCATGGTTAAAATATAAAAACAATCTCACAGGAAATTAAATTTTATGAAATGCACAACTAAAGCTAGAAATGGGAGAATGGAAATATCTATCCAACTTATGTAACTGGTTTAGGTAAACAACTACCTGATTTACCATATATGGGTATGTTGATATTTTCCAAGTGATTTTGGATGTCTTTACATGGTGGCTCCTTATACCTTCTTCTATGCCCATTTCTCGCAATTATCTATAATACTCAACATTCATTCAAGAACATTAATCCAAGAACATTCATCAGATAATCAACCTATTATAATATATTAATAGATGATTAATATATATTATTTAAAAAAAAAAAAGAATATGTCATCGCTATTTTGACCAACATGGTTGTATGGTTTGATGGGAATGCTACAGTCTTGACGTATTTGGCAGTCGATAGTTTGACGACAGAGACTATTTAGTTCGACCAAAATGGTTGTATGGTTCGATGAGAATGCTACAGTCTTGATGTATTTGGCAGATGATAGTTCAACATAAGAGACTGTTTAGTTCAACTAAAATGGTTGTGTGGTTCGATGGGAATGCTACAGTCTCGACGTATTCAAAAATTGATAGTTCAATGACAGAGACTATTTAGTTCAACCAAAATGGTTGTATGGTTTGACGAGAATGCTATAGTCTCAACGTATTTGGTATTCAATAGTTTGAAAAAAAGAGATTGTTTAGTTTGACCAAAATGGTTGTATGGTTCAACAAGAATTCTACAGTCTCAACATATTCGACAATCGATAGTTTGACCAAAATGACTGTTTAGTTTAACCAGAAAAACCAATGCTGGTAAAAAATGATCAAGGATTTATGGGTCATTCTTCACCACCCCTTTCATTATTTTGACATTCAAATATTCAAACATTCGACCAATAGGGCAGTCAAATTTTTGACACAAACTTATTGTGTTGCATAATCGACAAAGAAAGTTTGACAACAATAGTGGTCATTTGGTTGACAAACCTGCATCGAAAAATTGACTAAGTTGCATAAAAAACTAGGAAAAAATTTACCAGTGGTGGAGTGCACAAATGGATACTAATGGCATGTGGGCACCTCTATGAGTGGAGAGACTCAGGAAGGAGATCTCCAGGTGCTTGCAAAGATCAAGAATGTCTCAGTGCCTGAGTGTCGGGCATTAGTCTTCATAGGGGGAAAAATGATGGGGCATATTAATGTCATATTTTAGATGCCCTAAGATAGCTTCTGCTAGGACATTTTTCCTTGTTTTATCATACTTTGTCAAATACTTTATACTCAGATTTTCTATTATGTGGCATGTTGCCACTAGACCTATGCTATGGTTAAAACACACTTAATATGCTATGTTTTGATGAATATGCTATGTTACTTACTTTAGAATTATGATTATGTCTTTATGAGTGAATTAGTTGTTTGAACATAAATAACGCATGTGTATTTTGGTGTAGATTACCATAAATGTCTCTATCCTAACATCTGAAGTGCAACACATCAATATAGAAATGTCATCTTGGTATGAATGTTCAATATTATATGCAAAGACACAAAGGAGTGATCAAATAGAAGTAACACAAAGCTTCAAACATTGTCAAGAAAATGATTAAACACAGGTTGCAAAGTACTATTATAAATTAGTAATCTAGTAATATTCATGTTAAATAAAGCATCCATGTACTTAATGTCAAAACAAATATAGTTTTTGAAGAGTGATAAGCCTTGAAGATAGGACGTCACAATCATACGAAGATCAACAAAATAGAGAAAAAATAGATGTAAAAGATCATTATATAGTTATATGATATGAATTCATGATTGTTATTACCATGAAAATATTAATATAAAATGAATAGAAAAATAATAGTCTCAGGCTTAACACGACAGTAAGAACAATGATAACAACAATGCTATTAAAATGTTGTAAGTGCAAAGATATGTGACTATTTAGACAATTACAATAGTGGGGAGAAAAAAATGTTATTACAAATATAAAAGACTCGGTTAGATGTAATGATTAGTAGAACATTGCTAAGTAGTTTTAAGAGATATAAATCATATCATTAAGGGTCATAAGTAAGAATGAAAAAATTTACTTAATTTGATCGTGTTATTCATAACCATATGTATAAGTGTTACTTTAACATTTGTGTTATTACAATAGTAAAGTTCAAACCTTTACTTTAGGTACTTATAAAGTAAGTTCAAGTGTCTTCTATTATATGTATAATTCCTTAAAACACTAAGAATCAATTATATCCAAGAAAGTTACACTTAAGCAACTTGCCATACAAATACAATTCAGAGAGAGGATTAACAAACAAATCCATCTATTGGTGTTATCCTTCTAATTATCAAATTGATGTTCAATAAAATATTATAAGGGATAAGTAATTAGATTTTTAAGCATTCTCGATCATATTCTAATTCAACTACTATCCTTTAGATGAAAATATTAGTAAAAGGAAATATATTATATTTATACAGTAGATAACTAATTCTAGTGGAAAATATCATACCATAAATTTAAGTACAAAATATTTCATATTCGACTTGAACCATACATTTTTTGATCTTCAAAAATTGTAATACATCTTGGTTCACACTAAAAATAGAATGAATTAATCACATGACGACACACATATAGTTATTAATTGAACCATTTTCAACTTACAAATTTTCAATATAACTCAAATGTATCCTCTAAACATAAAACTATAAATGTGAAACAAAGATCTACAAGTGCATTGTGTTTGCCTTCAAGGAAGGTAAACATAAAAATAAAAATAAATAAGGATCAACCAAAATGAGGATATACTTAACCAAATATCTAAATTTTATAAAGGAGGGAACACACATATCACAACAAGAAAACATGTGGGGTGTGAAGGTGAAAAAGTGTAACATGAGAAACCATTTAGAGGAGGTCAAATCATGTGTAGAAGTGGTGGAGAGTTCAATAGAAAAGGAAAAAGATGCAAATATGAGGTATTTAGATTATAATAAAGATAACACAATGAAAGATATGGTAGAGGAAAAATCTAATTATCACTGGATAAAAATAGATATGATAGATTTGAAAACATAATTCTTAGAGACATACCAAAATAGGAATTTTATTTTTATTTTTATTGTCTTCTCTTCCGCCCTCTCCTGGTCACGTTTATTTAGGGTCTTTCTCAGTTCCTTCTCTCTCCTCTCTTCCTTTGGTGTCCTCTCGTTTGTTGGTGTTTGTATGGGTCTTTCTTTTTGTCTTTTGTTTTTGTTTGCTACTTTTTACATTAATAATTATAATTATATTAATAATAATAATGATAATTATTATGATTATTATTATTTCATTATAATAATAATAATGATAATATTAATGATTATTATTATTATTATAATAACATTTATAACAATAATAATAATTATTGTTATTATAATGATAATAATA
>MU224540.1:3214078-3230870 GCA_018584345.1 Thuja plicata | reverse complement strand
AATAATTATTATTATTATTATTATTACTATTATTATTTTTATTATTATTATTATTATTAGTGTTATTTCTATTATTATTATTACTATTAGTGTTATTATTATTATTATTATTCTTTGTTGTTTTTCTATTTTCAGGTTGTCTTTTCCTTCCCCTCGGTTGTTGGGCCTCCTTTCTCACCCCTACCTTCCTTTTATCTTCTGTTTGATACCAAGTCTGCAACTTATTTTTACACTTCCTTTTTGCTCTTACATCCTGATGATGGATCACGGAGTGTGATCCGAAACGTTGATGCTTAAAAATACACACAATCTAAACCCAGAAATCAAAGCTCAAAAAGGAAGAAAAAAGTTCAAGTATGACTGAAAATATAAGAGAAGAATGTTGTAGGCCTATTAAACTTGTCATGTGATGAGAGTTGAGGATGAAACTAGATTCTAAACAATATGAGTCTTATAAATGATTCATATTTGTATCTAGATGAAGATTTAACTAAACTGTAGGAAGAAATAATTGGTTAAAATAATGACATCAAGGGGTGAAGGTAAATGGGCATGGTTAAAATATAAAAACAATCTCATAGGAAATTAAATTTTATGAAATGCACAACTAAAGCTAGAAATGGCAGAGTGCAGATATGTATCCAACTAATGTAATTGCTTTAGGTAAACAACTACCCGATTTACCATATATCAGTATGTTGATATTTTCCAAGTGATTTTGGATGTCTTTACATGGTGGCTCTTTATACATTCTTCTATGCTCACTTCTTGAAATTATCTATAATAATCAACATTCATTCAAGAAAACACTTCTTGACTGAGAATTCATTCAAGAAAATTAATCCAAGAACATTCATCAGACAATCAACCTATTACAATATATTAATATATATTACTTTTAAAAAAAATTTCATCGCTATTTCGACCAACATGGTTGTATGGTTCGACGAGAATGCTACAGTCTTGATGTATTTGGTAGTCCATAGTTTGACGATAGAGACTATTTCGTTCGACCAAAATGGATGTATGGTTCGACGTGAATGCTACAGTCTTGACGTATTTGGCAGTTGATAGTTCAACATAAGTGACTGTTTAGTTTGAATAAAATGGCTGTATGGTTTGATGGGAATGCTACAATCTCAATGTATTCAATGATTGATAGTTCAATGACAGAGACTATTTAGTTTGACCAAAATGGTTTTATGGTTCAACGGGAATGTTACTGCCTTGACATATTTGGTAGTCAATAGTTTGACAATAGAGGTTATTTAGTTCGACCAAAATAGTTGTATGGCTCAACTAGAATGCTACAGTCTCAATGTATTCGTCAGTCAGTAGTTCAACCAAAATGACTGTTTAGTTTGACCAAAAAAACCAATGCTGGTAAAAAATGATCAAGGATATGTGGGTCATTCTTCACCACCCCTTTCATTATTTCAACATTGGAATATTCAAACATTCGAACACTAGGGTGGTAAAATTTTTGACACAAACTTATTGTGTTTCATAATTGATGAAGAAAGTTTGACAACAATAGTGGTCATTTGGTTGACCAACCTGCATCAAAAAATTGACTAAGTTGCATAACAAATTGGGAAAAAATTTACTAGTGGTGGAGCACACAAATGGATACTAATGGTGTGTGGGCACCTCTATGAGTGGAGATACTCAAAAAGGAGATCTCCAGGTGCTTGCAAAGATCCAGGATGTCTCAATTCTTGAGGGCCAGGCACTAGTATTTATAGAGGGAAAATGATGGGGCATATTAATGCCATATTTTAGATTCCCTAGGATAGCTTCTTCTAGGACTTTTTTCCTTGTTTTATAATACTTTCTCAAATACTTTATACTTAGATTTTCTCTTATGTGGCATTCTGCCACTAGACCTATGCTATGGTTAAAACACACTTAATAAGCTATGCTTGGATGAATATGTTATGTTACTTACTTTGGAATTATGATTATGTCTTTATGAGTGAACTAGTTATTTCAACATAAATAATGCATGTTTATTTTGGTGTTGATTACCATAAATGTCTCTATCATAAATATGAAATGCAACACATCAATATAGAAATCGTCGTCTTGACTAGGTAAAACATGCCCATGCGCTAGACACCTGACCTGGTCTTGCAACAGGTTCACACAGAGAAAAATTAAGCATAACACCAACAAGTGGATCCTAGGTGATCAAGGTGGCAGAAGGTGAGCAAAGACCAAGGAAACATAATGAATTCTCTGAAGAAATCTAGGAGAGAGTGGGAAGTTAGATTTGCTGTCAAAAGAAGCTCTTTCCTCTTTCCTGGGCCTATTCTATTTCCAGCTTTATAGTTTCCCTTTCTATTGGTAGTATTGTAATAAAATTTCCACCTATTTCTATGGCGTGATCAATTAGCAGTTATATGTTTTTCTTCTCTAAATAAATCCTCACTCCTATGTGAGGGGAGGGCATTATGAAATATAGTTTCCATTCGGTTATTTTACAGTTGTTACATAAATCTTGTAATTCAATTTTTCAATCAATAGAAGATGAAGTGTTTATCTTTAGTTTAGTATAATTGAGTTTGGAAACTCAATCAAGGGGGCCCACTTGGTGATGAATCTGTGTTAGTTATTTAGAATCATTTGCATGTAGTTTTAGTTTCCTGCATCTTGGTATCATAATTCTAGTGTTAACATAGTTCTTACAGCCAAAGTCGCAGGATAGTCCAGTACTTCCTGTAGCCAAAGTGGTAGAACTGTTGAAGCATTATAGTTGTGTTTCAAGTCTTTGTATTCCTTAATAATCTTCACGTCTACATTTCCTTTCCAGTATTCATTTCTTATAGTTTTAGACTAATTTCATTTCAAAGCAATTTATTTCCTACAGCCATAGCGTGGTATGAAAAGAATCCTTGGTGCATATATCTTGCTAACTTGTTTCAAGTAATACGTCCCTGGGATGATAAATTAAATGAGTTTTTAAAAAGGATGATAGTTGCTCAGTAGGATTTCCAATCCCTGAGTCATGGTAATTTCCTAGTATCCCTTAATATAACTGATCACTTCCTTGAAGTCATCATCTGTGTCATACATGTCTTTCATAGTATGAACCCCAACACTTTCTAAGTGAATAGATTGAATGGTTAAATGTCTCCTACTAAGAGAATCATCAACCTTATTCACAATACCTTTCTTATGTTTGATAGTAAAGGTGTAATATTGGAAAAATTACATCTATTTCGCATGTCTATGGTTAAGTTTCTCTTGTTTATTTAGAAAACTAAGAGAATGATTGTCAGTAAACACAATGAATTCTTTGGGAAACAAATAATGCCTCCATTTCCTTAGTGACTACATCATTGCATAAAGTTCAAGATCATAGGTGGAATATTTTGGCTTAACTTCATTCAATTTCTCACTGAAAAGGCAACTGGTCTCCCTTCTTGGCTCAACACCCCACCAATAGCCTTGTTTCTTGCATCACATTCTAGTGTGAAGACTTTGTGAAAGTCTAGCAGAACCAATATGGGTTTCTCTGAAATATTTTTCTTCATAAACTCAAAAGACTCATTAGCCTCATTAGCCCATATAAATGTGTATTTTCTTTCACCTTTAATAGTATTGATGATAGGAGTACATATGCCACTGAAATTTCTGATAAATTTCCTATAGAAACTACATAAACCATGAAATATTTTTTTACCTCTGAAGTAGTAGTAGGAGGTGGCCGATTGAGGATGGCTTCAACCTTAGAAAGATCCATCTTGAGGCTATTCTTGGATATTACAAATCCTAAGAATACAAGATCTTCTTGAAGGAACACACACTTCTCTAAATTGATCTTCAACTATTCCTCATGGAGATTCTTCAATACTATGTTAAAATGCTTGAGATGTTCATCCTTGCTCCTGCTAAAAATTAGAATATCATCAAGATATACAACAACAAACTTATTGAGAAAAGTCTCTAAGACTTCATTCATAAGCCTCATAAAAGTTCTTGAGGCATTTGAGAGACCAAAAGGCATTACAAGACACTCGTAAAGAACCTTTGTGGTCTTTAAAGCTATTTTCCACTCATCTCCACCTCTAATCCTTATCTGATGGTAACCAATTCTTAGATCCACTTTGGAGTAATAGCTTGCATCCCCTAAACAATCCATTAGATCCTCTATTCTAGGCATAAGAAACCTATATCTGATAGTTATCCTATTTATTTCCCTATAATCTTCACATAGTCTTCATGTACCTTCTTTCTTAGGTGCTAGTACTACAGGGACTGCACAAGGACTTACACTCTTCCTAATTTTCCCTTTAGACAATAATTCCTCAATTTGTCTCACTATTTATTGATTATGTTCAGGGGTCATTTTGTCTGTTTCCTTGTTTTAAAGGGTGGCCCCTGGTATGAGGTCTATGTAATGACTAAGTTCCCTATGAGGTGGTAAAGTCTCTAGTGTACTTTTTGCAATCAGACCCTTACACTGATCCAACAACACTTTAACCTCTTTAGGAACTACATCTCTTCTAGTGGCTTTGACCTTTGGTTCCTTTAGGGTTTCCTTTTGGGGTCTCACAACTAAATCAAAACAAGGTGTATCCTTTTCCTTCAATACTTTTTATAAATTATTTCTCCCCAACACACAAGAAACTAATAACCACATGCTTTTCCTTCCCATCATCAAAAAGTGGATTCATAACATATTCAACACCACCGTTGGTTATAGTATACACATTGGTTTTACCATTAGGTTTGGCATTCACATTAAATTTATAGAGGCTTCCTAATAATAAGTGGCATGCGTCCATCTCAGTGATATCACACAAAAATCTATCTACATATTCTTCTATATTGAATTCTACCCAAACATGTTCACAAATGAGGGTTTGTTTCTCTTTTGTGAACAATGAGGCTCTATAAGGGAATGGATGAGGGATTCTTTGAAACTTTAATTTATCACCAACTCTCTAGATGCAATATTGTCAGTGGATCTAGAGTCTACAATAACTTTGCATACCTAATTTTTCACCTTGCATCTTGTTCTAAACAATGACTTCCTCTAAGGTTTCTCTGAAGGGGTAGGTACCCTTAGGAGCATCCTTTGCATCATGGGACATTCTCCTTGTTCTAGGTTTGCAGGCCTTGAAGTGGTGGTGTGATAAGAAGATACACTTTGATTGTCATCCTCTTGGGTCAACTGCACTCTTCTATCTCCTCATTGTCTATTTGTGCCAAGCTTCTCAGGACATCTAAAAGGTTGATGCCCAATCTAGTTAAGAGTGAACCACTTAACAGTGGAGACACTATGTCCACTCCCACAAAATCTTCCCGTACTGTTTGATCTCCTTCCTCTGAAACAACCTCTGTTACTTGTCTCTCCTTTTGATTCTCGATTTCTAGATTCACCTTGGCTTCTTGAAGATGATCCCCACCATTGAATATGCCTCTTCCTATGAAAATTTTCCCTTTCCCTCTGCTATTTTGTTCACCTTTTCTTCTTTTTTTCTCCTCAACCCTTATTTCCATTTGATAACACTTGTGCACACTCTCAGGGTTGAACAAACTAAGCTCATCTTGGATACTGTACTTAAGACCATTTAAGTACCTTTCTAGCTTTTGTTTCTCACCCTCCAGTATCTTGGCTTTAAGAGTCATTCTATGGAACTCTTCCATATAAGAATTTAGATCAAGGTATTTATGTCTTTGATTCTAAAGTTTCTTGTGTAGGAATACTTCATACTCCTCAGGGACAAATTGTTTATTGATCTCACTCACCATCTTCTTCCAAGTGGAAATAGGGTAATTTCTTTCTTCATATACCCTCTCACTTTGTATGAAGTTCCACTAAATAAGGGATGGAGCCTTCATCTTTGACTTAGCCTAATTCACCTTCTGATTTTCAAATACCTCCTCACATTCAAAATAATTCTCTAATTCCTCTATCAAGTCCATGCATTCTTCTAGATTAATCTTACCACAAAATATTGGTAGATCCACTTTGTCTTTCCTCCCAACTCTTTCAAGAGCTTCTAGGAGGGGTCTCTAATCCACAGGTATCTCTTCTCTATTATGAACATGAGTCTCTTCTTTATCTTCTTCTAACTCAGAAAAATTCCTTTCTTGTTTACTTTTCATCCTCTCTAATTCTTCTTCAAGCCTTCTTCTTCTAGCCTCTTTTTCTCTCACCAACTTTGGCAAATCTACATTGGTCATCCTTGCAGGGACTTCCTCTTCACCCTATTCATCCATGGCTCAAATTTATTCCCAAAACCAATCCTATTTCTCTCATACCACTTGATGTAGAGTACACAATAGGAAGCCACCGAGTATCAGTAAAACTCTGGTTCACTTGGCACATATAGGACCACTAGGCAGTAATTGTAACTCGATAATACTGGCACTCGTCACTAACTACGACTCAACACTTACTGGCTAAGAGATATTAAATGTATTTCACAATCCTTCAACCTTGGTCTAGGCACAATCCAAATCCACACCCCTTTCAATAGGATGGATATATACTTGCCTATGAGGTCTATACACTCTTCTTACCCCAAATCAACACCCAAGGCTGTGAAACAAATCTCTTCAAATTATGTCTGAGGGACACTTTTCCTAAACTCCAACCAAATCTTGCAACTCTTCACCAGTGGATTCACCCAATCAATCAAATCATTTCTATACCCTACTAGGGTCTTATGGACATAGAGCCATCCAACAGATTGGTTCATACACACTCATGAACACCCAAAGTCACACTATCCTCTAATTTCGTGTAACCCTTTCCAAGGGGTTTTCCTTGCACAAATTTTTACTATGAAGGGAATAGAACAAAAGGTGGTTGTTTTCATACACCCATTATTAAGTTATTACAATCCCCAAAGACCCAAAGAACCACTCCACTCTAGCACCACTAAACCCTCACAAAGCACATAGACCTAACTGGCCAAAGTAGGCTTGGTTTACAGAGAAAGTGGTATATGATGGGTAAAAAATATGAATCTAGGGTTTTGGAAACCTTCTACTAACTCCAAATGAACTAAATCAACCCTTCAATTGATCCTTTCAATCAACTACTTCATTTGTTCCTAAATTTTCCTAACAGACTGGCTAAATACATTGAGATATTTATCCTAAGGCTTGATGCTAAAAGGACCAGAAAACCAGATCTTAAGAAGAACCTTATGAATAATTAATAATACATCTATAACCTTCATTTCCAAAGAGGCCATTGATTTCCACAACAGAAATTACAAATTAGGGTTCCATTTGTATGACAGGTCGAGGATTGATACCCTACAAAACTGCTTTCACCAAATTGTATATAACTTTTAATCTATAACTCCAATTAAACTCAAATAAAATGATTTTAAGACTAGACTCACATGTCTATCAAATAATGGCATTAAATTGACTCTCCTAATCAATTCACATCTGTACTCACATAAATTTATCAAGAAATGTGATTCCTTTTATTCAAACTTGCATCAAAATTGCTTCTACAATTTCCAACACTTCCAACCTCCATTGAAGTGGCTTCGATATACTTAAATATCTTCTAAACATAGTTCCAACTGATTAGGAATGTTTATGACCATTGGTAACCACATTTTGAACTTCTCGAGCAACTTTTTGAAAAGTTGCTCGAGCAACTTTGACAACTTTTAGCAACATTACAAAATTGTTGCATTTTACAATTTTTGAACCCACAATGACATCCATTGGATTCCTATGACCACAAAATGATCCAATATGACCAAAATCATTCAAATTCCTTGGATATAAAACCTAAACACTTCTCATCCCTAAAACACCTATTGACACCTATCAAATTCAATCAAACAATCCAAGTGGACTAAGGTGTCCTAAGGTTTATAGATGCACCTTAGGGAACCTTGACCACAAAAATGGATCAAGACACAAGTGGGATGATCACAAGGATCAATCCTTATTATAATGAAAAATAAATCAACTCTAATCAATTGGATAAGCCCTTGGTTCCCTGCACCACATGGTTGGATATCTATCCACACCACAATGTGTCACATTCACTGAGAAATATCTTATAGCACTCAAACCATCCCATAATGATTTGTTACATCTTGAATTCTTCATCCATCTCCACAAAATTAGACAAGTATTGATAGATGGAGGAGTTGGTCTAAATATTTGTATACTAAAATTGCTACAAGCACAAGGATACTTTGAGATTTATGTAGATATTTGCAAAAATATTGTAATAAGAGCTTATGATGACAAGGAATGTCCTTCCAAGGGCATGATAAGTCTCCCAACCAGACTAGGTCTAGAAACACAAGATACTACATTTCAAGTACTGGACCTAGAGGTGGATTATAACATGCTCTTGGGAAGACCATGGATTCATTCTGTTCAGGATGTACCATATACTTATCATCAGTTCCTTAAGTTTCCTCATGATGGAGTTGAAATCACCATGCCTAGTGATAGAGACCCTTTTCTTTACTGCAAAAATATGAGAGGAATTGTTTCCAATTAGGTACCAACAATTAGGAGGCATCTACTATTTCCTCATCTCAAAACATAGATTCTGTAAGCCTTGAAAAATCATTTGCATAACACACATCAAAACTCAAGATCCAAATTCAAGAGAAAGGATGTGCAAAATACACCTATAAAAACTCCTGATGTGTTGAAAAGTTACCTATCCCACCTTGTTCATATGGAAAACATAGAAAACTCTAGAGAGGAAACAACAACTATCAATTTTCTACCCACCAACGGTTTTCATAAGATGGGGTGATATACATGAAGAGATCATTAGGGAGAACTTATCTTCTTGGTTGTATAGAAATGAAGAACCCCGTGAGGTCAAAATTTTAGTACAATAATATGTATGAGGTTATACCATTGTCCAGAAACAATGTTATAATTAATTCTCTGGCCTTGGAAAGAATGAACAAGGAATTGTGGAACCAATTGCACCTAACCAAAACCCAAGGTTTCATAGTTTAGATTATAGACCACCTATAAAATGCATTTAAAATATCTCATTTCCAATTGAGATTAATGCTTGTGTTTATAATTAAGTTGAGACATTTGAAGAATTCCATTTAGACATAGAATCAAATGACTATGAGCGGAATTCCCCACATATCACTAATACACTACATTTTAACACTTCCATTTCCCAACTATCTTTACAAGATAGACCCACAGATCACTGAGCTTGGATTGAGGAATTTTGGAACCAATCTGAACCTTCAACCTCATCCTCATTTGAAACCTATGAATCAGTGTCTGAATCATATATTAATACCTTGACTGAAATCCCAATTTCCTCCTTTAAAACCAAGGATAGCATATCATTTATCTTCCCTTACCTTATTGATTGGGAACAACAAAAGCCACCAACCATAGATGTTTTTGAGCATGATGAAGCTATTGCTGAATTATTTAGACTAAGATAAGGTATAATTATGCGGGAGCATAAGGTAGGCTTCAACATTGAATTGGATAGAGTATCATACTTTTGGGATTTATATCAATCCTCCAGCCATAAAATCAAAAATAAAGAAAATATAACGATATCAGATGAAAACTAAAATATATATTATAGCTATAAAATAGTTAAAAAAAGATGTATTTGAGGGTGAAAACCTCTCTAAGATGCCTATGGATGGAGAGATTGATATAATCTCCATTACTGGGGAGAAATCACTACTCCCATTGGAGAAAATGTAGACAATCAATATTGTCACTAAAGAAACACAAAGACACACTAGAAGGGAGAGAATAGTTTAATCAATTTTTCAAAGATGAGCAAATTAAATTTTCTTGGTCATACTTTGACATGCCTCGGTTAGATCCAGAACTAGTTCTCCACCATCTACCATTGAAGTTGGTGGAAAACATTTACAAATAGAAAATCCACAAAATGCATCCCAAGATTGGACTATTGGTCAAAGAAGAATTAAAGAAACTATTGGATATAGGCTTTAAAAGGCCTATTGCCTATGCTGATTGAATCTCCAATCTAATGCATGTGTCCAAATCTTGTAGAGCCATAATAATTTTTACTGACTTCAACGACCTGAATTTGGCATGTCCAAAGGTTGATTTCTCCTTGCAAAACATCAACATGATTTTTGGTCTCACTTCTAGGTATAAGATGTTATCTCTAATGGATGGTTTCTATGGATATAATCATATCAAAATTGCACTAGAGGATCAATAAAAAAAATTTAACTTGCGCATGTGGCACTTATTGTTGGAGTATCATGCCCTTCAGTTTACAAAATGCTGGTGCTACATATCAGAGAGAAATGACAACTATTTTTCATGATATGATGAACATCACAATAGAAGACTATGTCGACACCATATTAGAAAAACTACTAGTAAGGAATCTGCACCTATCTATATTAGATCCAGTCTTTAACAAACTCTAGGAATACAAGGTCATGTCAAACCCAAATAAATGTTTCTTTTGAGTCACATCAAGATATTTGTTGGGATTAATTGTCTCCCGTAGAGAAATAAAGATTGACCCTAAAAAGGTCCAAGACATTATCAATATAGCTTCACCAAAAACTCTAAAGAATGTTAGGAGTCCATAGGGAAGATTACAACCAGTAAGAAGATTCATCTCATAGCTGGTAGACAACTTCTTTCCATTCCAATACTTACTGCACAAAGACATAAAATTTGAATGGATAGAAAATTGTCAAAATTCCTTTCAAATAATGAAAGACTTTCTTCTTTTGGCATTGGTCAAAGTGACACCCATTCCAGATCAACCCCTACTATTGTACATATCATCTAAAGAGCACTCAATTGAGGTATTATTATCAAAAAATGAATCAGAGGGAAAGGAAAGGGCCATATAATACATCAATCAGACACTTGTGGCTTACAAACTAGACTATAATACCATTGAGAGAGCATTTTTTTTCATATTTTTTGCTTCATAAAAACTCAGACGCTAGATGTTAAGTCATAAGATGATCCTAATTTCCAAGATTGACCCATTGAAATATATGTTGATAAAATCAACATTGAAAGTATGTCTAGCCAAATGGGTCATGATTCTAAGTGAGTTTAACATTGATTACGTGGAAAGAAAAGTAATTAAAGGTCAAGATATTTCTGACAAATTGGAAAATGTACCCTTACCTTCAAGTCATCTAATGTTGATACAATTTCTAGATTAAAGTATATTTTCCCTAGAGGATCATAAATATGGGGAATTATACTTCAAGGGCTCTCACATACAGAAGGGATAAAGCACCAACATAGTCTTTATCACTCCTCAAGGAGACCCCATTTCTAGGTCCTACAAGCTAAGTTTTTACTGCACCAACAAGATATATGAATATGAAGCATTGATCATAGGTCTCAAAATAGTTATCAATTGGAAGATCTAACACCTAAAAGTATATAAGGATTTTCAATTAATTATTAATCAAGTCAATGACAATTATGACACCAAGGTTGAAAAATGTATGCCCTATAAGGCCATGGTAGAATACATCAAGAAATACTTTGAATAAATATCATTTGAGAAAATTCTGAGAATCAAGGAAAAGGTAGAAAATTCCATGGCCACTATAGGACCTTTTCTAGACATGCCTCCCGATGTGACACATTGTGAGTTCATGGTCTAACGACTCATGGGACCTTCCTTGGAGGTTTGTGTGTGAAATTGTTGGTCCTAATTCTCCTAGGTACCAATAAATTTATAATTACTTAACTAGCCAAACCATTCCCCTGGACTTGTCTTGCAACCAAAAGAATTCCTTGATATGGCAAGCCTTCCATTACACTATCATTTCCAATACACTACACTCCTTAGATGTCTCAACTTGGAAGAAGAAAAAGAAATTATATTAGAAGTACATGAGGGTATTTGTGGTACCCATTCTAGTGGCTTGACCTTAGCTAAGAAGCTTCTAGGAATTGGATATTATTGGTTCAAAATGGAGATAGATCCTTTCTTATTGTACATAAGTACAAAAAATGTTAGGTTCATGGGAACCTCATCCATGCGCCCGCTTAGGAGCTTCAACCACTCACATCACTGTGGTCTTTTTCACAATGGGGTTTTGATCTGATTGTTAAGATTCATCCCTTATCCTCTAATGGTTATAAGTACATAATCACAACCACTAATTATTTTACAAATTGGGTTGAATAAATCACAATGACCTACACCACCGACAAATTTTTTTCCAAGTTTCTCTTAAACTATATCATAAGATGGTATAGTATTCTACAAATCATCATTATAAATAATGACTCCCCTTTGAAAACAAACATGTGAATGAGATTTTCCAAAAATTCCATATCCACCACAACTATTATTCACACCAGTTTCCATAGGGTAATGACCAGGATCGGGCTACAAATAAAACCATTATAAAAAACTTTAAAAAATAGTCATTAAAGTTGGTTGGGACTGGCACCTTCAACTCAACCTCACCTTATGGGTGTACCAATTCTATTTTTGTACCCCCATAGGAGCCACTCCATACTCACTAGTGTACGATACCAAAGCTATCTTTCCAGTAGAGGTTGAGATCCCATCACTATGAGTATTTGTATCCCTTCAACACATCATTTCAGATGAGGAATACCAAGTATATTGACTATAGGAGCTAGATTTTCTCGACGAAAAAATACAAAATGCATTGACACATTTGCAAGAATATCAATAATGTCTCAAGAGAAGCTACAATAAAAAGGTCATACCCTGATCTTTTGAAGTTGGTAACTTGGTAGTAATCTGACACCATGTGTAGAGATCATTTCTCTACCATGTATCATAACATCAACCTTGTATCACTCATCATTTCACCTCATATTCTATAATTAAATCCATTGTGTCTTGAAATTCATTCATTATCCTTGTCCTATCTATCATATTCACCACCAAGCCAGTCCACCATGGCCATTCCGTAATAAATTTCCCATTCTGTCCTAATTGGGGGCACTCCAATTTCATGATCCATCAAGTCCTATAAAAATACAAAAAAAAAATGAAAAAGGTCCTGAAAAAGAACTAAAATAATTTGCAAGAAGTCCTAACTTTTTTTAAAGACAAAAAAATAAAAAAAATAAGAAAATTATACAATAAAACTCCTTTGTACATAAACTAATTCTTTTGAATTTCAAAATAAGCATTGAGTGACATCATACAATGAGGCATAGCTTTAGAGAAACCATGTCAAAAATTTCAACTAGTCAATAGGTCCTCATCCAAGTTGTCATGTCTATCAATCAAAGTTAAAACAACAAGTATTTTTGTTAAGAAATCATCTTGTATTATATAAAGGATAGAAACAATATAAACAAGACAAGTGTATCTACAATGGGGTCTCTCATCTTTGGAACTAGACATCATCAATCAATAATCAATGTCATTATCTAAACCACTACAAAAAATAGACACATAATTAGTGTGGTTGTTTACTTATTGATTCAAGTTGGTCTTATTATGATGCATAGTGCATAGTGGGAAAGCACAAAGATGGGCTATCAATTATACAAACCTTCAACTTATGGTTTTTTCAAATACAACTCCACCAACATTGTATAAATATGGATTCCTTACTTCCTACGGGTCTTTGACACTTCCTTTACCCCAATGGTCACTTCTGGGCTTTTCCCAATATCTTCCAAAATTAGGATTTAGGGACACCTTCCCTAAATGAAGCCAAAATGTGGATATTGTTAGTAATAACTAAGAGGGGGGGTGAATCAGTGGCCTCAAAAATTTATGCTTTAAACTTCAATCCACCAATTAATACACCTCAGATTATTAAGTCCCTACAAGATGTATGCCTTTAAAATACTTGAAATAAATATTTGTCTGTCGGTTTACCTTGTCTGTCCTTCTTCTCCTTGATAACCGATAGGTAGTAAAACTTATTCACCGATACTCAGTAAATATGCAGAGTATACCAATCAATCTAGAAATGCATATGTGAAATGTAAAACAATAAAGTAATAAACCATACACACATAACACATGGATTTTAACATGGAAACCTTGTTAAGGGAAAAACCACTGGGACCGATACCACAAATTTTCACTCTTCTGAAGTGAGCCCTATTAGGAGCCAACCTTGTTAAAGGTTACAAACACACTATTAAGTGCGACCTTGTTAGAGGTTTTTTATACATAGATTGTCACTAAGTATCTGGCATCTATGCTATCATCCTTGAATAAGTTTCTAGACTGTCAATAGGCTTTATGCTAATCTTACTACCATCCTTGAATCGGCCTCCTTCTTAGACTGTCAATAGGCTTTAGGTAAGACCGATGCTACTATCATGAATCAACCTTTTTGGTAATATGTTAGGATATACCTCAATTATAGAAGACGGTTAAGTCCTACTCTGTTAAGAGACTTAATTCTTCAATGGTTAAACTGAAACACAATGACCTATTTCTAATACAACTTGAATTGCAGATACTCAGATCTATTTACTTACAATACCTCTCTGATCAATGTATCAATTCAGTTCCTTTGTACTTCACACTTTCTGCTATGTGATGTTGTGCTTCACTGTTCGTCAGTGTCTGCAAAATTCTTTAGCTCTCCCTTAGCTTGATTGATCAGGACTCTATGGAGCTTAACCTTCACCAGTTTCTCTTCAACATCTTCTTTCAATTCACTCCCCCATGTATCTGATTACATTTGGAAATGAATTGTGCTTGTATCTTACATAGACATGATATTCCTTAACTCTTGGTTCTTGATTCTTGATTCTTGGCGTGAAAAAAAATCCAGCCAAATTGATTTACGGCTTTAACTCCTGATTTATCTCATAGTTATCTTCTTGCCAACTGTATAAATCATCTTTAAGTCACTTACTTAACTATGGTTGAATAAAAAAATAAAACAACTAGTTAAGTTTATCCTTAAGCTCTACCAACTAGATATTTTTTCATTTTTCGATCTCTCTATTTTGTCGGTCAATTTTGCAGTTCGTCACCGGTGACAACTGCTAGTTCTATCAATGCAGCTTCAATTAGCTTCAGGATCTCGATCCATCGGGCATCGTTGGATCATTCTTGTTAGGCATCCTTTGATTCTACTTTGTCGGGCAACATTGTCTTCTGCTTGTCGGGCATCACTGTGACTTTATCTCTGTCTTTATCGATGGTGTGCACTCTGCCGGTGTGGTCTGTCACTTAATAAATACATGAATTTTATGCATTGTTGAAAGCATAACCATTGTTCCATTGATTATCTGAAGTCTTTGGCATTATGTATATGACCATATAGATAATATCAAGTTGACATCAATGACAATACAAACCATTAACTAATTTAATGTCTTGCATCATCTTCAACTTAACATTATCAAACATTCAATCAGTTACATGTCATCAATCTCTCCCTTTGGCATTGATGGCAACATACTATATTATCACACTATACTATTTCTAATACAACATGAAATACAATTTTTTGAGATTCATCAAATTACCAAACAGTTTGTTTTGATAACTGATAAAAATGTCTGACCGCGAGTAAGCTCTGTGTAAACTTAGATTTGATTCTTGAAACTTTTTTCTTTTTTCTTTTGATGTGTTGTATCCTCTGTTTGTGTCAATTTCTCTCTTGACTGTTCTTCTTCTTTGATGTCTCTGTCTTTTGTTTACAAATTTGATACAAATTCTCTCCTTATGGATATGATCTCTCCCTGTTTAAAGTAATCTGATAATGAATAGTTTCTGATGATAATATGGATACATTCTCTCCCTTTGACATTAATGCGAACAAATATTTTCACAAATATCTGACATTCTGTAAAACAATTTCTTCTATCCATAATGTATTCCTTGAATTTCCCTTATCCATCATCAATATAACAGTTTGTTCTGGTGCTCGGTTTTGATATATACTTTTCTGTATATATATGTAGCTTTGAAGTTCAGCTTCTGCTTGCATCACTCATGAATGATATTCTGATAATATATGGCTGATGTAGCTTTCAGTCCTTTTACTGACTGATAGACATGGGTTTGACCCCTAGTCTTTTCCTTAGGTACTCAAATGTATCCTTGGGCAATGGCTTGGTGAAGATATTAGCCAATTATTTTTTTGATTGCACATATTCAAGTATGACCTCTTTTTCTTGAACCTGTTCTCTCAAATAATGATACTTGATGGCAATGTGTTTAGTCTTTGCATGCATGACTGGATTCTTGGAAATATTTATTGTACTGGTGTTATCACAATAGATAATTATTGGTTCTTTGATCTTCATATGCATACCTTCTAGAAAATATTTGATCCATGCAATATTTGAGCAATTTGTTGCAGCAGCAACATATTCTTCTTCTATAGTAGACTGAGAGATGTATCCTTGCATCTTACTAATCCATGTGAAAAGTCTGTCACCCATAAAGAATGCTCCTCCAGTTGTGCTCTTTCGGTCATCAAGATTTCCAGCCCAATCAGCATCGATAAACACTTTTAGTTCAAATTTGCCTTCTCTTCTATACCATAAGCCAAATTCCTTAGTATTCTTCAGATATCTTAGAATTATTTTCACAGCAGTTATATGTGATTCCCTAGGTTTAGTAGAAAATCTAGCAACAATTCCTACTACATATGCAATATCTGGTCTAGTGTGTACAACATACATGAGTTTTCCTATCATTGATCTGTATAGAGTCTGATTAACCTTTGTTGTCTTGTCTTCTTTTGTTAATTTGCATCCAGTAGCCATTGGTGTTCCAACAGGTTTGGAATCTTCCATCTTGAATATTTTTAGAACTTCTTTGATGTATTTGGACTGTGTAATGAAAATACCT
>MU224540.1:3165974-3187854 GCA_018584345.1 Thuja plicata | reverse complement strand
GTTGTCACATTCCATTAAGGAATGCTTAGCAACTCAACCCACTTGAGAAAGTCCACTTTCTCAAGCTTGACTTCCTTAAGGTCCACTTTCTCAAGCCATCCTCTTACACTCTACCTTGCTTCTTTAAAGCTTTCATTAATGCCTTATTAATGAAGATGCCTTAAGCCTATGTCTCTCCCGTGCCTTATTAATGCCTTGGGCATTAATGGCTCTTACACCTTCATTAATGGGCCCCTTCACTCATTAATTCACCTTGTCCCCCCTCTCTCTCTCTCATTCTTCTATAAATAGAAGCCATTTTTGAGAGGAAAGAAGCCTTCACATTATATCAAAAATACATTGTTATGCTATTGAATTAACATTAGACATATATTTCATCTTTCATTTCATGCTTTTGCATTGTTTTCATTTCAACTTTTAGAGCTAGATTGCATGCTTTATCATCTTTTCGCTTGTTTTAATCTAAAATCCTTCATGCTAGGTTGTATTCGTCACTGATTTGTAGCATATTATGAGGGCTGATATGTTACTAATTACACTCCTCCTAGTTAGCAGGCAATAGGTTGATATTAGAGGTTTTGAATATTTTATCTAACCTTTTGGACTAATGCAATGACTTATTGAGTGTTTGTGTCTTTTTCATCAGGTACCCAAATACACACTCACACCTCTCTTAAGGATAATATACCTTTGCTACACCTATATGACACATATATGAATCACACTCATACCTCTCCTAGGGTATCTTTTGACAATGAGGAAAACATTCATAATCCTATTAATTTAAAATTACAAAATAGTAAATTTTCTACCCACAAAGGTACCTAGGTATAAGATGTTGGAATAATTTTTTGTTGCACCAAAAGCTTGAACTATAAATGCCCAATAAAAATACTAGATTTAACCTGGCCCATGGGAGGCAGTTAAGCCATGTCATGAATCTCCAAGGAGGTGCTGACCACAAAGTTAATAATCTCCCCCTCAGCAATGACTGAACCTTTAGCACACACTGAAGAGAGACTCAAAACCATGTCCCAAGGCTCTGATACACCTTGTTGGAATCATTTTCCATTTCATAAAAAGATCAAACTATCAATGGCTGATACAAATTTCATATTTAACCTGACCCATGGGGGGAAGTTAAACCATGCCACGAATCTCCAAGGAGGTGTTGACCACCAAGTCAATACAAGAGACTATGCATGTTTCTTTAAGCACTTATCTAGATTCTTCTTCCTCTCCCACATCTTGTAGTTACCATCAACATATTGTGAGGAAATATGATGTTATGAATTTCATTCATTATCTATCACACAACATAGAATTGAGAAAAGATGAAGACCTCTATGATAACATGTCTTCCAACCTAATAAAGTGGAAAACAATTTCAGGATTAATCATCTTCCTATGGATATGTATCATCCTAATATTCATCCCTACACAACACCTTTAAATAAACCTAATGTTGAAATCCTTCTCTATTCCTGTAAGACCAGAAAAAGGTAGAATATGCTTGTCTAGGTAACCACAAAACCCTAAACAATATGCAAACCTATTTAATCTAATATTAGAGCCATTGAAATGGGAATTCAAAAACATATCCAAGAAACACATAAAACCCCCTTCAAATTATGCTCAAATGCTCTCCTTTATTCTCCATAGAGTAGATTATTGTTTCTCTTTTGCCTATGACAAAAATGCACAAGTATTGAAAAGCCAAATTTATGTCAAGAATACTAGGAGATAGTGCTTCTAACTTGAAAGAGAGATTTGCATCTCAATTTATAGAAATGAGAGACAATTTTCAGAATTAGAAAGTGAATGCACAAATTAGTATGCATAAATCAATGCATAATGGAAGGAAAAGGATGAAGCAAATTAATAGGAAAATGGAAGCACAAACTAGGGAAAATGGATAGGGAAAGGTGGAAGAAATCATGAAGCAAATTAATAGGGAGATGAAACATAATTAAAGGAGGAAATGTAAGAGTTCAATTTTTGAGTTTAAAAACTCATTATTCCCTCAAATTAGGAATATAGGAATTAGGAAAATCCCATAATTCAAATAGATGAGAAATTAATTAATTTAGATAGACAATAGGAAATATGAATAAATAATGTCAATTGATTTATTTGATTAGGACATAGGGATAAACTATGGGTTATTTATCCCAAGAGGAAAAATTAGAGGGTTATTGGCCAAATAGAAGGCATTAATGTGCAATTGAATGAATTGTGATAATATTGATAAGGATTAGGATCAATTTTGATGATTCTAGAATAGTTTAGGAAATAAAGAGGCATCAATGAACTTTGAAAATGCGCTCGCAATAATGATTGGAAATGATATAATGACATCAATGAACTTGGATGATTCCAGAGAATAAGGAGATATCGATGAACTTAGACAATGCTCCTGAAATGTGAAAATGACAGTGAGGCATCGATGAACTTTGACAATGCTCTCGAAATGATGATTGATGATGAAATAGCATCGATGAACTTTGACAATTCTATTGGAGGAATTAAATGGTGATGATAAGGCATCGATGAACTTTGACAATGCCAGAGGATTGATTGAAAGAGATTGATAAGACATTAATATGAGTTTCGAATCAAACGAGTTTGGAATGATCCTAGAATGATTAGAAAGGGATTAGAACTTGGTTGGACTGATTTTGGATGATTTGACATGGTTTAGTAATGAATTTGATTGATTTATCCAAAAAGATCAAGGTTATGTGAGAAATGTTAGAAATCGGTGATATGGAAGAATGCCACTATATCAGTGAATATAAGACATGTTAAAAAGGGAGTACATAGGTGTGAACCATTTTTAGGTGTCTACATTTTTCCCCTCTTTGATAGAATATGATTGTGAGTGTTGTGTCAAAGAAACATTAAAAATCATGCCCCCATGGATCGACAGAAATGGAGGTAGTGTGCACCCTCAAAAAATTGGGCAAAAATTGACATGAGGACAATTTTTTGAAAAGAAAGTGATTGTTAGAAGAAATGTTAGTGGAAAGCAGAAATTAGATGAAGAAATTGTTAGTAAGATGAAGTGATTTTGGCTTTTAGAAGTGCAATTATGTCATAAGAGATTATTTTTATATAGTAAAATCAGAGGTAGCACATTGTGGCACAAAAGGCCAGAGAGAGAAATCCATCCTTTTGCATAAACAAACACGATGCAGACAAAGGATGATCTTCTCCATCTTGAAGCATATAGCAGACATGCCCTAGAGTTTCATGAAATCATCAAGAAGGCAGAAGACAAAGCCAAATTTGATCATGAACCATCCCGGCTACTATCATAAGTTCATATAATATCATTGAGTAGCATAGGAACATGACCAAAAAAGAAAAATCAATGAAAGATAAAACACTCACTGAAACAAATGTGAGCCAACAACCATTCTAATCTTTTTTTTAATTGCATTAAGTGTTCTTTGTTTGATAGATTAATTTTTTATTGACTGATTGGATGATTGATTGAAAGGTTGGATAGATTGATTGGTTGAAAGTAAAGATTGAAAGATCGAACAATTCCAAATAGATTAAGTTTTGAATCACAATATTTCAGCTTGTGTTTGCAAGAACATGATTTCATTAAGCACAAAATGATGAATCTTCCATATATGTCTGCACACATGATGATCATTATACAAAAGAAAGACCAGTACATACAAATTTATTGTAGATTTTGAAGAAACTTTTTAAATTTTTAGAAGTTTTGAGATATCTGAATTTTTGTGATGATCTTTTTTTAGGACTTTTACTATTTTTAGGGATTTTTTCATCACTTTTTATGTTGTTTAGGGATTTTTCAACATCGTATGTGTTTTTTTAAAAGGTCTTTTTTCAAGATCATATTTGATTTTTAGAGACTTTTTAGGACATTATGCAAATTTTTAGCATTTCTTTAGGACATTATGCAATTTTTTGGAGTTTTTTCAGAACATTCATATTTACATGAGTAAGATTTGAATTGTCCCTAGTGTCTAGAAAGGTAGGGACATTGTGAAAGGATAAATGGGCTAGTAGATAGATGAAGACCAAGGGTCCCTTGCATTAGATCTATTTGGGTGCCAAGGACAATCCAATAAATGGGATAACATGTTTTTGTGCCAAGCAGAGAGACTAGTTAAGACAATGATAGGGTTTGGACATGATAATGCTTGGGCAATGAAATGATGCACTGAATGTCATGCAAGGAATGGACATATCAAGAGGGTTTTTTTTTTGAAAACATGTTTTTGCTTTCAATGTCCTTATTTTCATCAAGACCAAGATAAGGAGTTGGATAGAACAATGTTACAATATGGATAAGACAAGGGAAATGGATAAGAAAGATCAAGAATGGACAAGGGGGAAGGGATACAAAATATGGATGAAAGGTTGCAATAGGATAGGCAACATGGACCAAAAGGGATGTGGATAAGATAAAGTGGATATGACATGTGATGCTTCTAAAGAGATCTGTAACCTTTGTCAAGATCAATGTTGGGAAAATGGGATATGGATGCCGATAGCATGAAGGATATGAGGGACATAGGAATAATAGAAGGAATGAAAAATGTTAATGGAGGATAATGTATAGAAAAAAATTAATGAAATCTTCCCCCAAGTATAAACTACAAGAAGTTCATAAATTACACATGATGCATGTTTGCCAAGTTTTCATCATGGTACCTGTCCAAAGTGCCTATTTGCCAGGTTTTCACTATTGGACAAAATTATTTCTCTTTATTTTGTTTTTTTGTGTTACCAAGACACCTGTTTGCTAGGTTTTCATCAAGGCAACTTTTTTCTTTTTCTTTCTTTTTTTTTTTTCCTTTTTTTTTCCTTTTTTTCTTTTTTGACATTTGGAAGAAAATATACGCAAAACATGACATGGACAGAGGACTCAAGCGACTTACTCTTTGAATGGTTCTCTTTAAGGACATGGAATAATGGACCATGCCTATGACAATATGCTCAAAGATGTTGGTAGGGTAATGACAAAGGGATATGAAATGGATAATTGGATAAGGATAGGATAAGCTTTATGCAAAGGATTGGATAGGTTGGATGAAAGGTTGGAAAATAAGTGTTGGATGATGGAGAGAGTGAAAGAAGGATGGATTTTGAATGGATGGATATGGATGCAATAAAAAAAATTTCACACACCTTGAGGGGTGATGGAGTGATGGAGGAAAAGAATATTTTCAATTTTGAAGGATTAATGGAGTAATGAATATGGATTTTGGGACTTAAGGACCCAAAATGGCTTTGGAAGGTGGGAGACATTTAGGAGGGATAGAAAATTTGGATGCCAGCTTTGATTTTTCTTTGGGACTCTTTGCTTCAAGGAGCTTCTTGGGAATCCACATGATTTTTTATTTTTCATTATTTTGTGGGTCCTTAGAATGCACTGCTTGCACAAGAGATTTAGGAACCCACATTGCTTTTGTCTTAATTTTTTCTCAATGGGCCTTTCTGGCCTTTTTTATATTTATTTTTCTTTTAGGATCATATCTTGCTTCTTTTTTACATGTCAATTAGACTGAACATGTTGATCCTTGACTGCATGTAGATTGCTTGACTTATGGATTTTATGCTTGGCATCCCAATTTCTTGGAAAGGGAATGAACTTTATAGATAGATAGGAATTGTACGGAGGATTTTTGGATGGATGGAAGGTTCTCCAAGATGTGTGCCTTTTCTTAATTGCATTTTGTAAAGGGTATATGGATGGTGAACTAGTGGATGAAGGAATATATGTACCTAAGATAGATGAAAGGGATGAAGGATTTGGATTTGGAAGGGATACCAATGCCTTGATATTGAGAATTTTTATTCAGACCATGGCCATTAGAATTTTCTTGGACATGTAAGGGTTCTAATATTCCTTTTGCATGGAGATTTAACCCTTTGAATTGATGTTTCTTTCTTTGATTGGTAGGAAACTTACTACAAGACATGAGTCCATTATTATGAGGTGTGTATGATATGGAAGAAATTATAGGACCATGAGGTGGAATATACTTGATAGAATGAGGGGAACCCATTTGAAGTGTAAAGGGTTCATGAACAACTTGCATAGATGTGCTTGGATCACAAAGGGGAGCTGGAGGATTAGAACAAGGAGATAGAAGGATGGAAAGGTCTTGAGGAGGATTTGTGGGGATGATGGGATATTGTGGTGGACATGAAGGTGAAGGAACACCTTGATCTTGACTTTATATGAGATAATGGGAAGAAAACAGAGGGAGATCATGATCTTTGTTAGGAAGTGGAAGGTCGATGGGAATTCGAAGGACATTTTGGTTTTAAAATAGAAGGGGATCAGCTTGGATAGAAAGGATAGGGATAATGGGCTCATCATGGATAAGAGGGATAAGGATAGTGGGATGATTATGTGGTTCAAGGTAAATGGGATCTTGGTCAACAATTGGGGAGGGTTGGTCATCATTGGGATCTTCATCTATATATATTTTTAGACACGTTTCTTCATGATTTTTATCATCCTCTTAACATGAGATATGACTTTGGACATGTAGGGGAGATTCTTGAAGGGAGAAATGTTTTGATACGAGGAAGATAGACTTTGGATGGGAATCTCATGAATGGGATTGGTTGAACTTAGAGAACATGGTGTAATTGGCTCAAACATTTCTTCAACATGAAAGGTAATTAGGTTATAAAGAGGACTAGCTCAGATTTCTTGTATGAATAGTCCTTGGAGGGTTGAATTATTGGAAGAGTCACTTGATGGAGATGGGGGAAACTGATCTTGGGAGGAATGTGGGGATGAAGGACTAGAGGGAAACATGGACATTTCTTGAAGTTCAATGTATTAAGGAGAAATAGGTATGTCATCCATGTTATTATTTGGGGATGAGTCATTGCTAGAGATGGTTGAATTATATTTTTGATCTAATTTTTGAAACAAATTCTTTAAAATTTTGGTTTTGAATTTGCATTTCTTGATTGATCTTGTTGGTGATACCTCAACATTATTTACATTTTGGAAAGAATTTTTGGATTAAACATGTTCCACAAAAGGGTTATCAAATATTATGTTTTTTTGATGTTCAAAAGGTGTCACATTTGAATTTGTCCTTATTTGAGAAAAACTTGTTTGATTTGAGGACATAAGAGGGACTTCGTCACTAGACAATGTTCTTGAATGCAAAATTATTGGTGACCTTTATATTGTTTGACTTGTTTGTATGGTTGGCACAAGATTTTTTTTGGTCTCTTGAGGAATACTTGGTTGCATTAAAATGAAGATCAATTCCTAATTGAATTATGCCACATACTGGTTGAAAGGTTTTTTTGGGAACATGGTAAAACAAATCTTGTTTTTGAATGTGATCAAAATGGACTTGATCTAGGACTTGGTGGGAAAAAAATTTCTCTTGCACATGATTGGATTGGAATTGATTGAAGATTTTTTTTGATTCATTGAGACGTGAAATAAGTTTTGGTATCTTGGATCTATGAATAAGAATTTGCATGTCAAATTAATCAAATGATTCATTTGCATTCTTATTCTTCATTATCTCTTCTAGCTTATCTTCCAAGATTTTATTTTCTTTGTCCAACTTTGTTTGCAACTTCTGAATCATGTTTGCATGGACATGATGTAACTGATTACTTGGTTGTGTTGATGTCATTTGTCTTGGCTCAAAATCTTGTTGTTGCAAAGGTATATCTTGTCTAGGATTAAAGGGTAATTGTGATTTTCCTTGTAATGGAAACATGGGTCGATAAGTGTCTTGTTGCCTTTTGGATGCTCAAAACCTAGTGCAGATCGACATGATGACTATATTCAAGTGAAAGATTTTTTACTTTTTGAGGGACTTTAAGTTTGAAAATGCAACTTAAGGTATGCGAAGACTTAATGCCAATGCATATTTGGACTTTGGATGATATCCAAAGCAACTAGGCTTATGTAACTGTGTTTTTTGGATTTTTTACTTTGGGAAAAATATTTGGAAAGAGAACAAACCTAAGAGTATAGCCTTAGGCAATTGAATAGGAATTTTACTTGAAAGGGGATAAAAAGGGACAAGGGATAATTTAAATAGGTCAAATCCACCATGAAAAATATGAATTTTGAGAAACTTGATAAAGGGATAATTGGGACAAAGGGACCAATTCAATATCATGTTTTCAATAGCATAAGGAAAGACTCTAGGGTTTGAATTCTTTCTAGGATTTTACAAAGTTTTTTAAATGATCTAAGAATGAGCTTCTTATGAAAAAGTGATGCAAGGAGATACAGAATATGGGGCTGAAGGCTCTCCCAACTACCAAACCACCTTGCACAACCAATGTGGAAGAAAAACAACATAGTGAGAGAAGAAACAACAAATCCTTTATCATTAATATATCAAACTTATTGCGTTCCAGGTTGTAAGGCCTTCATGGTTTCAGCAATATACATAAAAATGAATTACAGATTAGCCTTCATACAACAAAGATCATAGACCTTCAATCTCAATATACAAACATTTTCTTTCTTACTCTAAGATTTCTCCCTAAACTAAGAACATACAAAAGAATATATAAAAGAGTACACCAAAGAGGTCGGCACTCAAATCCATAAGAGAGACCTAGATTTAGGTCCACATAGATCCCAATGGGAGACCCCACATTAATTCTAGAAGAAGAAAAAGAAATCATGGAATCCTAAAAGTCAAGAAACTACTTATCAACCGAAAAGAGTCGGTAACCAATATTTTGGGGATTACAATACATAGGAAAATTGTATAGCATGTGGAAGATTTGGTCACATAGCTCCAAATTGTATTAAATGTAGAAGTCAACTAGATCAGGATAAAACATCTCGGGAAGATGATCACCAAAAATCAACAACCATTGGTAAGACATACCCAAGCATCAGACAACCCGTTAATAAGGAGATCACTGAAATCCATTGGTAAAAGCATACCTGAGCATCAAAAAATCTGTCGATGAAAGCATACCCAAGAATCATAAAACATGTTGGTAAAGAGATTACCTAAATTTGTCAGTAAAGCATACCCGAGCAACATAAGACAAACCACAAAGAAAAAGTAAACATCATTTTGGTTGAGAAGGATTGCCACAGACCCAAGATGCTCCTGCATCAGACACTTGGGGTTACAAGAGATGATTCCTTGAATGATGAATCATGTATTGAGTCCAACCTAAAATGAATCCAACTTAGATTGAGAAATCCAAGATGAGTCCTCAATCGGTCTATTCTTCCACTTTACCAGATACTCCATGTATTCTTTTCCTCTTGTACTTTTTCCAACTCTTTGTTTCAAAATCTTTTCAACTTCCTATATCTGCTTCTTAGGATAATCACTTTGTACTATCACTTCTTCATCATGTTCATGATATTCATACAAGTATGAAATATTGAATATGGGTGATATATCCATGTCATCAGGTAATTCAACTTCATAAGCATTTCCACTGTCAAATCTTCTCAGTATTTTGCAAGGACCAAATTTCTTCATCTTCACTTTACCATATGTTCCAATAGGAAATCTACCTTTCTTCAAATGAACCATTACATCATCACCAACTTCAAATGTTTTATGTCTTCTTGATCTATCTACACTGTCTTTGTACTTCTGATTACTTTTCTCCAACTTCTGTTTTACATCTTCATGCAATGTCTTCATAAACTTAATAAATTCTTTTGCTTATGCACTTATTTTCTCTTCTCCAACAATATCTCTCAAATCTGATATACCTCTCAGTTGTGTGCCATGAACAATCTCAAAAGGTGTCCTTCTAGTACCTCCATTCACTGAACTATTGTATGAAAACTTTGATTGTGCCAACTTCAAATCCCAATTACTTGGTGTGTCTCCAACTAAGAATCTCAATAAATTACCCAAACTTTGGTTTACAACCTTTGTTTGTCCATCAGTCTGTGGGTGAAATGTAGAACTAAACTTCAACTCAATATCCAACTTCTTCCAAAGTATTCTCCAAAAATAGCTAACAAATTTATTATCTCAGTCTGAGGTGATACTCCTTGGTAATCCATGTAATCTGACAATCTCTTTAAATAAAATATATGCTATATGTATTGCATATGATGTTTTCTTACATGGTATGAAATGTGTCATTTTAGAAAATCTATCAACAACAAAAAATATGGAATAATTACCTCTAGCTGTCCCAGGTAAGCCAAGAACAAAATCCATGCTGATATCACTCCAAGGTTTCTCAAGAGTAGTAATAGGTGTATACAAACCAGTATTCTAACTTAAAACTTTTGAAAATTGACTAACTCCACATATTTTCACAAATTTATGAACATCCTTACACAACTAAGGCCATAAATACCTCTCCTTTAGAAAAATCAATGTCTTATCAATACCAAAGTGTCTAGCCAATCCACTACTATGTTTCTCCTTTATCAAATTAGTTCTCATCAAACCTCTTGGTATGCACAACTGAACACCTTTAAACAACATATCTTCATGAATGAAATATTCTTTATACTTACTTGATTGAGTTGATTTAGGTGCTCTGCACACTCTCCACTACTTTTAAAAATCAGGATCACTTTCATACAAATTCTTCATGTCGTCAAAACTAAGAACTTGAATTCTCATTTCAGTCAACAAAGATCTTCTTCTACTCAATGCATCAAAAAATCTATTAGAAACTCCACTCTTATGCTTTATCAAAAATGTGAAACTCTAAAAATACTCTACCTATTTCATATGTCTCTAATTCAACTTATTCTGACTACCCAAATACTATAAATCCTTATGATGAGTATACAATACAAATTCATTTGGCATCAAATAATGTCTCCATTTCTTCATAGCTTGAACAATAGCATAGAAATTTTGATCAAAGAAAAAATATTTCCTCTATGCAACATTCAACTTCTCACTAAAGAAAGCAACAGGTTTACCTTCTTGAGTAAACACAGATCCAATTGCACTTCCACTTGCATCACATTCAACTTGGAATACCTTATTGAAATTAGGTAATGCTAACACAGGTAATTCAATAACTTTCAACTTCAAAGTCTCAAAACTTTTATCAGCTCCATGTGTCCATTTGAATTCTCTTTTGTCTCCTCTCATTGTTTCAGTCATAGCATTACAAATAGAACTGAAATTTCTAATAAAATTTCTGTAAAACTTGCCAATCAATGAAATGATCTTACCTCAGTGACATTTTCAGGTGTAGGCCAACTAAGTATAGCTTCAACCTTCTCAAGATCCATCTTCAAACCATTAGCTGAAATCACAAAACCTAAATACACAAGTTCTTCTTTCATGAAGGAGCACTTCTTCAGATTTATCAAAAACTTTTCCTCTTTCAATCTCTGCAAAACTTGCCTTATATGCATCAAATTCTCTTCTCTAGTCTTACCGAATATCATAATATCATCAAAGTATACAATCACACATTCATTCAAGAATTTCTTCAGAACTTCATTCATTAACCTCATAAAAGTACTCGGTGCATTAGTTAAACCAAAAGGAATAACCAACCACTCATAAAAACCTTCCTTTGTCTTGAAAGTAGTCTTCCACTCATCACCTTCTCAGATTCTGATTTGATGATATCCAATTTTCAAATCAACTTTTGTAAAATATCTTGCTCCAATCAAACAATCCATTATGTCATCCATTCTCGGTATAGAAAACCTATACTTTAATGTGATCTTGTTAATTATTCTAAAATTAGTGCACATTCACCATTCTCCATTATTCTTAGGTGCCAATACAATAGGTACTGCATATGGACTCAAAATTTCTTGGATCAAACCTTTTTTCAACAATTCATGAACTTGTTGGTTAAGCTCTTCATTTTTGGTAGGTGTTAACTGATGTGGTGCTTTGTTCGGTAAACTGGCTCCAGGAATTAGATCCATACAGTGACTGATATCTCTCATTGGTGGAAAACCATCAAGTACATTATTGGAAATTATCTCCTTGTACTTAGTGAGTAACTTTCGAACTTCTGCAGGAATGTCATCTTTTGTATTCTTACTCGGTTTGTTAGGAATCAAAGCATAACAAATATAATTTCTTTTCAAATCCTTAACGAACTATCTACCTTCCATTAGACAAAATTTCACAAATGTACATATCTCACCAATAGATTATTCAACCAAAGGTAACAAAACTTGCTTCTTACCATCAACCCAAATAGAATATCTATTCAATCTTCCATCATGTATAGCATGTCTATCATATTTCCAAGGTCTACCCAACAAAATGTGACTTAATATCGCACAACACCTTATCAAAGTATTTTCCAATTTTTAGATTCACAAAAAATTGTTCACTCACCATTAATGTATGATCATCCTTGATCCATGAGATCTGATAGGTTTTTAGATGTTTCATCCTCTCCAACTGCAATTTTGCAACCATTTCCTCATATGAGATATTCTCCAACCTTCCACTGTCAACAATCACCTTCCAAACTTTGTCTGCAACTCTACATCTGGTCTTGAACAAAATTTTCTTGATCGGATCCTTCTTATCCTTCTCACTCCATAGTATCCTTTGGATCATGAAATTTCCTTCCTTCTTAGCTTCATTTGGTGACTATTTTTGCACAAATGTATTTCTTCTACTACTGCCTTTCTTGCTTGCATGTGTACATTCAAAGGATTTATGTCCTTCTTCACCACAATTGTAACAAGTAACTTGGAATGCTTTTTTTCTATATCCACCTCTAAAGTAATTGCCTCTTCCTCGGTATGAATTTCCACCTTTCCATTCAGTCTTTCCTTTGTCTTGAGATGTGTCTAAAATTGACTTGTATAGTTCAGATCTACTGTTTTCACCATGAGATCTACCTCTTCATCTAGGGAACCTACTACCTCTACCTCTTTGTCTTTGTTCATATTTTATGTTCAACATTTCCTTAGCTTTAAGGGAAAATTGATATGTCTTCTCAATGATCTCCATCTTGACTTAACTGATCTCATCTTGTATAGCACTTCTCAAGCCATTCAGGTATCTTTCTACTCTTTCCACCTCATCTTCAATATGTCCAGATCTAATGTCCAATCTATATAATTCTTTAGTATAGTCCTTTCATAATTTTTCCTTCTGCTTCAAGCTTTGCATTCACCTGATTAGGTTAATCTGATATTCACAAGGTAGAAACTTGCCTTTCAATTTGTTTACCATCTTATCCCATACCTTGATTTTGTCTTTACCTTTCTTCTTCCGATCCAATTACAGATGTTCCCACCATAAGGATGAATGTCCTTTCAACTTATTCTTGCAATCTTTACCTTCGTATTCGCTACCCCATTCTTATATTCAAAATACTTTTCTATCTCAATTATCCAGTCAATTAATTCATCAGAATCCAATTTTCCACTATACTTAGGAGGATTAAACTGAGGTGTGGATTTCAAGCTTGTCAAAGCTCTAAGGAATTACTCTTCTTCCTGATTCATCATAGGTGTAGGTGTAGCTTCACCTTGAACTTCTTCAATTTCATCATCACTAACATCCTCAAGATGTCTTCCTCTACACTGGGCTATCTCAACAACTTCCAATCTAGCAGCCATCTGTCTAAGCATATCAGCTAGACCTAGATTTACATTTCCTCTCCCACCAACCATCTTGAATCCCTCTATAATTGTATTCCAGATCGCAATCTGCTACCCCACAACACTACCAACTAGGGTTAGGGTTTACAAGAAGGAACTTAGATCTCACCAATGCTCTGATACCACCTAACACAAGGAGATATAGATTATGGGATCGAAGGCTCTCCCAACTACTAGACCGCCTTGCACAACCAATGCAGAAGCGAAACAACACAGTGAGAGAACAAACATAAGATCCTTTATCATTAATATATCAAACTTATTACATGCCAGACTATAAGGCCTTCTTGGTTTTGGCCATATACATAAAAATTACTTACAGATTAGCCTTCATACAACAGAGATCACAGATCTTCGATCTCAATATCTAAACATTTTCTTTCTTTCGCTAAGATTTTTCCCTAAACTAATAACATACAAAAGAATATATGCAAAAGTCCACCAAAGAGGTCAATGCTCAAATCCATAAGAGAGACCTAGATTTAGGTCTACATAGATCCCAACAGGAGACCCCACATTAATTTAGCAACAAAAATTAAATGTAGAAGTTGGCTAGATTAGGATAAAACTTCTCGGGAAGATGATCACCGAAAATCAGCAACCGTTGGTAAGACATACCTGAGCATCAGACAACCCGTCGGTAAGGAGATCACCAAAATCTGTCGGTAAAGAGATTACCAAAATTCGTCAGTAAAGCATACCCGAGAAACAAAAGACAAACTACAAAGAAAAATTAAACATCTTTTTGGTTGAGCAGGATTGCCAAAGACCCAAGATGCTCTTGCATCAAAAAGGAACTATAATGAGGACTTTTTCAAGAGGGACTAAATTCAAGAGGCATTGAAATTAAAATGCAAAGGGACTAATGCAAATGTATGTAAGAGGACTATGATATGACTATGCAAGAATGAAGCAAACCACAAGGCTCCAAGATAAATTTTTTTGGTATCCATATGTTCACAAGGTTTTGAAACAAAGTGTTTTGGGGAAATCAAAGTTTTCAAGAATGTTTTGGAATGTTTGGGATGAGATTTGAATGTTTCGGAGTGTTTTTTAATTTGGTTGTTGTAAAATTGAAACAAACACATCACAACCTAAGGATGGAAAGGTCTATATCTGTTGATTCCCCACTTGAACAAAAGTTCATCCGCACTTACTAATAGTCGACAACTTAGAATATTGGAGGCATGGGCTCCTCCTTATAGTGCACTCACATCTTAGGCACACCAAGTTTCAAATCCCATGGGTCAACACTTCCCAAGGGACTGTTGTCTCTACTAAGAGCCACATAAATGTGGGGTTTCTTAGTTGGTCTTTGACCTTCCGTGCCAATAGATAGAGGGTTTTTGGTCATTACAACTAGTTTTTTTAGTCAAGGCATCCGTTCATGTGGCTATGCATGTGGTAGATTAGCTCTGTTAAGGAGGCATCCTAGCCTATAAAAGCTATGTTTTGTAGGTTTTAATGCACCATGAGGGTTCTAAGTAAGATCTTTTGTCAGCATAGCACAAAACATGAAGAATCAAATCCCAAAACCCTTTGGTTTAACATCCTAGGAACCAGTTATACCCGACAGATGCCAAAATGGATAAAGTTCACAACAGAAAGGAATACGAACATCATTCCAGTAACATCTAAATTAACATGTCATAGCATGATAAAAACACATTACCAGAAGAGCTAAACAAAGAACGCAGTAATAACATGGCGATAAACAAATTTATAACCCTAGTTATGCAAATTCATTTATCTGTTAAAATTACTAACACCGCTATAATTAAATATCCCAATAGAACACAATTAAAGCTCCTTTAGGTTAATTTATAAATCCATCATATATAAATTATCCTATTAAAATAATTACTAAATTTGACTATAATTACATCGTATGTTTTTGAACAACCATGAAAGTATTGTCTGGATAACATATAAATTGCTATATGTGTGTGTGTGTGTGTGTGTGTGTGTGTGTGTTAACAACAACTAATATATATAAAATGAACAAGCTATTTGATAATTAACAAAAGCTATCAATTTAAAAAAAAAAAAAAAAAACCCTTCCAATAATTAAATCAACAATACTAAATCATAACAAAACAAGCTTAAAAATGCTTTAATTAAAACTAACTTCAAAATTAAATCTAAATTACAAACTAAATTTAACCATATATTAAAATGATTTAAATTAATTAAAATTTAAACTAATATAAAAATTAAATATTATATAAACTAAACTTAACTTTAAAAATAAATATTAAAATAACCAAATAAAATTTAAACTAACTAAATTTTAAATTACATTAAAATTTAAAATTTAAAATAACACAAACTCCCTCGGGAGTGCCCCAGGGCCGCATGGCTTGCGGGCCCCCTGCGCTCCCCTTTGGGGAAACCCACAGAGGTTTCGCAGCCTGTGGGCCCCCTACGGACCCTCCCTTGGGTACCACATTTGCATAGTGTGGGGAGGGGTGCGATGGCCCCCGCCACCCACCCCAAACTTTTCAATTTAATTTTAAAAAAAAATATTGTTGTCAACCTTTTAAAAAAAAAAATTGATTTAAATTTATAATATATGATTTAAATCAAATGTATTCTATTTTTTTCTTCTTTGATTTTTATTTTTATTTTTTTTTACTAGTGAAAATAATTAAAACCAGTGAGTATTTTTTTATAAAAACCAGCAAGCTTATGTTTTTTAATTTTTATTACTTTTTTTCCCAATAATCTATATCATTTCCCATAGTAGATTGATTTTTATCCTATAATCAAATAACGGGGATATTTTTTTTTTTTAAAACACCAAAGGAGGAAATAGAGAGATTTTTCTTTTCTTTTATAACATGAAAGATGATAAAAATAAGGACTTAATTTTTAATATAATTATTTATTTTTCCCAAGAAGAGTTTTCTTGTTTTCAAGCATGCAAATAACCCAATTTTCTTGTTTCCTTTCAAGTTTGATCAGGGGTTTGGGCAAAGACATGGTGAGGGTATGAATTTCATCTTTCCATGGCAAGAAGCTACAGATCTGAGGGTTTCAAGCTAGATTAACAACATTTATCAAAATTTCCTCAAAGAAGTCTTTTTTCCTCAAATTGAAACCCTAAGATCAATTTTGCAACATATTTCTTTCACACAAAAACCCTAATGCCCAATTGGCCTTCAACACCAAAAAATGAAACCTTTATTCCCACAATCACAAATCTGATAAGCAAACATGGAGGAAAACACAAATTGAAACCAAGGTCATAATTTCTCAATTCTAAAACAATGAAATTACCAAATACCCAAACAAGGAAGATCACACAAAGGGTCCTAGCTTTCCATATGCATGAAAGATGGGGATCTGAAAGCTAGAATTCAAAAGATGAAGACCCTACCTCAATAATTGATGAGAAGCACAAATTCACCAATCCAAGAAAGAAGAATCTACAAATCCAAGCAAGCTCTCTCAAACCCCAATCACTTGATTTTTCCTTCTCCCTGATTGAACAACCTCCAAAAAGGCTTCCAATCCAAAGATATAGATAGTCCAAGCAATTAGGTTTTTAAAAAGTGAAAACCCTAAAGGGAATATAAATTATCTAATTATTACTTAAAATAATTCTTTATTTTCAATTTCACTTAAAGCATGCAAAACTCAACTTTGGAATATAAAAGCAAAGTGTTAAATTGAAAATGCATGAGAGAATATTTTAATTAAATTAATCAATTAACCATGCAACTTAAAGTAATATTCAATAATTCAACTATGGACAATTAATTATAATTAATTAAAATTAATATTTATTAAATCTCAATTATTTTAATCAAGACTTAATAATTAAATCAATTAATTAAATATAGGCATTTAATTAATATTTAATTATTAAATAGCCACATTTTTCATATATCAATGTTTTAACCTTATTATAGGTGCAATAATTAACCATCAGTATTTACCATGAAAATTTATTAAATAAATCAAGTTAAAAGCATCATAAATCCATCTAAACCCATCTAAACAGATAATCAACTGAAATAGACAATCAACTGAAATAGAACCACAAACACACACAAATAGGCTCACGAATCCACATCACTTGACAGATTCAAACATTAGGGTAGTCAATCAGATTATTTGTCCATCAATAGGATAAAATAAAGGTTTAGGGTATGGATTTGGACCTAATATTATCTCCCCTCTCTTACCATTGAGATATGTGATAGGACACGCTCACTCCTACCAATTTAGAGAAGACGTGGCCCGGTACCTTCAAACCTGTCATCACAAAGACGAACATAAATGCATATAATATAGAAAATAATTGTTGAGACTACTTTATCGTGTGGATCTCACTAAAGCAAGTAACTACGACTCTATCCCATACCATACTAAAAACATCAAATAGTAATGCAAAACATATAAATGAACCATGTGCATATAAATCTAGGGTCAAAATTGTTAGAAAACCATAATCGAAATGACATCCTAACATATACATAAGCATCATGAAATAACCATAAATCATATGTAAACAGGAGATATAACACTGTAAGCAATGGATCAATAAAATACTGAAATGTAATACATAAATATCCTCTAAACCATCTGAAATTAACCACACATAAATAAAAGGGTCTAAAAGAGTTCAGCAACCAAAACTGAAAAGCAAACTCAGAGGTGGGTATTATATCCTCCTCCCCTAAAAATAGGCTTACTCCTAGAAGCCTACAAAAAAGATAGATATATGAATCTCTCAACTCAAATCATCATACTGAGTCACAAAAGGATCAACATGTGGGTCCCATAGGACCCTTCCCTGGTCTCTGACTCTACCACTGGGGATCATTCCCTACTAGTTGTTGGTCCTCTACTCACAACCCCACTCATAGGAGCATGATACACGACTGGAGGATGATCAAACGCTGCATACGCTCCATGAGACATACCAACATCCCCAACTTTAGGCTTAGAACAAACTAGCCTCTATCCCGAGAACTACGATGCAAGCTAAGGACAATTGGCCGTAATATAACCAAGCTGCCCACAAGAATAACAACCCCCTCTACTACCGCCTCTTCTAACTGAAGGTGCACTAGACTGCAAAAAACCACCCCAACTAACATCTTGATGTGAACTTTGAACTAACTGATCAGTCCTATTGCGCAGCCAATTGCGATAGTTCCCCGACTGAGAACCACCACTAGTACCATGAAAGAATCTCTTACCCTATTGTTTCTAGTTACCCTTCAAAGCTGTAGGAGGGTTCCTAGAGTTCCCAACTCCATGTGACTAATTACCTTGGTAACCAGGCGTAGGTCCACTAGACTACACTCCTATCTGACCACCATGTCCCAAATCTAGATTCGCCTCTATAAGAGTAGCTTTAATGATTGCTTCTTTGAGCGTCATAGGCTCAAAGAGTCTAACTTCCCCAATGATGTGTTCATTAAGCCCCCTAACAAAATGTTGAATGATAAGGGCTGAATCATGACCATAACCTACATACTGCTTGAGCTCGAAGAATCAACGCTCATACTCTACCACTGACATGGTCAAGTGCCTCAAGTTATGGAACTCATCTGCCAGTTGCTGCCTCCACTGATCTAAGAGGAAGTGCTCTCATAAGTTCTCAAGGAACAACTCCCAAGTGACTGTGTGCATATGGAGCCCTAACTTCTCCTCTTCTATCTTCCACCATACTGCTATGGAATTGGAGAGTTTCATTACTGCATACCTAGATTTAGTATTGCTACTAAAGGGATGCATATCAAAAATCCTCTCTAATGCAATAAGCCATGTCTCAGCTTCAAACTTTATTCCTTTCCCCTCAAAGGTAGTAGGTCGCACTCTCATGAGATCCCACGAGTGGTTTGTTACCACAACACCTCAGGAACCACTGCAATAGTCCTCCTTGGAGGGCTCCTAGATCTCTCAGTTTATCTCTTCTCTAACTAAGAATGATGTGAAGAATCCTTCTCCACTCTAACCTATTCAAGAAGATGACTCAATATCGCCTTCAACATCAGCCTAGTGTTTGGCTCTACAGACTCAGCCTGATGCTCAACCCTCTGCTCATCTTTTTTCTGCTAATGAGCACTGTCCTAACTGACACTCAGGGAAGGACTCTAATTCCTACCCCTTCCACAAAAATCAACTCAGCCTCTACCAAGACCTCTAGCAGATCTAGTTTCAGGCATGATTCCTGAATCAACTAGAGAATCAATATCAACTCAAAACCAAAACCAATAATATCAAAAGGAAACAAACAATCCCAAAGCAATGGTTTTAAATACATCACAGTTTTATTTCTATGTTTGTTTCAAGTTTTAAACCAAAGACAACTAATGGGCATACAAATCTCCTAGAGCTCCCAGTGTAGAAATTTGGGCTCTGATACCAAGTGTAATGCCCTGCCAAGGAACCCAAGAGAACTAACCTAAACATGATGCTGAGTTAACATGATATTTTTTTTAAATGTTTACAAATAACAATGATAACAATACGAAATAAATGTGATGAAGTACAAGACATACACATAAGTACAACTCATACATAGATAACAATCCTCAAGGGTTCCTTGACATAGAATTAATTAAGCAAAATAATCTACGAGAATGACTATAGATAACAAACATAAAGGATACAACATGTGAATCCAATAATATACATCTCATATAATAAGACTACATATACATCTGATACCCAAGGTATACATCCTAATACACCATCCATGACACAAGTCACAGGGTATGCAATAGTACATAATAAAACAATATAATACATCCTTGAAAGGATGTCAACCAATATACACATATGGTTACAAAAGTAAATCTCATGAAACTTCACAAGTCTCCAAAAGAACAGGAAGAATAAGAAACTGCAACAAGGATCATCCAAGCATGAATAAGAATTGTCATAATCTCAATGGTAATAAGAATCACTACCACCCGACCGCGTGGAACCAAAAGTCCACTCCCACTGTGTTGAGGAGATAATAACAGGCCCACTCACATGAGTATACAACATGAAGACAATTAAAGGTATACAAGCCATCATAAAGAACACATAGGGAGATCCTAGAAGCTTTTTGATCACAATGAAAAAGACTAAAGAAAAAGCATAAGGATGGAAAGATCAAAACAACTGAAAATCCAAGATCAAAACAAAGGTAAACCATCCAAAGATAAAGGAACATACATAAGATATCCAAAACACCAACATAAACCAAACACTGAATCTAAATCACTAAGTGCCAAAGGCATAACCATTAAAGGTAAAACAACACCTATGGAGGAGACTTAGGATACATTCTATGGGAGTATCATCACATGGTCAATAACTTGAGTTACCCTGTACTGGCCTCTTTGGACCCCAGACCTCTCAATCATGACTCATGCGGAGCTATGATACCCTCTCACAAAGATGAGGAATTTAACCATACTTACTCTATAGGTGTCAACTCATTCTTATCCTTAGTCTGTACTAGCACTCAAGGCATAAGAAAGACATCATAATCAATCTTGTATTTAATGTTAACCCCAAATTTTATTATTATATTATCACTTATTAACAACTTACGATAGGTCACCCTGGACTGGCCTCTTTGGGCCCTAGAATCCTATTGTAAGCCACTCCCCTAAGATGCACCTAACGAACCACCCCCTAAGCTCAAGGTCAAATATAATCTCATAAACTCATAAATAGGTTCCCACCCATATAGGAACTACTGGTTATCCACTAACCATAACAATATGAAAGTTCCTCACATGATCACATAATAGAAGTTCAATAACACTAGGTTCAGAAAGGAAAATCAAACCAACATAATATTATGGGAAACATGCACTAGAAAGCACACAAGACAACATGAAGAATCGAATCCCAAAACCCTCTGGTTTAACACCCTAGGAACCAGTTATCCCCGACAGATGCCCAAAAGGGATAAAGTTCACAACATAAAGGAATACAAACATCATTCCAATAACATCTAAATTAACATGTCATAGCATGATAAAAACACTTTACCAGAAGAGCTAAACAAAGAAAGTAGTAATAACATGGTGATAAACAAATTTATAACCCTAGTTATGCAAATTCATTTATCTGTTAAAATTACTAACACCATTATAATTAAATATCCCAATAGAACGCAATTAAAGCTCCTTTAGGTTAATTTATAATTCTATCATATATAAATTACCCTATTAAAATAATTACTAAATTTGACTATAATTACATCCTATGTTTTTGAACAACCATGAAAGTATTGTCTAGATAACATATAAATCACTATATATA
>MU224540.1:3100727-3162493 GCA_018584345.1 Thuja plicata | reverse complement strand
GGGAGCTTATGTCCTACAACATAGTGATGTCTCATCTCTTTTGCAATTCTCCCATGATCATTCCTCTTTCATTATTCTTGGTTTCTTCTATCTCTTCCTTTACTATGAGTATGATCTTTTCTCATACTCCCGCTAAAGTGGGGGTTAAATGTATGATCCTAAAAAGTAAGCACCTCATTTGTATTCATTTCGGGACCATTTATTTCCTACTTTAGTGTGTTTCCTATGGTAGGACCTTATATTGCACTTTAATACATACCAAATTCAAATATAGGTCCTCCTCCTCCTTCAATATTGCTTCAACTAGAGGTTGGCTCTAACTTATATGCTTGATTTATCATTTTCCATCCAATCCCATAATTCATTCCATCACCTAAGTCCCATGCATTTATTTTTGTATTTGGGATTCTGTCTCAACATCCTAGCAACCTGCATTTTCTCACTCTATGCCTTCTCACATTCCCTAACATCTCGATGAAATTTGAGATCATTTCGCCTGGTACAAGTAAAAATCTCAACTTGTTCTTTTGGTTACTACCTAGGTTTTCGGGCCTAGATTTGGCCCGGGGCCCAATGCCAGGATTTTCCTCCAAGGTTGAGATTTGTGGTTGACCTAGATCTTATTTGGGCCCAAAAATGAGCATAAAAGGAAAACTCCCCCTCTCATTTTGATCCATCCATTATTAGTGCAATATCCACAATCATACAAAGTTATTATTATCAAGCATAAAAGCATCCAACCATCCAAGTAATCAAGTATCTAGGTGTAAGGAAGTCATCAAGGGCCATTCAAGAATTCAATTCTTAATTCCAATCACTCAATCAAGGTGTTTCCTTCCAAATATATAGCTTATTTCCCCCATTGGAGGCCAATAAAAGGAGTTTTATATCAAGGAAGGATATTTGTATTATCCATCAAGCCTTCTTCTTCTCTTTCTTCCCCAATCCAACATTGTGATGAATTACAACATATACTACGTGAGGTTGTGTATTACATGATTTCCTTTTGATTTTCGTGTTTATTCAAATCTATAGCATCAACATACTTGATCAGATTTAAAGGGGTAATTGCATCTACATGGTATGATATACTCTATTGTCTAGATCTAATCTCTGCTACATGACAACACTCTTTTCCTTTATTTCATTTCATTTGCAGGTTGATTCCTATAAAGGGGTTTTACTAAGGAAAACCCATCCCTTAAACCTTCTTCCCCTTTGTTTCTATGTGTAGGAACAAGTGGTAGAGTTGTAGATTTGGATTTGGAAGGTACAAGAATAGTTGTAGGAACCCAAAAAATTTCATCATATTTAGAGGAATCAGGAACAAGTTGACCTATCCACTTATACCTAGAATATTGAATTCTTCTTGCACTTTTTATCTTAAAATTAGAGAGAAGAAAACTATGGGTCTCAGGTTCTAAGATTCAAAGTTACAACAGATTCTGACAGTCCAGCGACAGTCAAATTTAGTTTCAAAGTATCATTCCTCCTATTTCACTTTCAAGGCGCACTTGTTCTTTTTCCCCTACACTTACTTTTATAGATCAGATTTACTTAATCATTTTCCATTTTCCATATACCATATTATCAATATAATTATCTATCCACTTGGAAAATCAAAACCCCACATTGTGTAGATCTCACATTGGCACCTTTTCTCTCTTGGTTGTGCCAATTGCTTTAAATTTTTAGTGAATTTATATTCCAATGTATAGCTAGATATTGGTGAGTGATCTACATCTTAGAATTTCTCACCATTTTCTTATATATAGAATTCAACTTGGATGTCTGAAGAAGACTTTAAAAGTCATAGAATCTCTCTACAACAACTGGTCTTAGGTGGAACATGAGATTCTTTCCACCCTAGGTGTATCGTACAAGGGAACCAAATGTACTAAAATTCCTACAAAATAAATTGTTAGTCATTTTAGAGTTTTGTGTTATGTTAAGGTTGAAGAAAGGTCCTAGGGACTATTTTTAAGGTTTTGAATTCAATTGTAAGGTCTTATTGCTCAATAGGCCAATATGGCCAAATGTCATCCTGATAATGTCAAAATATGACAAAGTGTCAAATGTGATATGTAATCATGTAATAAGAATCATTTGGAATTCCAAGGAATGTTTTGGTGATTAGGAGTCAGTTAGGATTTTTTCATAAAGTGTTTTCAATAAAATGCAAAAGTTGCTTTTCAAATTTGCACTTTGCAATCTTGAAAAGTTGCAATTTTGTAATCTAACAGTCACCTATTTGATTAGTGGTTAGTGAACATTGTAAATTGGTTAAAAAATTCTTAAAATGCCTCCAAAGGCTTGAGTCCTAGTTATTGGAGACATTTTAAAGAAATACAAACAAAATAAAGATTGATTTCCTGCAAAAACTATGATTTTCTTGCGTTTTTGTAATCTCTACGACTCTGTACATTAGAATTGTAGATTGTGACCTATGTGGTTGTGAATAGTGGAGAATATAATTTTCAGTAAGGTTGGTTTGATCAATTTTCATAAATAATCAAGGTAGATATAATATTTTTTCTAAAAGTTGTTCTGAAATCCTACGTAACAAGGGTTTGGTCACAAAATTATGAAAATTTGTCCATTCCACCATTGAAAATTTTCCAAACCTAGTGGAATGGAGGCTCTATATGTCCTTTTAATGCTACAAGTGGTTAGAGAGAAGGAGATCAAGTCTGGTGAAGGTTTGAGGAAGCTCTAGGCCTTGCATCTCAATGTGACAAGCTAAAAGTGATGAATGTGATGTGCAATTTGCAAACTTGTTGAAATTTATTGAGTTTGGGCACCCAAAACCTTTTTATCTAGTTTGGTGATGAATGGAATATATCTAATCCATTTTTATGAAGTTTATTTCAATTTTGGAGTATTTGCTTAGCAAAATAGGGCTAATTGAACCTCTAAAACCCTTACTAGTCAATTATTGGTCAATGTGTTCCAAAAAACCTAGGGTGAGTCTAAGATATGTTATACAAATCCCAAATGGGTATCTCAATCTATCTTATTTTGTGTCACAAGTCAAGGAGAAAATATTTGTGTCAAAAACTCTGTAGTGAGGGCTACTAGGACTAGGTCCATATTGTGAAGAGAATCCACTTGACCCTTAACAAGGGTAGCTGTAGAGAGTTCCATTGTGTTTTTTGGTGTTCCCTAGGGTATTAAAGTCTATCAAGCTAGTTTTCTAGTTAGTGTTTTGTGTTCTCCACAAAAGTTACATTTTTAGCCATGTAGGGGTGTCACCAAATGCATAGTTGAATTGGGTGTGTGATCTCTTTTTTGAAACCAATTCCATTTCCCTGTATACATTGAGTTTTGTCTATTTTGCATCCCCTTTGCATCAATATATTATATCTATAGTCATGTGGTAAAAAATATTAGAAATAGATAGCCTAAGGAATATCTGGTCAAATAGAAAGGAAAAAATATTGAAGATTCAACATGATTTTCTAAACAAGAGGTTGATTATATTGATCTTCCTCAAACATTAGATATGTGACAAGTTTACTTCTCAAATTAAATTGGGTGTCTAATGCATGAGCATCTAGAGGTGTAAGAACAATCTTTCATCATGCAAAGAAATTTTCTACTCTATTTGTTTTATAGTTTTGATTGATATCCATCAAGTTTGTTTCTCTAAAATTTACTAAAAGGATTGAAATTGCATGTTTTTTTGTTAATTTGGTTTTCATTTTAGCATGTAAAGATCGACAAATTTACCTGATGCTAAACTCCAAAATTAGTTACGATAAAAATTAACCAAAGATCACTTGTAGGTAGTGAGAAGCTAATTATTCAAGGTTCAATTTTTTTAAAAAATATTCAACTTGAATTTTGGACTTTTAAATGAAAAATGGGATCCTAATGAATGTGTAATAAATTCCTTATCTAGGAAAAGCATGGTGTACAGAAATCCAAGTTCTTCAATCTAAAAAAAGGGGCTCAATCAGGTGCCCAAACTGAAAGTTATGATTCCTAAAAGTTGTAATACTTTTAGGAGGGAAATTAAATATTCAAAGTACACTTGGAGGGGAAAAAACAAAATAGGAGGTGTTATATGTTTGTCATACTTCAAGGATTGGAAAAATGAAGAAAAATGGTAAATTGTCAAAAATGGGAAAATGACAGAAATTGATTTAGTTTTCAGGGAAGGTAGAGATATGTAGAAGGCTCTAGAAGCATGAGAATGTTGTAATGTGTTGCAACTTGTTACATTTTGTACGTCATATTTTTTTTATGTAACTAATCATATTTTGAATGCAAAAATCAACATTTAGAATTATGAAATTTGAGTTTTTTTTTTTTGTGTTTTGTTTGAGCTAATCCCTATCAGTTTATGTATTTTATCTCTGGCACATAGAGCTCAATTGTTCCCCTATGCTTGATATCCTTTTTGACATGTTTTATTCACTTTTATAAATGCATTTATTCTTCAATGCAAGGTTTTTTTTCTTTTTTTCTTTTTTCCATTCGTTAAATGGAATTTTAGCTAACTTAATTATGAACCTATTTGAATATTATACTCATTCCTTGAATGACCATGAGATCTTATTTTAAGTTCAATACTTTATTTCATAGTAGTAGATTATTGTGAATCCTTTATCATCTTGTCCCTATGTGTTTCACACTTTTATTTTATTTTTATGTATTTTTCAAGCTCTTCTTGATGGTTACATGTTCCTATTTTTAATCAACATGGTTTTTTTTTTGGAGGTATCCTTTCATAAGATTATCTTGTTGAGCATATTAAGGAGATGTTGGGACTGTTTTCATTGATGAAACCCTTGTATCAGTTTTATGTTTGTACTGCTTGGATGTCCATTGTATGTTTGTATTGGTTGGTTGTGCTTCAATATGGTGCACATCATATTCATTTTATTCAGTCTATTTTTGGTAATGGATTATCATGATGCATGTCTTTGTTCAGGCTATTGAAATATATCTTTTGGTACGTCTATAATATTCGGTGAGTGGATTAGTATGAATATTTTGGGTGGATATAATTGGTTTTTATCTTCCAGAGTTCTTCTGGGTATCCCTATGTTAAAACTAGTGCTTGTTGTTGCACCAAAAGATCGACCTGTTAATGCCTGATAAAACCACTACACATATAGAAGCACATGAGGTATTTAATCCATAACATAAAGAAAGTGTTTCATTGAACAACCAAGGAGATAAGGGGCACAATTAGCCTTCCTCACAATTTTAGCAATCCCCCCAGTGCAAGCAAGGGATTTGAACCTATGACCAAGCTCTAATACCACTTGTTACAACTAGAGATTGTCGTTGCACCAAAAGATTGACCTTTTTACGCCTGATACAATCACTAGACATATAGAAGCACATGACGCAGTTAAACCATGTCACAAAACTGAGTGTTGCATTGAACAACCAAGTAGACCAAGGGTGCAATCATCCTTTCTAACCATTGTAACACCCTCCTACCTGGAAATTCATGCAATATACTAGATGCTTCTTGGTATAACAGTTATATACTATTTTCTAGAAAGGTTCCATTTGGTTTTATCCTTTGGTGGGTTCAAATTTTTTTTTATCAAGACATGGTCTTGGTTTTGGCATTTCCATCGACCTAAAATAAGTTTTTCTTTAGGTGTTTACAATATGAGATGTGCTTATCTTATGAGTGACCTATCTTTGGGTCCTATGGTAACGTGGATTAAATTTTCCATATATATGGCATAGTTTTTAGGTCTAGTACTATCATGTTAAACTATGATGTAATATCTTTTGTAACTTAAGCCAACATGTTTAGTGGCTACGCTAACATATGTACTTTTGTTATCAAATGCATATGTGTGTGTGTGTGGAAATCACTTTTCTTCTAATGTGAAAAATGAGATATTACTGAAGGTGATATGATGTGAACATGTCTTTACATCATTGGTGATAATATGTGTGAGAAAAACTAAGAAGATCAAAGGTTATTCTGAATACTAAGGCTTGCGAAAGAAGGAATTTTATAGTTTTTTAGAAGGATAAGGAGGTTTTGGTAGAACATCTATAACCATATTTTTTTCATTCAAATATAATCCATTTTCAATTGGAACTATCTCATGCATATGCAAATGCAACTATTTTAGTTCACATTTTTCTTGTAAGATCTTTTTGTATAAATCTTTGTATCAGGGTAGTTATCCCAACCGGTAGTGAGCCTACATGTAGTAAGAAAACCTATAGTGAGCCCTTGTAAAAATTACCTTAACTAGTGTTCTTTTCATGAGAATTAGTTTCTCTATGATTTTTCTCATATTGAGTTTCCATGAAAATTTTGGTGTTAATGGTTTTTATGTTTATGATTTCATGTTCATATTTGTTATAAGTTTCTGATTGCTTTAAGTATTTACCAGTTGATTAAATTTTGTGAAAATAATTTTGGAATAAATAATTCACCCCCCGCTCCCCTCTCAGTTATTCATCATGTTCAAAAATTTGTATCAGAACTTGGTCCCTTGAAGATAACACTTAACCACTTGAAGGAGATCTTTGATATTTGAACAGATGAAAGGAGAATACTATTTTGATGAAGATTGGTAGATCATGTTGGATGTCATTGAGTGCATTGAATCAAAGAATGAGGAGCTAAAATAAAACATTAATGAAGTGAATGTATATATCTTGAAGCGGAGGGAACAAATTCGTAAATTCAAAGAAAGACACAAGGAAGTAAGCCAGGAATTGAAGGAGTCAAAATAAAATATGGTAAATATAAAAAAACAAATAGATGAATGAAAAAACACCTGAGACATTTTCAAAGATAATATCAAGAAAAATATGGCAGAATATAAGAAGACCGAAGGAGATCTAAAGGATACCATCAAACAGAAAATGGAGGAATGGAATAAAATTGAAGAAAATTTCAAGAACATTATCAAGAAGAAGATAGATGAAAATGAGAAGGTAAAACATGAATTAAAGAATAAAATATATGAGAAATTTTTTTGTGAAAGAAACACTATTTTGGATCAACTCTTGGCCCTGTAGAAAATTCACAAGGACAAGGAAGGTTTAGGTTTTATCGGTGAATGTTTAGATCTTAAGAAAAAAGGCAAAAATAAGGAAGTTGAAGCAGAAACAAAGTCTGAGGTCAAAAGAAAAGTTGTGAATCAAAGAACATCATCAAGGAGGCTTTTGATTAGGAAACCAAACACTCAAAGATAGTTATCTTTTAAAGGTTATTATTTCATATGCAAGAATTTAGGTCATAAAGTTGTTGAATGTAAGACCATGAAGGAACAAAATGTTCAATTTTTTAGATGTCATAAGTTTGGTCATAAGGAAAATCAATCTAGAAGTCAACTATCTAATCTGCTTAAGAGAAATGGGATGAACAATATTTTTCATGAAAATCGCTATGTAAGTCATAATTACGGTCACAAGACTAATCAGTGCAAATCTAGAGTTCAGTTAGTAAGATCAGGATAAAGGAAGGTTAATTATTTCAAATGTGGTCAGACCGATCATTATGTTAAAACTTGCAGATCTATTGATGCTTCCATAATGACTGGGAATGATAAGAATGCCACATTTTTAGGTTAATCTCAAAATATAGTCATGGTATGGAAGAATAAGGAAGCTAGTGAAAAGAATTTTGTGGTACCGAACCCTTTTAATTGAGCCTATTGTTGTGTCTCATGGGGAGTATTAAAATGCTAAATATGTCACTTCCCCTTCTTAGTTGTGATATCAGTTGCATATGTCATGTCTCTCGTATATTTGGATAGTAAATCATTATTACATTTGTTTCATTTGATTGATGTTTACTGTATAGTTGATTATGTCAACAATATAAATTATAGGCAAGAAAAGTAATTATGAGGAGTTAATGTTGAAAAGGTAAAATTTTAAATCATTTATCACTATTGCAAAGAAAGAAATTGAGAATTTTGTAGAGCACATGGGTGATTGGTAAAAATTATTCGAGTGCAAAAATGAAATCGAAAATGGTTGTTGTGAATCTAGTGTTTCCATCTCAAAAATGATGAAAGGAGTGGAATTAGAAGAATTTGATAATGAGAAGATAGGGAAATTGGAAGTAGGATTACCTATAGAAGGGTTGCAAAGAATTGTGCCCTAGGTTTAGATATTTTGGGAGAATTTCCTAGGTTTATAGAAAAGGAATCTATATTTTTATACTGATTCAATTCAAGGATGGGGATATGTTATTAGATAAACCCTATGTAGTAATGAAAGAGGTAATTGATGAGATTACAAGTTTATGTAGTGTTGGAATTCTTCCTGGGAAGAACTTAGTGAAATACAAAGAAGTGAAGGAGTTGGCTGACATCAAAAAAGATCAATGTGCCCTATTGATTAACACCCTTTTCAATCTAGTGGAGAGGTATGTTGGCTATGAAATCACATATAAATTTTATTTTTGAAATAATGTAGGTGCTACATCTACTGTAGTTGTTTATTTGGCACATAATGTGGTTAAGGAAAGCATGCATTTTTCTTTATGTAGTTTGTTATTGGAAAATCTATTTGAAAATGTCAAAGTGTCATTAGAAAAAGGTTATGTCTTATGGTTTGAATCTCTAGTGATGTTTCTAGTGTTTTACTTTCTAATATCGCTACCAGGTAGAGAGAGCATTCATTCGAAGTCTGGTGTCCATGTTGGAAAACAAATTTGTAGATATTTAGAGATTCTGGAGAATAAAGAAGATGCCTATAAGGGGTACTTTCTAAATTTGTACATGAATATTTCTTTTGGTATGGTTATGTTTGGTGCAGTGACTATTACTCATGTTGAGGAGCCTTCCTCCAATAAAATAGGATGTGAGGTTTTTATTGGTGGTTCTATTCTTGAGCCCAAGAGAAGGAAAATCGATGAAAAAAGGAAAAGAAATTATTACTATTTTAGAAGAAGAAGAGGAAAAAGAAGAAAGTGAAAAAGAAACAAAAGAAAAGGAAGAGGAATAAATGGAAAAGGATGAGGTTTCCCCATCAAAATCAGACTCTATGTATTCTGATGTAGTTCAGAAAATGTTGGAAGTAGGATAGTTTGATAGTATTGGCAACATGTGGTCTAGTTCTCTTCAAAGAATAGAAAAAAATATTGAGACTACGATAGTTTAACATTTGATCAGTAAGAAAACTATTATTTCAGATGTAGCTGATGTGTTACCAAATGATTTGACAAAGATATTTTAGAAAAGATTACCATTGGATAGTGTGGATTGCAGAAATTTTAAAGAGGCAATTAAGAAGATATATTTTGATTCTACACAAAGATTATCTAGACTAATCAGTGAGGCAAAATAACGCATAAAATAAATTTATGTTATTTATGAGTATTGTCTTGAGTGCCCTTCTATAGTTGATAATTCCAAATGTAAGATTGAGGTCATTGAGTTAGAGTTGGATGATTTAGGTAAAAGTTATGTTTACTTCAAGGATAAATATGGAAAACAAACAATCAGAGCAGGTCAGCTTCAGGTTGAGATGTTACATATACAAAGACAATGAGAGGATTTAATAAGACTTTATGGTTGCTGAAGGATTTGGTTGAGGTAGGTTAGAACATCTTTCAGGAATTCTTTCTGATGCAGAATACTATGAGCATTGATTATTGTCCCCAGACTGGACTTCATCTTTTGACATGTTAGTGCATCATGATAGTTTATGCGCACAAATGCATTCGGTTATGAATGAGTGGAAGATGATTCTTCCCATTATCAAGGAAAGGTACATGAAAGTTTTCTTGTAAAATATGTTGTTATTATTTGATTTTTTAAATCATTTTATGTGGCCCTTTTCCATTATAGAAAAAAAGGGGAGAGAAATTTAGGAAATAAAAGCAATATCTAACTCAGGGGGAGTTTTTGGTTTCGTTTTGGATGTTTTGGAGTTTTTCTATTTTGTTTTTTTCCATCAATTACAAAGGGGGATATTTTTGAGAGTGTTGATTGTTAGGAATGGGAACATTGAGAGGAGGGGGTGAATCAGTGTTCAACAATTTATTATATTTCAGCAACTTGAAACCTAGCCCAATAAATAGATAATAATTCAATAAGAAAAGCATATAAAACATAACACAAGATATGTTTATGGGGAAACCTTAATCAGAGGAAAACCCCTGTGGGAATTGGTACCCACAAATAATTACACTAGTCTTAAGAACTTGTTAGAGTTCCTTTGCCCTATTAGGAGTAGTAATTACAATGTTGAGTATAATGACCCTGTTAGGATTCTTTTAAAAACCTTTTTAAAGGTGGATGGCACACTACCAAAGCTTATTTCTCAATAAGAAGAAGGCTACAACCTCCTGATAAAAAATACTCACAATATCTGAAAGTTGAACTGTTGTTATGACACTGATTGTCTGATCAGTTCATTTTGTGCGTTGAAACTCTAATCACTGGTAGAGCTTTATCTCATATTGATTATTCTTATTTTAATTCTATCTTAATTTCAATCATTATCTATTCACCATTCGATACTCTAATACAAAATACATATTAAGTATATATACATACTCAATAGATGTGACCGAAACTTAAGACTTACTCGGCCCAAAATCAACATACACAACACTTCCAAGTTAATTGGCTTAAGCATGTTTACATGAGTGATAATAAAATCATTAAAACATATTAAAATAGTCACATAGCGATAACAAAACAAATTAATATGCGCTATTCAAAATCTGTAGTCGGCTCCATGCTCTATTCTGCTGAACTGCTTGTGACACTCAGTTTTCCTGTAACTTCATCATACGGACATATTTGATGTTGCGTGTGTAGAATTAGTATAATTTTGTATCCAAAAGATTATATCTAAAGGCACAGGTCATGATGAGTTCATTCGCATGTGTGTTGGTGCTCTGATCAATGGGTATATCTCTGTCTGCATTGTCTTCTATACTTAGCCAAATTATGATCTTCAAAGTTTATGAACTGACTATCAAAACTTTATATGACTTTGTTGCCATAATTACAACACAAAACTATTCATATAATCTTAGTAAAGTGAACTTTCCAATAATCTCCCCCTTTGTCATTAATGGAAACAAAGGAATGTGGCCAAGTTACTAAACTTTGACTTCATAAAAAAATTGTACTTATACTGATATATCTCCTCATATTATTTTAACTTTGGCTATCTACACTATGATTCTTTATACACTATACTCCCCCTTTTAAATTAATGACAAAGGTGCCAAATAATGAAAATATCTAAGTACTTACTTAGAGTACACATCTAGATATGGAATATTTAGGTTTTTTACTTCTTGCTGCCAAAACACCTTGAGTGCATCAACAGTCTAAAGATGGGCTCATAATGCATCGGTGAGTTTCTCCATCTTTATCAAATGTGAAAATAGTTGCATCAATCTTCTTGATATCATCATTTAGTACAAATAAGGAGGTCGCAAGTGCATTTCTCAGTTGTGTTTGTCTAGGCCTTATCTTTCTAATCTCTATCTTGACTTTCTCAATTTTATCTAACTGTCCTTGATAGATGTTGTTACATACATTGATGTCTTGAGAAGAGACTTCAACTAATTTTCTTATGGTTTCAATCAAGATGTCTGCTTCCTCAATCTTCTTTGTATGTTCTGAAGTGAGCTTACCTCTATCCATATAGTTAGCTATCACTTTTTTTCCTTTTGTTGCTAACTCTTTCAAAATTTCTTAACTAATCTTCAATGAGTTAAGATCTAATGAGAAGTTCTTTATTAATTCATCCAGCCTTTCCTTTTTGTACTTGTCTTCTGTAATTTTAGTAGCTGAGTCTACTAGACTTGTGAAATTTTCTTTGAAGCATGTCAAGATACTATTGACATCATCAACTGATTGGATATTTGCCAATTTCTTATCTACTGGCACTAAGTTGTTCAAAATTCTAACTGACTCAAGAAAGAGAGGATTTCTCATTACTTGTTTCTCTTTTGCTTTCTCCATGGCTAATACACTTATTTTGATCAAATCTTCTTCTCCCCATGCATCTAGGTTTGTTGTGTTAGGGGTCAAACTTGATGACAATGACATTGATGGTTTGATAGATGGAATGAATATTACATTTTGACTCACATCCATACATTCACTTTTCACTGGCATCTCAATAGAGGGTAGTTCATTAGGTTCATCTTTTCTATATTTATCCTGACCAGTTGTTTCTTCAGTTGGAACTTGTTCTTGCTACAAAGAAGCTTTATCAATGCATAATGTTTCAACTTCTTTAGTACTCTCAAAGGCTTCCTCAAACTTATTCAAATCATTATCTAAGGCTGACATGGTTATCTCATCATCATTTATCATAATGGTTTCATTTGAATCTCTGACTGTATCAGAAGGTGACAAGACTTTGGGTGTAGAATCCTGTGGACCTGTCATGGGCACATTTAGAATCTCTGATTATTTTTCTTGCTTGGAGGGAAGTGGAGTCACTTTAGTTGTAGGCATTGTTGATGGATACATGTTTCTGTCCAAAGACACTTGCTCAAATTCTTTTTCAGTCTCTTTTCTAACCAACTCATACTCTTTATTCATAATGTGTAGAGTTCTTGTCATAGTTCTTAGATGAGATTTTACCAGATCTAACAGTATCACCTTCTCATCATGTGAGAAAATAGGGAGAAGATTATCGAATGTTTCTTCTCTAATTCTCATATCCTCTTCTATGGCTTGTCTTTTTAATAAGTCAAGTATGTTCCATAATTTATCTGGAATGACTGTCTTAAGTTCCAAAACTAAGCTTTTGAACTTGATCATATGTGAGATAATCATAGAATGTATCTTTGATTTATCAATCTCTTGATATTTATCATAGACATTTGCAATTGAATCTAATCATCCTTCATTAATGATCTTGTTTCTCAAAATTTCAAGACTAGGTCTGAATCCTACCTTAGGAGGAGCTTGAGTATTCTTTTCTTTGCTTCGAGTTGTCCTTGAGGATGGGTGGCTTGTGGGGACTCACTTCCTTCTTCTAGTCAGCTTTCTTGGCACATAAGGTAGAGAGGATTCCAAGTCAATAGTAGTAGAGGGCGCAGATATGCTCTCACCAAACTTATTCCTTTTCTTCTTATGGATATCATCAATTTTTTCAATTTTGACTTCTGCAGGTGTTTGCTTAAGTTCTCTAGCAATTTTAGCTTCCCTAGCTTTATCTAGGTCTTCTTGGGTGACACCATGAACTTTCAGAATGTTAGAGGTAATCCTTGATGCTTTCCTCTTATTATATGCACTGTATAGGACATAATCAACTTGATTTGTCTTTTCTCTATATGTGACCCATCTTAGCTCATTTGGATCTTTAGGTGCAGATAGAAGGACTTGTGCATATCATTCCAAAATATGTTCTTCTACCTCATAACCAAGTGGGTGAATCCATTTGGTTCTTGGCTCAATTGCTTCCATGCATGTAAAAATTGTTTCTACCATAAAGCATATGGTGTCCTTGTATTTGTCAACTATCTTCTCAGGTATTCTGAACCTCTTCTGCATCTTAATTCTGAATGTCTTGATCTCCATATCCATAGAATCCTTTATACTGCTTTCAAATGTAGCTTTCAACAAAATTTGAGCCAAGGTAGGTTTTCTTCTATCTAGGTAAAGATTAGAATCCTTACCAACAATGTGGAAGTATATGTATATATTCAAGGAACCAAATCTGAATATTTTGCTTTTGTCATGCTTTATAGATTTAATATTCGCAATTAGCTATTCGCGCAATATCTCACAAAGGTTATATTGAGTGTTATCTCTTACCATCCTTATTGCTGCCAGAACTATAGCTGTGGATACACTATTTAGTCTACTTGTGTGTTGAAACTTGTAACTAAGTATCATGGTGATGAGTTTGATGTCTTTATCCACAATAGGATCAACAGTCATTCTGTGCCTATCGCTCCTAGATAAGAATGCCTGCTCAACCTATTTATTAACATCCTTTCCAATGGGAATAACAGGACTGACCTTAGAGAGTCCAATCATCTCATGAATGAGATCAGGAGTAATACAGACAGGAACTTCACCAATCCAAAATAGATCATCATGAATCCTACTGAGTAGAATTTTAACCCATTTTGGTTCATAGAACTCATGCGCATTTGTATACTCAAAGATAGGGTTATCTGAGAGATGTGAGAATTCATCCTTGAATGAGTAATCAAGGTTAGTCATAGATGCCATGAGCTTCATTATGTTGTTCTCACCAATAGACTCCTTCTTACAGTAAATGTAAGTGTGTATATCCTCAAAATGCATGATTCCTAATAGAGTCTTGGAAAATTCTCCTTCAACATCATCCAAAAATGAATTGAAAGTATGCTTCTTAAACACATATATCTTCTTCTCAGAAATGTCAAAAACTATAGGAGTTTCCATTACTTACTTGTAGCTTGCTTAAATGGGGTTTTCGCAGAGATTCTGAAATGACACGTCCATGCTAGGGTTTCGTTACAACTGCAATCCACTTTGTTAACCAAGCAACGGTAACTAGCCAATACTAAGATGCTTGACTCTCCTATGCACTCCAACTTCTCAATCTCAAATGTAAAAGTGAAGACATTAGATATTTGAGTGACTTATAAATGAGTTACTACAATTAATGCTTGTTGTCGTAACATGCTTTCCACTGTGAATTCCAATTTTAGTTCCTGACCCACTTGGAACCTTGTGCTCATGCATACTGTATCAAAATGTTACCAAGAACATAAAATTGAAGGTGCATACTTGGAGGTGAGTATACCTACCACACAGGGGTTTAGAGCTTGTCTAACTCCCCCTATGACCATGAGGGTCATCTATCCAGAAGTGGAAGTTGCGCCCACTATGGATGCATCTACCACTTTTTCAACACCATCATCTTTCTTTACTTCAACCCATATTTTTCATGAAACTTCTATAGCTTTCACCGACCTGACTTCTCCAGATTCTTCAAATAGAGATCCTTGAGACTTATTAAGTCTTCCTTATTTTTGCACTCTAGATCTGCAAAACATTGAGATGTGTCCAGCCTTGTTACAAGAATGACAAATCACTGGAGGTTTGTTGACATGATTAACCCTGTTGCATTGTTTAGTTGTGTGTCCATTGTAGTTTCATATCTGACATATAATGTTCTAATAATTTTTCTATGATTGATTTCTCTAATTGTACTGAGTCTGACTTCTTTGATTTTGTTGTGTTTGATTTCTTAGATTTAACTAATAGTGTTGGGCTCTATGATCAAATTTATTTCATGAGTAACAATAACCATTGAAGGGTCTTACCTCTTTACAATCCCTTGCCATATGTCCTTGTTTGTTACAAGCATAGAAAGTGTGGTTAACTATTTTGCATTCATCTTTAGGTGGTTCTATCATAGCTTCTGCAAGATTTTTAGTTGTCTTTGCTTCTATAGATTATTCTTGTGCTTTCTTTCTTTCTTGCATTGTATTGATTTGAATTTGTGCTTCATTGTATCCAACACCAATGGTATCACCTCTTAAATTTTGTGCATGGAGCTGTGATTGTAATAGATCACAACTTGTGTGTAGTTTTTCAATATGATTCTTGGCTTCTGTCAACTCAAATTCTATCTTCTTCTTGATGTTCTCCAACTCCAAGATTTTCATGTTTGCATGCATAAGTTCTTCATCTAATTGTTTACTTTCTTTAGTCCTTTATTCAATAGTTGTCTGGCTATCTGTTAACTGTTCATTTAAATCTTCAATCTTATCCTTTTGAGACATGTTTTCTTCATTCAGCTTTTTGACCATTTTTTCCAAATAATTTGTAGAGCAATATTTTCTTAATTTTTTTATGAGCATTTGCGAGCCATCAACTTTCAATTTTAGTTCTTCATTTTCTTTTTCAGATCTATCAAGATCTTCAAGAGCTGCTTCAAGATTATTTTTCAGATGTTTCACTTCTGTTGAGTCCATGTTCTCCTCAAGTGGTTAAACTTCTCTCAGAGGACCAAAGCTCTGATACCAATTGTTAGGAATCAGAACACTGAGAGGGGGGGGTGAATAAGTGCTCAACAATTTATTATATTTCAGCAACTTGAAACTTAGCCCAATAAATAGATAACAAATTCAATAAGAAAAGTATATAACACATAACACAAGATATGTTTACGAGGAAACCTTGATCATAGGAAAATCCCGGTGCGAATTAGTACCCACAAATAGTTGCACTAGTCTTATGAACTTGTTAGAGTTCCTTTGCCATGTTAGGAAAGTCATTACAATGTTGAGTACAATGACCCTGTTAGGAGTCTTTTAAAAACATTGTTAATAATGGATGGCACACTACTAGAGCTCACTTCTCAATAAGAAGAAGGCTACAACCTCCTGATAATAGATACTCACAATATCTGAAAGTTGAACTGTTGTTATGACAATGCTTGTCTGATCATTTCCTTTTGTGTGATGAAACTCTAATCACTGGTAGAGATTTATCTCATACTGATTATTATTCTTTTACTTCTATCTTACTTGCAATCATTATCTATTCACCATTTGACACTCTAATACAAAATACATATTAAGTATATATACATACTCAATAGATGCGACCGAAACTTAAGACTTAGTCGACCCAAAATCACCATACACAATGCTTCCAAGTTAATTGGCTTAAGCATGTTTACATGAGTGATAATAACATCATTACAAACATATTAAAATAGGCGCATAGCCATAAAAAAACAAATTAATATGCGCTAATCAAAATCTGTAGTCCGCTCCATGCTCTGTTCTGCTGAACTGCTTGTGACACTTAGTTTTCCTGTAAGTTCATCATACAGACATATTTGATGCTACGTGTGTAGAATTAGTATAATGTTGTATCCAAAAGCTTATATCTTAAGGCACAGGTCATGATGAGTTCATTTGCACGTGCGATGGTGCTCTGATCAACGGGCATATCTTTGTCTATAGTGTCTTCTATACTTAGCCAAATTCTGATCTTCAAAGTTTATGAACTGACTATCAAAACTTCATATGACTTTGTTGCCATAATGACAACACAAAACTAGTCATATAATCTTAGTAAAGTCAACTTGCCAACCCTATTTAGTTTTTGGTTTCATTTTGGATGTTTTGGAGTTTTTCTATTTTTTTTTCCATCAATTCCAAAGGGGGAGATTTTTTAGAGTGTCGATGATATGTTGGAATTATTTTCATTGATATTAAAACCCTTGTACTGGTTGTCTATCTGTACTAGTTAGTTTTTTGTTGTATATCTGTACCGATTGGTTGTGCTTTGGTGTGGTGCATATCAAATATTTTTTATTCAGTCTATTTTTGGTAATGGATTATCATGATGGATGTCTTTGTTTAGGCTATTGAAATATATCTTTTTGGTACATCTATGATATTCAGTGAACAAAGTAGTATGAAGACTTTGGGTGGATATAATTGGCTTTTGTATTTTAGAGTTCTTCTAGGTATCCCTGCTACTTGGAAATTCATGCAATATATCAGATTCTTCTTGGTATAAAAATTATAATTTATTTTTTTGGACCGGTTCTATATGGTTTTATCCTTTGGTAGGTTCAAAATTTTTTTTGATCAAGACATGGTCTTGGTTATGACTTTTTCATCAGCCTAGGATATGTTTGGCTTTAGTTTTTTACAATATGTGATGTTCTTATCTTATGTATGACCTATCTTTGGGTCATATGGTAACACGGAGTAAAGTTTTCATATGTATGACCTACCCTTTAGGTCTAGTGCTAACATGTTAAACTATGAAGTAATATCTTTTGTAACTCAAGATGATATATTTTGTGGCTAGACCGACATATGTTATTGTGTTATCATGTATAAGTGTGTGTGTGTATACACACACATATATCTTTGTGTGTGTGTGTGTGACAATCACTTTGTATCCAATGTGAAAAATGGGAGATTGATGAAGGTGATATGATGTGAATGTGATTTTGCATCATTGGTGGTAATTTGTGTGAGAAGTAAGAAGATCAAAGCTTATTGTAAAGACTAAGGCTTGCAAAAGAAGGAAGTGTTAAATTTTGTAGATGGATAAGGAGGTACTGGTAGAAGACCTGTAATCAGATATGTTGCATTCAGATACAACTGATATTTCAACTGGACTTTTCCCATGCATATGTAGATGCAACTATTTTAGTTCATATTTTGTCTGTAAGATCTTTTTGTATAAATTGTTGTATCAGGTTAGTTATCCCAACCAACAGTGAACCTACAAGTAGTGGAGAAACTAGCAGTGAACCCTTGTAAAAATCCCCTTAACTAGTGTCACCTTAACCGATGTTCTTTTGATGATAATTAGTTTCTCTATGGTTTTTCTCATCTTGGGTTTCCACGTAAATTCTGGTGTTCATGGTGTTTATGTTATGATTTCATGTTCATATCTGCTATAAGTTTTTATTATGTTAAGTATTTATTGATTTAGTAAATTTGTGAAAAGAATTTTGGAATAACTGATTCGCCCCCCACCCCCCCCAGTTATTCAACCTGTTCAATATATCTTCTACAAGACATAAGGAACATTTATTAGTACATTTAAAATCTACTCTAGTTGAGTTTTGAAACCTTTTGTATTCTCATTTTGATTAGAATCAAAATTTACCACGAGCTATTGGTATTATATTGAACAAATGATGTAAATTACTACACATGTAGAGATAATATAATTGTTATCCAATCATATTCCCAATAGTTATAGTATTTTTCCTTCTTTGGTTGACCCAAGTTTTCATCTATTATTATTTTTAACCTTCTTGAGCCTTGTCTTAGCACTAAAAAAGTGCTCATGATTGATTAATCTCTCTCACACATGTCTAATGAAACAAACTAGTCCCTTTTAGGATATGACATTAACTTTCAGGCCTACCTCTACTTTTCAAATAATTTTAAGTTGGGTTCCCTTATGTTTCTTTCCATAAAAAATGCATGCTCATGGGCTAATAATTTCTCCCATATCTAACATGTGGACAACTTCTTGGATTTATTTTAATGATATGATTATTCATGTCATTGTCCTTGATATATCTAGTTCCACTACCTATTTAATTCTCTTTGTTGGTAGAGATATTTGAGCAAATTCAACATCACTAATGGTTTCACCCTTGGCCAACATTATCATTTAGCGTTCTTGGGCTATGTTTTGTTGCCTTTTTCATAGTTGGTTAACATCTTTGAAATCAAACCCCATAAATATGCAATTCCCCCTTCACTTCATAAATGATTACCACTCTTAGGCCCCTATTTAGCCTATTTAGAAAATACAAGAATATCTAGAGAATATACCAATTTATGGTGATACTTTTTGCTCTATGTTAAATAGGTGAAGGTGAGTGTTTTTTTAAATTTCATGCTTGTGTGAGAGCTTCCTTGAGATATCATAAAAAGGTAATGAAATTGTATGATAGAATGTTTTATCAAAATATTTTTCATGCATTTGTATGTTGTGTTGTTATTTGTAAATGAGTTCCACAATTTTTAAATTTTAAATTTCCTCTCTATTCACTCGTGCTCATACAAGGAGTGTGTAGAAATTTATTTGAAAAGGGATATCTATTTTTAGGGTTCATACATTAGTTACTTTACCGATTTCTCTATATGATCATTAGTTGAGATACCCTTTTCTTTTGGCATTATATTAGTAGAGGGTATTCATCTTTTGTAAAGATCTTTTGGGTATTGATGAATACACGATTTGTTTTTTGCTTTGTTCTTCATATCTCATTCTTAAGTGTTCTCCTTAGTTTTGATTTCATATATGTGGTTGTGTTTGTTTATTTATGCCACCAATGGAAGAAAACAAATCTATTAGCATTTGAAAGTTAATGTCCATTAATGTTGGTTGAGTGAGTTTTATGCATATGTAGGTTTGTGCAACCTAAGTTGTGACACCTAAGCCATAACATTTTATTATTTAGGATTGATAAATTGGTTATGTTCTAAAGGGAAATCCAAATGATCACTTATTTAGCATATTTTCCAACTTTATTATATTTTTCTACCCCTTTTTTATTCTTCTAACATTAAGTATTATGCTAAACCATTTCTCTACAAGTATTAGTTTATATTTTTAGTTTCTATAGGAATTTGACCTTCCCTAGGGGTTGCACACATTTTGAAGTTGTTCATATGAGCATCCAAGACTATTTTCCTCATAAAGCTAGCATTTTTTGGCATTCTTAGCCATGTGTGTCAATCTAAAGAAAATCAATTAGGTTTCAAGCAACAAGTTTGAGTTGCAAGTCAACTTTGAAGAGAAAAAGGGGAGAGTTAGTTTTCATCCATTTTGAATTGGAAAATGAGTAATGACAATTAGAGTTAAGATATCATTCATGCTAGATCTTGAGAAGAGGTATTCTAGAGATAGAGTGGAGAAGGAAAGAGGAAAATCTACAACCATTTGGCCACTTCTAACCTTTGAGCAAATAATTGGAACTCAAAGGTGATTATTTTGATGATAAGAGACTATGGCACAATAGAAATGATTTTTTATTTGACCAAATTCTATTAGCGAGAGATAGTTGGAATTATTAATAAAGATGTTGTGTGTCATCCATTGAAGGATAAGAAGGTCTCATAAGTCTGAAAATGTATGAGCGTCTTTGTGTTGCAACCAATATCCTTTGAATTATTTATAGAAATAAAGTTTCTTTATTGCATTGAATAATATGATTCTACCAAATAAAGATGGTGAAGCTAAAACTATCAAACCAAGTGAGATGTTAAAATAACATAAGCCATGTATTCCATATTTTCTTGAAGATAGAAAAAGTATCAATTTTGAAAAAAGTTGTAAGTAACATTTAATCTTTGAACTTATTATATGTTAAGCTTAAAAATACTACCAAAAAAATTGAAATATCAAACCGAAACTTTTTATGAAACAAACAGATATTTTATAATAGAAATCTAAAATGAAACCAAACCCATTTCTACAATACCTAACGAAGAAGTCAACATACAACTCTTATTATTCCACTTAATCCAAAATAATCTTCTAATGAATTTGATTAATGGTTCACAAGAAGATTCAAAAGGTTGGCCAAAAGGATTTTGGTGAATGAATGAAAAATCACTCAATTTTCATTGCAAAACGATTTTAATCAACACCACCTTTAATCTTGTACCCCATCATAACGACACATACAACTCCTTTAGACACGCATGTTTAATCATTCCAATCTACACGTTGAATAAATGGATTCATGCAAGGAAAACCAATGATAGTGCATAAAATCAATGTAAACAAATTAAAAGTTACTATAGATTAAGAAAAAATATTATAAAAATCCATTTTAATATTATTATAAAAATCAACAGCAATATTCATAAATTAATATTGAAAACAGCACATTGGATGGTTAATAAACATATATATAAATAATTATGTGGACCAAATTTTTTAAACGGAAAGTGATATTTTCAACTTTTTGTTTTTAATTTGGGTCAAAAACAAGTTCCTAATTTGGAACAAACACAATTACTACTTTATTGAATTCAAAGAAGATGGTCATGGTCGGAATGATGCCATTTGTTTTTCAAACTTTTTACTTAAATATTAATATATGGTGCTTTGAATTTTCTTTTTGTCAAATAATGTGGATTTATGTGGAGGAAATTAGAGGAGAAATGTATGAAGGCTGCAAGAGCTTTGGGTTTACATAATTAGATATTTAACAGTCAAATGAATCTTTTCTTTTAATATTAATTTTTAATGGTCATAATTTGAAATTTGAAACTTTATTTTAATTTGTGGTTGTTCAAGGTGTAAGAGTAGTCTTATATATGAGTGGATATTTTTTATTTGGAGCTTGTAATCATGATTGAATTAGATTGTATTGAAGTATGTTTTGAGTCTTGTAAATGGATATTGGATTATCAAGGTATGAGATTTGGAATCTTAAAAGTTGTGAAAGTGATGAAAGAATGCCCTACTTAGAAATAGATCATTGAATTGACGTGGTCTAGTAAGGAAGCATGCAAATTGAACACTAATGTTTAGATCTAGTTTGTAACAAATCTAAAGTCGATATGCCTCCACAAATAGTTGGTAGAGGCCAAGGTATTACTTATATTGCTAGAAGAATAGAAAAAAAAATGTTTGCAATGATAAGAAATGTGTATATTTGGTTGGATGATGTAAAAGAGGGTAGAAGAAGATGTAATAACCCTAGAAATGGTAAAACTGATAATGAAAAAAATAGAAAAGAAGAGAGAGTGTACAAATAGTTGATCAAGTTATGGAAGATCCAAAGGACGGGGAAAAAAAAAAAGCAAATATATTGATAATTATTTCTAAAATTGGGAAGAGACTTATAATCAAGCATCTATAACTCCAATAAGGTTGTTGTTGTGGTTTCATTCAAGGCATACCTCTAGTACTAGTTAAGCATCCACAACCCTAATAGAGTTACTCAAACTCTCCAAGTAGTTGATTTTTATGATATTTATTTTTCTTTTCAATTTTTATTTTTATATATTATTTTCAAGCACATTTGAGGAGCTCATCTCAACTTTCAAGTAATGAGGATTATTGTTGGGCCAAGAATCATAGTGTTAGAATATGTAGACCTTCAAAATTTTCACTCAATGCTTAGTTGTAACAACTAAGCCCAACAACTCAATAACATATTTTTTGAGCCTGCAAGAATCAGATAGTCCCTAGGTATAAACTATAGTGCACCAGGTTTAACATGACCAATGACACTGACACAATACATCCTCTAATACTAGGTGAAGGGATTGGGTCTTGTGACCACATGTCTGTTAGAATAAATGCAACACACACACAACTGAGGGGGGGGTTAATCAGTTGTGATGAAAAACTCAAGACCTTTAACCAAATTGCCAACTTAATCTCATATCTAAAAGTTAAAACTGAATGCAGGAACATAACACAATAATCAACACATAACACCAAGATTTTTGACATGGAAACCCTATTAGGGAAAAAACCATGGCAGGGATCAAGCCCACAAGATGGATGTACTCTGTTAAAAGCATTATACCCTGTTAGGAGTATTACAAATGAGAATGCATGTGACTTTAGGCACACTGCCTAGAGCTCACTGCTCAAATACAACAAGGATCTCAATCCCAAGGAAGGCTCATGGCCTTATAGTAATCTCTGATCTCAAATCATAAAGGACATATTGTCCAAACTCATGAACTAACAAACAACATCTCTAATATGCCAAAACAGTTCCAATGAAGTGCATCAAATCTCCACCTCAATTGTAGATTTCACTCATACCTCTTCTCTTCAACATCTCTTATCCAACACACACTTCACAATTACAAATAAATACATATTTATATATATTACATCAATTTATCTCAACTAGGTTAGCCAAGGACCTAATTACAAAATATTAATTCAATTCAACACAAAACATAATGTGATCCATTGAATGTTGTCTAAGGCATAGAAATGATCCATAACAACCTCCTCAAACATGCTCTAAATCCATAAATCATACCATGATCCATCAAAATATGCTACACCACCAAGTCGGCCAAGAACATTAAAAAAAACAATGAGTTACATGAAAAATCTTCAAAACCAATCATATAATCCAACGTGATCCAACAACACAAATAGAACACAATCAGGAAATATTAGCAAGCAACATGAAATACCACGACATCAACATGAAAAACACTGTCTCATAAATCAAACTCGTCTCTTCACTTTTCATCAAGAACACTAATCAACAACCACTATCATAAAATAAAAAATATCTTGTCAGCATCCAAATCATGAACCACTCGAGCTGAGGAAACACATCCATGTCATGAACTCACCACCCGGTTAGCAACAAATAATATTGTCAAATCGATCCACACTGATCCAATAACTGAAACATTTTCTCTTCCTAAACAACCAAAATAGAAGTCTCAGATAAGTCTTTCATAGCTCACTCAAATCAATATGTGAACCTTCACTAATTGAAGAGAATCAATCATAGACATCCTCAAACATATTTCTATCTGCCCAACATCTGATATTCAATATTATAGTCATACCATAGAAATCATCTCATTGAACATCTCAGGAACATTGTCTCCAATAGTAGGAATATGTTGACATCAATGAAAAAACATTAATGTTGGCACATATATGCACAATTTGAACAATATCTCAACAATCTCCCCCTTTTGCATTGATGATAACATATGATGTAAAAAATAAAATCAATGCACAAAGAAACAATATCAACAACAATACTAGTAATATCCACAATATGACATACTTGTTTTGTCATCTCTCCCTCATAGTCTCATACTTTTTTTACTTGTTCACATGAATATCTCTCCCCCTTTGACATCAATTACAAAGTCACATGTATGCACTAAGTCATAGAGGCAAAAAATCTGAACAAACATCTCTCAAAACTGAATGAACATTTCTCACCCACTACTCCCCCTAAGGAGCAGTCATAAAAAACATCAATCTAGAATAATGATAATTCGTAAGCTCACTGGAATGATGCATCTCTATGCATCTAGCTATGATCAAGAGAGTCAATCACCCCAAGCTTACCTCATAGATACTCAAAATTATCCTTTGGAAAGGGCTTTGTGAAAATATCTATAATCTTCTCTTTTGTGGACACATACTCCAATCTTACTTCTTTATCACTAACTTTGTCTCTCAAGAAATGATATCTAATAAAAATATGCTTTGTCTTTGAATGTATTACATGGTTATTTGATATATTGATAACACTTGATATCACAATGAATAGTAATAAGCTCATCAATATTTAGTCTTATATCTTTAAACATTTTATTCATCTACATCACTTGTGTACAATTAATAGTAGTAGCAACATATTTAGCTTCAGTAGTAGATTGTGATATACAATTTAATTTCTTACTTTCCCATGAAACTAATCTCTTACCAAAAAATAATGTAGACTTAACATCCAGCTGATATGCCTTGAAATCTCTGTAAGTATCATATGCAAGAAAAATTATAACAACTTCAATTCTAGCAACAGGATCAAATGTCTCCTGAAAATCAATTCCTTCCATCTACAAGTATCCCTTGCAAACAAGTATGGTTTTTTCTGAACTACTTCACCTTCTTCATTCAATTTGTTTCTGAATACCCATTTAGTACCAATCACATTCTTTTCTTTAGGTCTAGGAACAAGAATCCATGTTTTATTATTTTCAATTTGTTGCAATTATTCTTCCATCGCTTTAACCCAACTATCATCTTTGCATGCTTGATAAACATCTTTAGGATCAATCTTAGAAATCAAACAAATTTCACTTCTAGTAATTATTCTTCTAGTCTGAACACCCTGATTCCTATCACCAATAATATAATTTTATAAATGATTCAAGCTTACATACCTGTGAGTCTTTGGATTTTTTTTTGTAGTAGACTCTTGTGTTTCCACTTCTTCATCATTTTCATCTTCTTCATTCTGTTCTATTAATCAATTCTGATTCTAATTTTGTGCTTGCACAATCTAACTCTCTTCTTCATCATCTAATTCATATCTGCAAGATCTGACCTAATTCTGAATATTTTCATCCACTTTCACATTTTAACTTTCAATTAATTTCTTCAACCTCTCATTATAACATTTATATATTTTTCTTTTTGTAGAATAACCAAAAAATATTCCCTCATCACATATAGGATCAAATTTCCCTAGGTCTTCATCTCTTCAGAAACAACATTTACTTCCAAAAATTCCAAAATATTTCACTATAGGAATATGACCATACCAAAGTTCACAAGGTGTCTTACTAGTTCCTTTCTTAATTTGCACTTAGTCTAATGTGTATACTGCAGTGCTAACAACTTATCTCCAATAGATCTGTTAAACATTTCCTTCAGTCATCATGGTTCTAGAAATGTCTAGAATAGTTATGTTTCTTCTCTCTTCAATGTCATTGTATTGTGGGGTTCATGGAGCAGACATTTGTCTCTTTGTTCCATTCTTTTCACAAAAAAGTGTAAAACTCAGTAGAAGTAAACTCACCACCTCTGTCTGATCTCAAATATTTCAACTTTAATCATGTTTCAGTCTCAACCATAGCTTTGAAAATCTTGAATTTGTCAAAGGATTCATATTTCTATTTCAAAAATATAATGCACATCATTCCATAATAATCATCAATGAATAGAATGAAATACATGTCCCCCTAATAAATTCTTGTTCTTGCAGGAACACATAGATCAGTATGCACCAAATCCATAATTTCACTTGAAGAATAATTCTTTCTCTTAAAAGTACACTTAGTCAATTTACCGAACTGACACTCCTTACACATCACATTAATAGGCTTCAACAATTTAGGAATATCTCTAACAAATCTTTTAGTACTTATCTTCACAATTTTATCAAAGTTTACATGAAAAAATCTCTTATGCCACAACCAAGTGTCATCAATCTTAGCAATCAAGCATCTACTCCCAGAATTATTTAAATGAAATACATTACCTTTAATCTTTCTTCATGTATAAATCTCAATTCTAGAGCTTCCAATAATCTTGCACATTCTATCCTTGAATTGTAATTTGTTTCCTTTATCAACTAGTTGTCCAACACTCAAAATATTATATTTCAAACCTTTAACATATAGAACATCATCAGTATTATTCGTACCATCAAGAGTAATAGAACCTTTTCCATTTATCATGCAAGGAGTATCATCACCATATCTAACAACACCACCATCACACCTTTCCAATTTCACAATTTGTTTTTGTCTTCATTCATGTGTTGTGAACATCAACTATCAATAACCCATTTGTCCTTCTTATCCATATGCAAAACCAAGGCTTTTCCCTCATTCACAAAATTAGGATCTTCATCTTTGATAGAATTAAACACAATATCATCTTCACTTTTTTCAAGTTCATCACCAGTCACACTTTCATTAGTAGCATAATAACACTTCTTCTGATATTTAGACTTGAATTTATTAGGCATGTACTTATGTTCTCTATCAGGACATCTCAAAGCAATATGACCAATCTTATTACATGCAAAACACTTCAAAGGAAACTTTCATTGATACTTACCAGATCCTTTAGGTAGTCTCCTTGCAATTAGGGCTTCAAGCTCATGAAGCTTTCTTTCTTATTCCTCACTCTCTATCCATTCCTTAGCATATCTAGATTCAAACTTAGATGAACTTTCTCCAGAATCACATCTTTTCTTATCCTTAGAAATAGTAGCTTTAAATGTACTTTCAACTTTAGGAAGACTATCACCAAATTCTCTCATTTCAAAAGAGGATAAATTACCAATCAATGTTTCTTTTGTCACAGGTACCATGGCTCTAATTTCTTCAATACCAGCAACTTTGTGATTGTAAATAGGAGGTAAAGATCTATGGATCTTAGAAAAAAATTCATTCTCATCCAAGGTTCCACCAACGCATCTGATTGCACAAACAAGTTCGCTGATCTTATTCATATAGGCAATAATGTTCTCATCTTCTCTCATCTTCAATGATTCATGTTTTCCTTTCAAACTTTGTATGTTGGTTTGCTTCACAAAAGAATCTCCTTCATATTATGTCTCCAAATTTTTCCATACATCATGTGAAATTTCTAATCCTAAAATGTTTGTGTATTCAACATCTAATAAGGCACTCTTCAAAGATTCTTTTTCCCTCATATAATACTTGAATTATTTATTTTCATCAACAGTCACAGTTGATAGATCGGCAGGAGGATTGTAATCTTTCTTTGTAACAATCCAATGTTCTTCACTAAGAGCTCTCACATGTGTAATCATCCAGTCCTTTTATAGAGTATAATTTTTTCCATCAAATCTTAGTCTCTCCTTCTTAAAGGTCGACATCCCAGATCTCCTCAAGTGGTTTAGATTCAAAAACAGGACACTAGCTTTGACACCAATTGTTATAATAAATGCATTACACACAACTGAGAGGGGGGGTGAATCAGTTGTGACAAAAATTCAAGGCCTTTAACCAAATTACCAACTTAATTTTAGATCCAAAAAATAAACATGAATGTAGGAAGATAACACAATAATCAACACATGACACCAATATTTTTGACGTGGAAACCCTATTAGGGGAAAAGCTATGGTGGGGATCAAACCCAAAAGATGAATGCACTTTGTTAAAAGAACTATACCTTTTTAAGAGTATTACAAATGGGAATGCACATGCATTCATGCATATTTCCTAGAGATCACTTCTCAAATGAAACAAGGATCTAAATCCCAAGAAAGGCTCACTTCCTTACAATAATCTCTAATCTTAAACATAAACGACGTACTGTCCAAACTCACAAACAGATAAACAACATCTCTGATATGCTAAATAGTTGCAATAAAGTGCATCAAATCTTTGCCTTAATTGAATATTCCACTCATACCTCTTCTCTTCAGCACATCTTATCCAACACACACTTCCCAATTACAAATGATTACATATGTACATTACATCAATTTATCTCAACTAGGTCGGCCAGGGACCTAATTACAAAATATTAATTCAATTTGGCTCAATACATAATGTGATCCATTAAATGTTGGATAAGACATAAAAATGATCCATAACAACATCCTGAAACATGCTCCAGATCCATAAATCACTCCATGATCCATCGCAACATGCTACACTACCAATTCATCCAAGAACAATTAGAACAACAAAATGTTAGATGAAAAATCTTCAAACTCGATCACACAATCCAACACGATCTAGAAACACAAATATGAAATGATCAAGAAAGATCAACAAGAAATATGAAATATGATGACATTAACAGGAAGACCTATGTATCATAAATCAAACTCATCTATGTATTGTTCATCAAGAACACTAAGAAAAAACCACTATCATAAAAGAGGGCAAACACAATCATCATCAAATTCTTAACTTAAGATCTATAGTACTCCCTTGTCCAAGTATGATCAAAGTAATGCATTGTCCTAGAAGGTTGTACCATATGATTACTCAACTAACCACATTATGGGTTTCGACTCCTTGTGTGGAAATGTTGGGGAGAATAATATCTTTGGCTTTGACTCCCTGTGTAGGTGCATTGAATAATCTGAAAACCATGTATACACCCTCAAACTCAAGGGTGTAGATTGCATGCAACCACTCATGGATCCAGAGTCACTATCCAAGCTGCTGCTCCACCAGCCACTCTATCCACTTCCACAAAACCAGCCTTACAGTATGACCTCCTATCACAAATTGGGAAGACTCTTGCACATAAATTCATCTGCGAGTTTCTATGCACTTTTCTTGTACATAAAGAAATCCTTGAGCAGGCTCTCCTTGAGTCACGCATTCCTGAAAACATCAATACCTTCAATTCCAAAATATGATCAGGAACTTAGATACAAACCAACACCTAGTATTCACTGATAAAGATTTCAATGGCCTCGACCTGCATCACCACAAGCCCTTGTACATTAAGGCCCTCATCCATCACAACAAAATAAAAGGGTCTGTGGATATGGCCTTATTAACCTTTGTAATTTGAAGATGATAAGACATTTGGGGCTCCCTTAGGATCTCCTTAGTGTTTCAAAAAGAATAACCATTAAATCCTATGATGATAGAGAAAGAGAATCCAAGGGGTTGATCACATTACCTCTTCAAGTAGGTCCCACATTTCTCAAAACTACTTGTCAAGTCTTGGATCTTGACCTTCCATGAAAAATCCTCCTTGGAAGGCCATGGATACATGTTATTTTAGGTGTACCTTCCACATTTCATCAATGCTTTAATTTCATACATAAAGGCCAAGAAGTCACAATTCCTCGAGATCTTGAGCCCTTACAATATTGCAAACAACTGAAAGGAAAAATTACCTACTTCTATCCACTAAATGAGTTTTTCAGACCCGCTGCAAAAGAGAAACCTCCCAAACTCTCTATTGAAAAACCCTCCACCTAAGAAACCAACAAACCATCACCCAATGAAGCATCCACATCTGAAGATACCAAAAGAAAAGAGAAGGTCACTAAAGAAACAAATCTTGAATCATAGAATAAATTTAAGTTCACTGACCAAGGCATGGGAGAATATAAGTTTAAGAATGCCTTCTACATTGGACAACTCCCCATATTCCCAAAATCTCATGGAAAATCCTCCCAACTCTTTCCTAAGAAAAAAAAAGATGTTGTGGAATGCAAGAGTACAACTTTTGAATATTGGGGATCCCTTGGCAATGAGCATATGGAATCTAACATCCTCTCATGGCTCTACAAAGATGGAGAAGATGAACCTATGAAAATACCAAATGGAAATTATTTTAAGGCTACTCCCATTATCAAAATCATGGGATATCATGGAATTGGTCTTGGTGTGGAAGAACAAGGAATGAAAAAACTAATCACAACAACTAGCTACCCCTGTGGTAGATGAGAAACCAAGGTGCCCTCAATCGATGCCTGTGAGATTTCTTCTAATTTTTAACTTGAGGAGTTCTATGAAGTCCCCTTTGATTATATTTAAAATTAACTCATCAATACCAACTGTGTCTATAATATCACCGAAGCTGACCTTTCATCCCGTAGCCTTCCACTAAAACACCCCAAACTTATTAATTGGGACCAATAAGACTCACCACCTATATTGGATATAAGTGTTTCAAACAAGACATTTTTATCCCTTTTCGGCCTAAGAGATCTCCAAGAATATGAGCATCATATTCACTACAATGAGACAGCCTACTTTGATAGCCAAGTCAACTCTCTTAGACGCAAAAATGAAAAACAAGATAAAAATTTAAAAAAAACAATAAAACATCCCCTATTGAAAACCTTTCTAAGGAACCTTTGGAGGAAGAAAAAGATAAATAAAGGATGTGTCTTCTAGTGGAAACCTTTTTGATGTGCTAGAAGAGGGAGAATTTAACTTTCCTTTCAGGTCTTTACCGCCAAAAAAGTCATCAATCATCATCAAAGACACAATATAAGTCAACCTTGGAGAAATTGAGGATCCCAGGTTCACATTTATAAAAGCATCTCTCAACAAACAAGAAAATAAATACATGACTGAGTTCCTCCAAAAAGTGCAAAATAAATTTTCTTAGTCCTACAAATATATGCCCAGACTAGACCCTAATCTAGTTGTACACCATCTTGTAGTAGTTCCTAAATAAAAACTGGTCAAATAGAAACTACACAAGCTGCATCCATAGTTGGCCTTATTAGTCAAAGAAGAGTTATAGAAAATGTTGGATGTTGCATTCATAAGACACATATATTATCGTAAATGGGTCTCCAATATTATACGAGTAGGCAAAGCTATTGGGGGCATCCACATTTATTTAGACTTTAAAGACCTCAACTTAGCATGTCTGAAGGATGGTTTTCCACTTCCAAACATAGACATCATAGTGGATTTGATGGTAGGACATGAGATGTTGTCGCTTATGGATGGATTTTTGGGATATAATCAGATAAGGATCATAGAAAAATATTGGCATAAACTGACATTTACTACACCTTAGAGCACTTTCTACTACCAAGTAATGCCTTTTGGACTTAAAAACATAGAAGCTACTTATCAATATGCCATGAAAACCATCTATCATGACCTATTACATAATATCATGGAGAATTATGTGGATGACATCCTGGGTAAATCAAAGACAAGAGAATCACACATTGTCATTGTTACAATAATTTTTGACAAACTTGAGAAATATAAGGTTTGGATGAATCCCAAGAGATGTGTCTTCGAGGTACAATCAGGAAAGATTCTAGGATACATAGTATCTCATAGAGGAATCTAGGTGGACTCAAATAAAGTAAAACCTCCTACAACATTGAGATAATTTCATACCCTGTAGAGAATACTACAGTCCATATGGAGATTCATATCACAGCTGGTAGATAAAGTTCATCCTTTCTCTCACCTCTTGAGAAAAGATACCAAGTTCCTATGGGATTGTTTATGTCAAAAAGCCTTCAAACAAATCAAATAGTACCTAGCTCATCCACTAGTGTTGGTCTTTCATATCCTATTCTAACCTTTGATTATGTACATCTCTACCACTACTGTTACACTAGGTTCCCTCATGGCACATCTAGATGATAATGGAAAATAAAGAGAAATCTATTATTTGAGTAAAACACTTGTTAGATATGAGATAAACTACATTGAAATTGAAAGACAATGCTTGGTTTCTATCTTTTGCATGCAGAAACTTCATCATGACATGCTGATGTAGGAGCATATTGGGTTCTTGGAAATCCTGGTCAACCAAAAATATGTTGTCTTTTGTTCTTTAGCTTGTTTGGAGGCTACTCGGTGAAGTGTTTTGATGATTGATGTTGTTCGGTTACTTCTTTTGTCTTTCTTTACCAACGGGTCTCGGTGAATGTTGAATGCTCAGTGATTTCTTTCACTATGTTGTTTATGTTGCTTGATTACCTTCTTACCAAGTATTTCCTGTTGCTTGATTGTCTTCGTACCAAGTTTTTTATCCTGATCTACCCAACTTTTGCATTTGATTTCCATGGCATAATTAATGTGGGGTCTCTCATTGGGATATGTGTGGACCTAAATCTGGGTCTTTCTTTGGGATTTGAGTGCCGACCTCTTTGGTGGACTCTTGTATATATTTGGTTTATGTTCTTAGATTAGGAGGCAATTTTTAGGAGTTTTGGGTATCAGTTTGTGATTAAGAGTTGGCATATTTGGATGGCAGGCCTGTGACCTCGCATGCATCAAGATTACTCTGTAAACATTTGAATGTATATGGCTGAAAAAGGGAAGGCCTTATAGCCCAGCATGTATTCATTTTGATGAATTAATTTAAGTATCTATTGTTTATTCTCTCCTTCTTGTGTTGTTTCTTCCATGTTGTGTTGTTTCTTCCATGTTGTTCTGGAAGAGTGGCTTGGATAGCTGGGAGTGCCTTGGGCCCCTATTCTCCCTGCCATCCTTGCATCAGGTGGTATCAGAGAAAAGGTTAGATCTAGTTCCTGCTTGTAAGCCCTAACACTAGTTGGTTGATATTGTTGTGGGATAGAAGATTGTGATCTGACCTAAAATTTCAAAGGGATTCAAGATGGTTCATGGGAGAGGAAATGCAAATCCAAGTCTACCTGATATGCTAACACAGATGGTTGCAAGATTGGAAGCTGTTGAGAGAGCCCAGCGCAGAGGAAGACATCTTGAAGATGTTAGTGATGATGAATTGGAGGAAGTGCAAGGCAAAGTTTCACCTACACCTATGATGCATCAGGAAGAAGAGATATTTTTGTGAGCAATGACAAGTTTTAAGTCCACACCACAGTTTAATCCTCTTGATTATAGTGGAAAATTGGATTCTGATGAATTGATAGACTACGTAACTGAGATGGAAAAAAATTTGAATATGAGAATGTATCAGAGGAGAAGAAAGTGAATATTGTAAGCACGAAGTTGAAAGTTCATGCATCCTTATGGTGGGAAAATCTGCAATTGGATTGAAAGAAGAAAGGTAAAGACAAAATCAAGGTATGGGATAAGATTATAAAAATTTGAAAGGTAAGTTTCTACCTTATGATTACTAGATTAACCTGATTAGGAGAATGCAAAGTTTAAAGCAGAAAGATAGCTCGGTAAAAGACTATACTGAAGAATTCTATAGATTGGACATCAGATCTGGACATGTTGAAGATGAAGTGGAAAGAATAGAAAGATATCTAAATAGATTAAGGAGTTCCATACAAGATAAGAGTAGCATGGTAAAGATTGAAACCATTGAAGAGGCATATCAAGTTTTCCCTAAATGTTGAGGAGAAATTGAAAAAAAAAATATGAACAAAGGAAAAGAGGTAGAGGTGGTAGATTCCCTAGAGGAAGAGGTAGATCTCATGGTGAAAATAGTAGATCTGAACCAAACAAGAACATTCAGATGCATATCAAGACAAAGGAAAGACCGAATGGAAAGGTGGAAGTTCATGCCGAGGAAGAGGCAATTACTCCCGAGGTGGTTATAGCAAGAGAGGGTTCCAAGGAAATTGTTACAAATATGGTGAGGAAGTACAAAGGTCTTTTGAGTGTACACATGCAAGCAAGAAATTCAGTAGCAACATAAATGATTTGGTGCAAGAGGAGTCACAAAATGAACCTGGGAAGGAAGGAAATGTGATGATCAGAAGGATACTATGGAGTTAGAAAGATAAGAAAGATCTTGTCAGGAAAATTTTGTTCAAGACCAGATGAAGAGTTGCAGATAAATTTTGGAAGGTAATTGTTGATAGTGGAAGCTCGGAGAATCTGGCATCTAAGGAAATGGTCGCAAAGTTGTAGTTGGAAAGGATAAAGCATCTGAAGCCCTATCAGATTTCTTGGATCAAGGATGAGCACACATTAATGATGAGTGAACAATGTTTTGTGAATCCAAAAATTGGGAAGTATTATGATAAGGTGTTGTGTGATATTATGCCAATGGATTTTTGTCATATTTTGTTGGGTGGACCTTGGAAATATGATAGAAATGCTATACATGATGGAAGAGTGAATAAATATACTATTTGGGTTGATGGTAAGAAAAAAATTTGTTACCTTTAGTGGAAGAATTTGTTGGTGAGATATGTACGTCTATGAAAGTTTGTTTGATGAAAGGTAGAGATTTTGTTAAGGATTTGAAAAGAGATGATATTTTTTATGCTTTGATTCCTAACAAATTGAGTAAGAATACAGAAGATAAAATTCATGTTGAAGTTGAGAAATTGCTTACTAAGTACAAGGAGATCATTTCTGATAGTGTACCTGATGGTTTTCCACCAATGAGAGATATTAGTCTATGTATGGATCTAATTCCTGGAGCTAGTTTGCCGAACAAGGAACCACATTGGTTGACGCTGACCGAGAATGAAGAGCTTAACCAACAAGTTCATGAGTTGTTGAACAAGGGTTTGATCAGAGAAAGTTTGAGTCCATGTGTAGTACTGGTTGTATTGGCACCTAAGGAGAATGGAGAATGGAGAATGTGCACTGATTCAAGAGAAAACAATAAGATCATAGTCAAGTATAGGTTTCCTATACCGAGCATGGATGATATAATGGATTTTTTAAGTGGAGCAAGATATTTTACCAAAATTTATTTGAAGAGTGGATATCATCAGATTAGAATCAGAGAATGTGATGAGTGGAAGAGTGCTTTCAAGATGAAGGAATGTTTGTACGAGTGGTTGGTTATGCCTTTTGGTTCCATGTGCAGTACTAGCTATATTGGCACCTAAGGAGAATGGAGAATGGAGAATGTGCACTGATTCAAGAGAAATCAATAAGATCACAGTCAAGTATAGGTTTCCTATACTGAGCATGGATGATATAATGGATTATTTAAGTGGAGAAAGATATTTTACCAAAATTGATTTGAAGAGTGGATATCATCAGATTATAATCAGAGAAGGTGATGAGTGGAAGAGTGCTTTCAAGATGAAAGAATGTTTGTATGAGTGGTTGGTTATGCCTTTTGGTTTAACTAATGCACTGAGTACATTTATGAGGTTAATGAATGAAGTTTTTAAGAAATTATTGAAAAAATATGTGATTGTATACTTGGATGATATTTTAATATTTAGTAAGACTAGAGAAGAGAATTTGATACATATAAGACAAGTATTGCAGAGATTGAAAGAGGAAAAGTTGCTGATAAATCTAAAAAAGTGTTCTTTCATAAAAGAAGAACTTGTGTATTTAGGTTTTGTGATTTTAGCTAATGGTTTGAAGATGGATCTTGAGAAGGTTGAAGCTATACTTAGTTTTCCTACACCTAAGAATGTCAGTGAGGTAAGATCATTTCATGGATTGGCAAGTTTTTATAGGAATTTTATCATAATTTCAGTTCTACTTGTAATGCTATGACTAAGACAATGAGAGGAGACAAAAGATAATTCAAATGGACACATGGAGTTGATAAGAGTTTTGAGATTTTGAGGTAGAAGGTTGTTGAATTACCTGTGTTAGCCTTACCTAATTTCAATAAGTTCTATCAAGTTGAATGTGATGCAATTGGAAGTGCAATAGGAGCTATGTTGACTCAAGAAGGTAAACATGTTGCTTTCTTTAGTGAAAGTTTGAATGATGTGAAAAGGAAATATTTTTTCTATGATCAAGAATTCTATGCTATTGTTCAAGCTATGAAGAAATGGAGACATTATTTGATGCCGAGTGAATTTGTGTTGTATACTGATCATAAGGCTTTACAATATTTGGGTAGTCAGAATAAGTTGAACCATAGACATATGAAATGGGTAGAGTATTTGTAGAGTTTCACATTTGTGATTAAGCATAAGAATGGAGTATCTAACCTAGTTTCTGATGCATTGAGTAGAAGAAGATCTTTGTTGCCTGAAATGAGAATTGAAGTTCTTGGTTTTGATGACATGAAGAATTTGTATGAAAATGATACTAATTTTTTTGAGCAGTGGAGAGTGTGCAGAGCACCTATTCCAAGTCAATCAAGTAAGTATGAATATTATTTCATTCGGGAAGATGTGTTGTTCAAAGGCATTCAGTTTTTCATACCAAGAGGATCAATGAGAACTAATTTGATACAGGAGAAACATAGTAGTGGGTTGGATGGACATTTTGGTATTGATAAAATATTGAGTTTTCTTAAGAAAAGGTATTTTTAGCCTCAGTTGTATAAAGATGTTCATAAATTTTTGAAAAGTTGTGGAGTTTGTCAAATTGCAAAAGGAGTAAATCAGAATACTGGTTTGTATACACCGATTACTGCTCCTGAGAAACCTTGGAGTGATACCAACATTGATTTTGTTCTTGGCTTACCGAGGATAGCAAGAGGTAATGATTCCATATTTGTTGTTGTGGATAGATTTTCTAAAATGATACATTCAATACCATGTAGAAAAATGTCAGATGCAGTACATATATAAGATCTTTTCTTTAAGGAGATTGTGAGGTTGCATGGATTGCCGAGGAGTATCATCTCTGGTCGAGATAGTAAGTTTGTTAGCTATTTTTGGAAAGCACTTTGGAAGAAGTTGGACATCGAGTTGAAGTATAGTTCTACGTTCATCCACAGACTGATGGAAAAATAGAGGTTGTAAATTGAAGTTTGGGTAACTTGTTAAGATGCTTAGTTGGAGATACACCGAGTAATTGGGATTTGATGTTGGCATAAGCAGAGTTTGCATACAACACTTCAGTAAATAGAAGTATTGGGAAGATACCTTTTGAGATTGTTCATGGCACATAACCGAGAGGTATATTAGACTTGAGATACATTGCTGGATAAGAGAAAAGAAGTGTTGAAGCATAAAAGTTTGCTAATTTTATGAAAACATTGCATGAGGTTGTAAAACAAAAGTTGGAGAAAAGTAATCATAAATACAAGGATAGTGCAAATAAATCAAGAAGACATAAAACTTTGAATTTGGTGATGCAGTAATGGTTCATTTGAAAAAAGGTGGATTTCCTATTGGAACATATGGTGAATTGAAAATGAAGAAGTTTGGACCATGCAAAATATTGAGAATATTTGACAGTGGAAATGCTTATGAAGTTGAATTACCTGATGACATGGATATATCACCCATATCCAATATTTTAGACTTGTATGAATATCATAAACCTGATAAAGAAGTGACAGTACCAAGTGATTATCCAAAGAAACCGATAGAAGAAGCTGAACATATTTTTAAATAGAGAGTTGGAAGAAGTACAAGAGGAAAGGAATACATAGAGTATCTGATAAAATGGAAAAGTAGACCAATTGAGGACTCATCTTGGATTTCTCAATCTAAGTTGGATTCATTTCAGGTTGGACCAAATACATGATTCAAGGAATCATTTCTTTTAACCCCATGTGTCTAATGCAGGAGCATCTTGGGTTCTTGGCAATCCTGATCAACCAAAAATATGTTTTCTTTTGTTCTTTAGCTTGTTTGGAGGCTGCTCGGTCAAGTGTTTTGGTGACTGTTGTTGCTCGGTTACTTGTTCTATCTTTATTTACTGATGGGTCTTGATGAATTTTGATTGCTTGGTGATTTCTTTCACCGAGTTGTTTCTATTACTCAATTACCTTCTTATAAAGTATTTCCTATTTCTCGGTCGGATTCTTACCAAGTTGTTTATCCTGATCTGGCCGACTTCTGCATTTTATTTATGTGGCATAATTAATGTGGGGTATCTCATTGGGATATGTGTGGACCTACATCTGGGTCTTTCTTTGGGATTTGAGTGCTGACCTTTTTGGTGGACTCTTGTATATATATGGTTTATGTTCTTAGATTAGGAGGCAGTTTTTAGAAGTTTTGGATATAAGTTTGTGATTAAGAGTTGGCATATTTGGATGGAAGGTCAGTGACCTCACATGCATCAATATTAATCTATAAACATTTGAATGTATATGGCCAAAACTGGGAAGGCCTTACATCCCAACATGTATTTAGTTTGATGAATTAATTTAAGTATTTGTTATTTCTTCTCTCCTTGTGTTATTGCTTCTGTGTTGTTATGCAAGGTTGGCTTGGATAGCTGGGAGTGCCTTGGGCCCCTATTCTCCCTACCATCCTTGCGTCACATGCTTAATCATAAAACTCAACTCATTTCAAAAGTTGATCTATTGAAATACATCTTATCTAAACCCACCCTTATGGGGCATGTTTCTAAGTGGGTCATGATTCTGAGAAAATTCAACATAGTGTATGTACATATGAAGGCTATCAAAGGATAAGTGATCATGAATCAGCTCATTGAATCTCCTCTCCCTGGAGATCATAGCAGATTTTCCAGATGAATCCATCATGACTATCACCCCAAGCATACAATGGAAACTTTATTTTGATGGATCCTTTACGCATAAAGGATATGGGGCATGAATCTTATTTGTGACACCAACAGAGGATCTTATTCCTAAATCTTAAAAATTGACATTCATGTGTACAAACAATATTGTGGAGTATGAGGCCTTGGTAACAGGGCTTCACTTAAAAATTCAATGGAACATCACTAGCCTACTTGTCTTTGGTGACTCTCAGGTTCTCATCAGGTAAGTTAATGATGATTATCATAAAAAGGATGAAACTTTTCTCCCCTATTACAGATTGGTAGAGGATCTGAAACACCATTTCACAGAGATAATATTTCAGAAAATCCCTAGGACAAACAAAAAATTTGGATATGCCATGACCACCATTGGGTCGTTGATTTCTATCACAAAGCACAGTGAGAGGTTCAAATTTCTTGTTGAGAATCTTATTGCCCCTACCTATGACATTCTACAATCCGAATAGGTGTCTATTATGTGTTAATGTTATTGTAGCTATGGTCGGATTCCTTCAAGCTGACATAGATAGAATAAAGGTTGTGATAATATAATTATTCTGATATAATAATTATATTAATAATTATTGGTAATGTAATAATTATATTAATAATATAGTTATTATAATATATAATATATAATATATAATTATATATTGTTTATATAGGTTATAATTATATATTAAATATAATTATATGTATTCCTCAGTGAAGGGTCACCATCGATAGATATAAAGGAAGATTAAATCTTCCTCTCTTAATATAAGAATAATACAACAATTATAGATTGAGATATAAAAGTTCTTGTGGGAGACAATTGTGAACTGTCTATGGATGGGAGGGTAAGTGAGTGCCCATGGTTAAATGAGCACCATAAAACAACATGGTATCAAAGTGGGTTCTCTACTAGCCTGTAAGGTTTAATGAAAGAGGAATGCATCCAAACACAAGATATTTATTATATGAAGGAGAATAACATCACATCCTACAATAGTATGCTTGGGCATTACAATTCACAAGAAGGATAAGGACACTAAGTCAGGCTATCAAAAAAATCCAATTATTCTGATTGTAAGAAGCTTGAACATATTATAAATAAAATGCTTCTCATCATCTCAGAAATATGAAATTTGAATGATTAGACTATCACTGCAAAATTCCAAGAATCCTATGGCTAAATGAGGATCGCAGACATGGAAGAATGTATATCTACAAGCATCCTAGAAAGAGATCTATGTGACATGGATCTTCGATGGTCACCACAAAATAATTTATTATTCCAGTGGAACTGGGAAAATGATGCTTACAAAAGTTATAACTATGGTAAAGTTATAGGATGGATGTCATAGATATAGCGTAGACCCGATCTTCCTTCCAAGATCATGAAGAAATATTTGAAGTCTGTGTGTTTTCAGGCCTCAAGAAAGGCTTTTGAACTCTTCCAATGTATGGCATAATTCAAGACAACAAAAATAATGGATTTTCTGACCTAGTTCACAAAGCACCAAATTCCTTGACTCTTCACTAAGAGAGGTTTATTAGAATGAATAACACACAAGATGAATTCAATGTGCTATGGATTCCATAAGCATAAATATAAGTGAGGGAGACTAGATTTAGTGGGAAAATCAGAGAGGAGTATATTAGCAAACTGTGTATATATATTAATAAGATAATAGCACTCAAATGTATACAAACATCATCAAATGTGACAAGGATGTTGTAGGCTTGGGTATCAAGATAAAAAAAATTGATCATGCTTAGAGATGATATATCAATTGATGGTGAATAATGCTTGAAAAAAAGATTCCAATCCTGGTATCAAAATGACAGATGGAAAGAGCAGCGCTATGAAGAAACTGAACGCATGGGCATACAATCTTGAATAAATACATTGACCCAATACTAATAAATGAAATATTTTTGTAAAATTCCATATCAACGAGAGATTATAAAATTAGAATTTTGTGCATTTCTAAATAACATTGGAGGGCCATACCATAAATAACTCTTTCTACTTGGAACAATATGGTTGGCAAAAATAATATTCATGCGATGTTTTATTCTATTGTGAAACATTATAGTGGCATCTTAGAAGAGAAATAATGATAACTATTGAGGCATGGATCATAGTAGCGGGTACAAATATTGTGAAGCAAGAACATTGTGATTTCTTATGTCAGGAACTCTAATATCAAATATTTCAAGTCTCTCAACATCAATAATACCACTTATCTATTTTGTGCAGATCCCTATGTTCATAGTGGCTATGAAGGTATTAAGATTCCATATTAAGAATGTAGACTCTTCAGTATTCAATCTAACCATGTATGTTGATCATTCATCACAAACTTCATGTTCTTGTCGGAGATGGAAAGCTTCTCCAAGCAATATTTCAATGTTGGAAATTCTTCTAGAGTTTTGTAACCAGATAGTGGTAATATTACTCGACATCTACAATCAAGGATTTGAGTGAACAATGTAAAAGTATATCAAACTCCCTTATTTTGTGAAAACCCTTAGAATTTTATAAGATTCATAATTTTCACCCAGTCAATTGGTGGTATCAATTAGGTGCAACAAGTTATAGGACTATCAACATATCTAAGTGTATACAGAGCTCATGATCAAACCTTGGCATTTTTGGATTGTCTATTAGTTGTGTATATTCTTATGAATTGGTTTTTTTCATATCTTGAGACTACATACAACCATCATTGGCACTTGAGGTGTTTCTGCAATACATTCCCAACAATAATTGCAAGATATAGAATAATTGGATGCAGAGTGTGGTAGCTTCTATAAAAGCTTGTGATGATGCAATAGGTAGGATCTAATAATTGTTGCTCCTAGACAAGTATCCGTAGATGTAGAATACCTTTGAAAGAAAAGTAGTATTTAATCCTATAAAAATAAAGTATTTTATTTCTCAACAAGCAGTGGATAATCTGGTTCAACCACTATTGTATTGTAGATGGAAATAACTCTGATAAGGATAGTGATGTGATTGTTGGCCAGAGATGAAAGCTTACCCTTATAGCTCCTATCATGTCCCTCACATATTGTAAGTAGACTAAGGTTTTCAGATCTATCAAATAGAAGATAAGTAATCCATGCTTGATTAATGCACATGAATTTTTATAGTTATTAATTCATGCTATAACATCAGGATAGTAAATCTTGTATGCTTCTATCATTGGTTTTCCCTTCAGGATAGTTTGGTTTTATGAACTATTTGTAATCTCTTTGAAATGATTTTAGGATGGATCAAGAAGCATAAGAGATTTCATTCAAGGGAGAAAGAACTTGATGCTTGCAGTTATGGGACTTATTTAAAGATTGATATCAGATTCACAGGGAGTCTAACAAATCCATTGGAAGCAACCTTGAACAAGGAGATTAGGAGGTTGATGCATGTACTTGGAGATTCAGAAGGAAGCCACACTATCATGAATGTATGGTATTTCCAATCTTGGGTATAAATCCATAGTTTATTACATTCACTCATGTTACTATGGAATCATACAAGTACATTTGTGTACAAGAAATTACTCTTTCAAACAATGTTGTGATCATTGAACAAATAAATCATGTGCCAGATGATGAGAATCTCTTGGAGCAAGGTATCTTTCATAATTGGAGTATGTGAATAGGGTATACTTCCATGACAGAGGGAGAAGCTAAAAAAATTGCATCAGTTGACATCCAAGGATCTTTATTCAGAGGGAGTAAACCATGTCAATATGGTTTTTCTAGTAATTAAGAAACTATAGAAGTCTGAGGACTATGATTCATGGGAGGGAGTCTCATGTGCGTAGGCTAAACTTCCTTTATGCAGAAATGTAAGTCATGATATTCCTGGATAGCTTTGGGTTCATCAAGATTTATTCAAACTATATTAGAGATATGGTGTATAGGAATGCTATTCAATCAAGGTACATTATCACTAAAGAAAAGACGATTGATATTCTCACCAAGCCTCTTGCCAAAGTAAAGTTTGTGCATATTTTGAGACAAGCTTGGAGTTGTGGAGAAAAAATCCCTTGCTGAGAGAGAGTCTCGACATCAGTGATTTCTTGAGTTGTAATTAATTCATTCCTATCTAAGAGAGAAGTTTGAGGTATCACCCCTTGTAATACATTCTTCTCTGTCAAAGAGAAGTTTGAGGTGAAAGCCCTTGTTCCACCCTCTAGGAGTAGCCATGGTGGATCCACCCTTTGATATGGTTCATGGTGGATGTCATGTGGTTGAATCCATGACTTCATTTTTTTATGGGCCCTTGTGAACATCATTGAGAGGTGATGATCTCTCAATGGTGAACACTTGTATTTCTAGTTTTTTTGTAAGGTGACAACTTTACAATATTTGACCACACTATCATGATGGATATCATGAGACTTGATATCCGTGGACATGTAATGATGGTTGATATCTCTTAAGTAATATCAAATTAATATGATGGATATCAAGAGATGTGATATATAAGCATAAGCCTTGATAAATGAAATTACTGAGATATTCATGGTGGATATAATGTGAATTAATATCCATGGATATGCCATGAGCTAATATCCTTATGGTAGGTATCATGTGACTTGATATGTGTGGACATGCAATAATGGTGAGTTTATGGTGGATATCATGTGATGTGATATCCATGTATATGCCATAATTCTTGATATCATGGCGAGGTGATATATTTCTCTCACACAATAAATAGATCTATTGTGTCCTCAACAAAGGATAAGAATACTCGTCCCTAGCTAAGAGGGAGTGTTAATGTTATTGTAGCTATGGTAGGATTCCTTCACGCCGACATAGCTAGCATAAAGGTTGTGATAATATAATTATATTACAATATAATTGAGATAATATTATATTATAATATAATTATATTGATAATATATGATATATAATTATATATTAATTATATATTAAATATAATTATATGTATTAATTAATTGGGCCACATATGAAGTGTGGTGACCATTAGTGAATGGGAAACCTTGATAGATATAAAGGAAGATTAAATATTCCTCTCTTAATATAAGAACAATACAACAATTGCAGATTGAGATGTAAAAGTGCTCGAGGGAGACAATTGTGAATTGTCTATGGTTGAGAGGGTAAGTTAGTGCCCATGTTTAAATAAACACAATCAAACACTATTGTTGGTCTCAATTCTCCCTAGTACCAAGATATTTATGCTTACCTCCATGATTAGACTATTCCACTCTGCCTTACGCCTAAACAAAGAAAAACCTTGATTTGCCACACTTCTCGTTACATTATCCTTGGTGAAATCCTCTTTCAAAAATACTTTGATAGAACCCTCCTTAGGTATCTTGATTCAGAAGAAGCTAAAACAACATTATAAGAGGTTCATCAAGGAATCTATGGGGACCACTCTAGTGTACTCACTCTTGCAAAGAAGTTGTTGACAAATAGGTTACTATTGGCCAACCATGGAGTAGGATACTTATCACTATGTGAAGAAATGTATACCTTGTCAGTAACACAACAATTTGATACATGCACCATCCCAACCCCTTCATCCTAATGGTAAATTTTTCCACCCTGCAAATTCCTTGTGTTTCAATGAGCTTTATTGTCATTTTTTAGGTTTTGCAAATGTTCTTTAGCCTCTAGAATGATTAGGTTTTTGGGATTTTATGTTATAAAAAGTGTCTAAGTATTGGATAAACCCTTGTTTTTATGTTATTTTATTACCTTTTTACAACTTGAGTTGTAGGTGTCATCATCATTTAAGGGGGACCAATTTGTTTAATTCCTAATGCCATAAGTGACTAAGTGTCGACCCCTTTTAATTTTTTCATGCTTTAAGATGTGATTTTCCTATGTCTATCCAAGTAGCCTTTCATATTAATTTACTAAGTCATGGGTTAACTGTTCGTATTAGGTGGGACTCTTTACTTTTTGAAGTAGAGGGATACGTTTTACTTTCTTATTTTCCCCACAATTCCCTTATGATGTCATGGTTTGAACTTAGCTGATTGCGGGACTGTGAGATTGTGCCATCTGTCGCATGATTCTTTGGTCAGCGCTATATGTTATATCTTATTTTATATCTTTTGATCCATTTGGTTAAAGTTCTGATTACTAATGTGTCCATGTTTCAGCATGTGTTTAATTTCAACGAAGATCTTTTTTTCTTTCAGAAAAGGTGCTCGAAGGATACTTTAGGACATCATTTGTTCAAAGGATAAAGTGTTGCGAAGATCAACGATTCTCCTTATCCTAAGTTCAAATTTGATTGATCTTTATTCAACACGGGATATAAAGATGTTTCCATGTATCTTGAGCCAACAAGTGAATAAAAGGTGGGACCAAATGGATGATACTTAGTGGCAAACTGTTGGTTAGATTTTTTAAATACGAAAATCATTGTTACAGTTGTTGATTACATTAAAATTAACAGGAGTTCAACTAAAGTTCTTATGTTTTAGCACATAGTGGAAATTGAAATTGATCTTTTATTCTAAATAAAAAGTTAATTGGTGTTTAAGGGAAGTCAAAGGTTATTTAGTGAGTAAAATGTGGTTAAGGTCAACGATCTTTGTGATCTCATCATCAAAGTTGTATGATTGTTTTTCTACATAGGATCACGATATCTTGCCATGTGTACTTGTCAATAGAGGCTGAAGGATGTAGGGCCAAGGTGTTGATGTGTTTACTTGTTGTGATGTGGTAATTTCTTATTGGCATTTTTTTGGGCCCATCTTTGTACATGACACACGTTATCAATTTGACTATTTTGAATCATTGGATGTTACCAGTTTGAATGTTAATCAACGATTGAGAATCAAACTACAGGTTGAAAGATTTATAACTATTTATTCACTCATATGAATTAATGACAGATTGGATAGAGAAGTGGTAGTTACAAAGATAAATTATAAAGCTTTTTTGACTTGTTTTTATATCATTCTGCATCCGGTTGAGATTATAAAGTGCTTTGGAGTGTTTAAGGAGATCAAATGAGGTGTTTCTATGTAAAATTCAGTGTGTTGTCAAGTGTCAAAGTAGTAAGTAAGGTTTTCACTCTTTGATTTTATTGAAGATTGTCTGGTGAGATTTTTGTGAAATTGAAGGGAAAAGTTGTTTATAGGTGCCTGGAGTATGTTTGGATTATGAATTGTTAAAATTGAGTAGGTTTTTAGAGTGAATTATGATCTTAATTAAAAGCCCTAGTTTTCTTTTCTAAATTTTTGTTATACAAACCCCTAGTTTCCAAAATGCCTCCATCAAGAATCCACTCAGGCCAGAAAGAGTATTTGAAGAGAAATATTTTTGACTATTTCTTAGACCAATTGAAACCCTCCACGAATAATAGATATGAAGGTCAAAAGTTGTTGGGAGGAAAAACAATTGCCGAGGTTTTATATGAAAAAGTTGCACATGGTTTCAGATGTAAGGGTGCCAATGTCAAGATTAGAGATGTTTAGACAATGGTTTGGGTAGTCTCACTTAGCGAACCTTGAATCCAATGCTTTGTAGTGTGACCTAAGGAATTTGGTAGTCCCTAATGTGTTCATGGATCAATAATTGTTACTATTAATGGCAAATAGATATGAACCAGAGACTAGGGTAGTGAGAGATAACAATGGGGAAATTTTATTGAGAATATGCAGAGAATAATTCCAAGAGGTGTTAGAAACCTATGGTCCAGTTGGATTCCTAGAGCCTTTAGACTCAAAGGAATGTGCAACCAGGTCTACAAAGACAAATACTTTTTACAGAAAATTTTTATTGCCAGATCACGTTGCTAAGGCAGGAACAACTAGTTACTGCATTGGGCCTAGCTCAATGGAGCCATTTCCTATTGAGCTTTTTTGCGCACATCTTTAGGTTACATATTAATCTTTCTGTCATCTCCTCGGAGACATATAGGTTCAATGATGCCATCAAATTATATGTATATGGCCATCTAGATTCAACATCCAGGTTTTATTGTGATATATGATTTTGTTCGATACATTGTGGACAAAATTCATGAAGGGTTGATTTACATGAAAAAGGGAGAAAATAATAATTTATTTTGGTACTCATTATTGATGCACATGTTTCTTTTCAAGAATAAGGATTATTTTGGGCAGTTTATGACATTGAAATTTTTGATGGTGATGATATATCTGTACAAACATGGAATACCATCATGTCTAAAGAGTGGGTTTTTGCCAGCTATGTTCTATTTGATAATTTTTTTTCTTCCAAGCTCAAGGCCGGATAGAAAATGAACTCGCTAAGGACACCCAAATAATTCTTAAATTTATTAAGGCCTGAACAGAGATTTATTGAATTGGGCATTGAGCACAATTGGGGGGATATTATTCTTTATTTTGTAAGCACAGTACTTAGGGTATACGACTATGATGGTAGGCCTTTCATTTTGCCTTTTATTATAAATTTGAGATTAGGGTTTGTAAAAATTGTGAGGCATATTTCTTGGATCCAACAGAAATATTTGGCAATAAAAAATAAAGGAACCATCTTTCCTAATTTCACAGTGGTTCCATTCTTTGTCGTTAGTAAAGGGGGTTGAGTACATTTTGAAAATATTTTTGAAATATATGGTTTGGGAGTCAATGTGCCAAGGCATAGTGACCCAGAATATTTTTACAACATTTTAAGACAGAGGATAAAGATAACCCATGTTCTACATGAGTTTAATTAACCAGAGGATTTGATAAGGAATATATATGATGAGAAACAATAGGAGGAAAATAAGAAGTGGCTAGTTTACAAATAATTGTGGGATGAAATCAAACAGGAAGAGCCTAAATATGATCCCCTAAAAATTTTAAATACTTTTTATTTGAAAATGAGCCTGTGAAAATGAACTTATTCACAAGCCACTTTGAAGAGACCATGTTTATTTTGAGGTAGAAGAAGAACAGGTTGAAGGCAGGGGATAACACTGATGTGTTACAAAACATTTTACATGCCCCATTGTCCTCCCTCAAATCTACTGTGTTGAATTCTAAGGCAAAAACCCCAATACCACCATTGAAGGAGGGTGAAGGTCAAGAAAGACCTCCAAAATTCCCTCCTCTAAATATCAAAATGTGGAACAGGGTGAGAGGGGAAAAGGTCAGTGATGATAGTGATAGTGATAGTGATGATGAAAGAAGAATAAAATGAAAAAATCTTATGAAGTATGATAAGTGATATGTCCCTCCCCTTAGGCCTTGGAAGGGGATTCACATTACTACTCCATAAGAGGGACCAACAAGGAAACCTACTCCACCACCTATATCACCACCAAAGTCAAAAGGAAAATATCAAGAACCAGTGCAATAATTTGAAGAAGGAGGAGGTGATAATAAGAGTGAATTTGATGATAAAGATTGCATCATCATCTTAGAACAAGATTTACAAATTGGGATTCCAAACCCACCTATTGCCCCAATTCCATATTTCACTGCTTTGGAGATACAAGGAAGATTCCACAGAGATATGAGGAAGGAGGCTTGTAGTTCCTTCCTTGAAGATGAGAATTTTTTGAAGAGCACTACTTTTCAACAACTATTGTGGAGAGTACACCTAGAAGATTATCAAAACAAAGTTATGAACAAAAGAAAGCTCAAAGGCCTGATAGGTCAGAGGAGGAGAATGAGAGTGAAGTAAAATAGGAGATGCAAAAGGAGTTTGAGTTAATAACCCAAGAAGAAAGGAATAATATTGTACACCAATCAGGGGTCCTCTTTCTTCCAGAGTGGAACATCGTAGAATCTATGGATTTTGATGTTGTTAGGAGGAGTGTGTTCATGCATGGTACATAGGTAGATAAATTAGATCTTGGTATGAAAGGAGCACACTATAGAATTTATTATGCAATTTTGGAAATTTGGTCATTATCCCTTGCAACACAAAAGCTAAATATTACAGAGATTAACCCAAAATTGAGGGGAAATGTTTTTATTCAGCGAGAAACTGATACCTCAGGAGTATATGAAAATAAGATGATGTTAGAGACTGCTAGGTTGGAATATGACTTTTATAAGAGAGAAAAGGATGAAAAAAAATAGTATAAGAAGAGGTACCACCATATGTTTGGTGAATACAACAAGGCATCAAAAGGGTGCATTGAATTGGAAGCAAAGATTTATCTTGGAGAAAACAATTGCACATATGTCATCTTTTTTTCTGCCCAACACTGCACCCCTTCTTCTTCACATGTTTTTACACATGCAATTAACAAGGAAAATCTCTAGTTTCTCCTACACCTCCTTTGATTGAAGAGATTGAATATTTGATGGACTCCTCAAAGGAGAAATTAAATAAAAAGATTGGTGAATTAGAGAATAAGATTGTTGATATTGAGAAAAACTTTGTTGCTCAACAGAAGGAAAATTTTCAAACTATTTTTTATCATTTTAATGAGAAGGTATAAGAAAATTGTTTAGCATTCGTTCCTTTTATTCTTTATTGTTTGAATTTGTACACAATTTTGATATAGATAAAGGATTTGCTAAGCCATTGTATGAAAAATGGATACAAAGAGCTAATGTTTTAAGGTTGATTAATCTGAGCTCAAAGCACCAAATAGAGAGGCCCCCAAAGATTCAACCCACTTTTTTGTTATCAAGATCACTATAGGAATTTCAAATTCTTCCAAAGAATATAGAGGGTAGGATGAGAGAGCTTATCAATAGTTTTAAAGGAATGGAAATTTCTCTCTTACCAAGTATCATAGATCAAAATGGAAAGATAAAGTCTCTACAAATTCGGAAGGATGAAGCCAAATCTAAAATTAAGGCTAATGTTGATAAAAATTTTGATGATCTAGATGCACGAGTTTTGGAAAGCAGCATGGATATGATTATTAATACTGGAACATTTTTTGACCATTTTGAAAAGGAGGTTAATCATTGTGCACTTAAATATACTCCTTATAGAAAGAAGGTTGATGAAGTAATGGGTTTTGATTGGCCAAGTGATAACGAATATGATGCCTGGGTAAATTTTTACACTGAGGATTGAGGGAATTAAACAATTAGCCTCAAGCTGTTATGTGTGCTAGTGTGACAATAATTTTGGTATTTCATGTTGCAGTTCCCCTTTTTGATGTCAGATGTGCATTCATAGTTTCATAATCAAATCTTCATCAAAGAACGTGTTGTAAAGGTAAAAGTACAAGGAATAATATTCCCAACATGAGGTTTCTATTTTGTCCTTTTCTACAGTTATTTTGTAACAAGAAATGTAATGTGTCAATTGAAAGTGTGACACTTGTTATTCTTTGGCTCGAACCTTGTTTCTCCTTGTTTCTATAAAAACAAATCATGAACATGAGAAAAGGGTTCTATATTCTAAGTATTTTGAGTCTAGGTTCCAAAGAAAGGTCTATGTGAAGATAAAAGCATTTTAAGACAATTACAACAAAAAATGTTAGAAGGATATTGTGCATATTTCTTGTAGGTTTCAAGTTTATGAGTTGTTATTGTACTATGAAAAAGATATCTATTTCAAAATAATGAAAATATCTTTTTTGGCTCATTTATCTCTTGTATGCAAGTTCCGTTGAGTTTTGAATGATCCATATCAAATATTTTATTTTGTTCAGTGCATTGTTATGATGTATGCAATTTCTATTCATGCTTTGGTTCAAAGAATTGATTAAATACTTGCAGATTCTTAGGGTTTGTATAAGGATTGTGATAAGTAGTTTGATTCATATTTTTTGTTGAATGGTGTTGGAATGCAGTTTAGATCATAGAGTTATCTTTCAAATTATATTGTATTGCAGTTAGCATTTCATAAACTCATTGCACAATGGAATAAAGCATTGATCATTATTGTTATGTCCTACTAGATAAGTGGGTTTATTTTCATCTACTTTTCTTACAAAGTTTTATACAATCACACAATTTTATCTTTATGTTGTGTTAATGTTGTTGTATTAGTATCTCATACTCCATTGCAGGTAAAGATTAATGAATATTTAGCCAATATTTAGTATCCCCCTGATTATGTTGAGTTTAGGTGAGATTTATGTTATTTTGATCATTTTCATGATTTTGGCACAGAGGTTGTGAAAGAGTCAAGGAATTACCCTCCCAGGTTTTGCAAATCTCAAAGTGCAAAAGTGTCTAAGTTTTCCTTGTTAGTTGGTCCAAGACCTAGAGGTTTTTGATTGTTGGAGTTGGAATCTCCATAGGAAGTTGAAGGATCACCTTGGTATCTAATCTTTAGAGTAAACCTTGATTTTCTAGGAATCAACACTACCTACCATCACACCTTGGCCTTTCTATCCTAGAGACTTGACCTCATTGGACAGATATTTCCAAAATATTCCAATAGCCATAAGTATATCATTTCTTTCATAGAGCACTTCACAAAATGGGTTGAGTTCATTCCTCTTACTTACACTACTGGAAAAAATATTTCAAAGTTTATTCTGAACTACATTATCTATCTCTATGGCATCCCTCAAGACATTATCACTGATAATAGGACCCCCTTTAAGAACAAGGATTTCATAGAGCTATGTAAGAATTTCAAAATTACCCATCATTGTTCATCCAAGTACTTCCCATAAGGTAATGTTCAAGCAAAGGCTACAAATAAAACCATATTGAAAAATCCTCAAGAAAATAGTCAATGATGTTGGTCATGACTGACACCTCTAGTTAAATCCTACCCTTTTTGCCTACCACACTTACATTCACACTCCCACTGTAGCGACCCCATGTGCCCTTTTTTATGACACTGAGGTTGTTCTTCCCATTGAAATTGAACTCCCTTCCTTCATAATCTCCTTGAAGAATCTAATGTCTGAAGAAGAATACCAACTTTCTCGATTACAAGAGCTTGAAATCCTTGATAAGAGGTGCCTCAATGCCCTGAACCATCTCCATGTGTATCAAAATCACCTACTCTTATGTTTCAAAAATTAGAACAAACCAAATGATTTTTAAGTTGGCAAATTGTTCCTACAACATAACATGAAGAATCTCCATAACCGTGAAAAGAAAGGAAATTTTGAGCCTAACTAGTTGCGACCATTTGTGGTTACAGATAAATTTAGATATGGATCACATAAGATAGAAACACCAGTAGGGATCCTATCCCAGATCTTGTAAATATCATGGATCTCAAGCACTTTTATGTGTAGTGCATCAACAATTCCTTCTTGAATAACAGAAAATCAGCAAAAAACCAAACACAGTATAAAAATTATCCTGAAGAGAAGCTAAAAATTAGAAAAATCCTTGAAATTTTTATTATCATGGTGAAAACTTGACAAACAAAAGCCTTGGTAATACCAAAAAATCAAAAAATCAAAAATTAAAGAGAAATAAATCGTCCAATAGTGAAAACTTGGTAAACAAGCGCCTTGACCAAGTACAGTGGTGAAAACCTACCTTACGCACCTTGCATAGAAACTTGGATCCACCATCTATCGGGATAGATTTCCTGCATCCTTCCTATTTACTATCAGCTCACCCTCACCCCCTATACCTATGTGGGAGTCCTTTCAAGTTCCATTCCATTTTGCACTTTAAAGCAATTCATTTCTACTCACTCCACCAACCCTCTTCCCCCTTCACGATGAGGCATTGTTCATAATCATAATAAGGATCCAGCATCTAATTTGTATCATCCCATCAGTCATTTTGCATCATCCCATCACATTGAGGTTAACCCCATCAAACTGAGGTTTTTCCAGACATAGTGAACGCATATGTTCCTATCAAAATCAATATGATTGAGTTTCTAAGATATTGTTTGTTTTACATTGTTCCCAGGGAATATCCACTTTAACAATCAATTAATATTGGCTCATTGGGATTCATCCTTCCTACATCGAATGATCAAGTCCTACTTCACCCAATCTCATTCATGGAATGAACTATTGACCAAATTATTACTTGTTCATGAGGCCTTTTTGTTTATTTTATCTTTGAATTTTAGTGGAGGATACTCATGATTTCCTTGATCTTAAATATCTTGGTATATTTTGAATAGTTTACATTGGACTGCATGTCTTTTTTGGTATGATATGTTTTTTGGTATTTTAGTGCATTCTTGTTGATTACATAGTCATGGTTATGCATGCCTCACTGGGGGAAGGGTTTTGTGCACTTCCACCAACTCCCTAAAAAGACTTGGGTGTACTAGGACTCCTTGGGAGTGTCACTGCATAGGTTCCATAATGGTTGTTAATCTACATCTATGTTCTTAAATCTACCACTTTATCAGAGATTCAGTCCATGCAAGGAAACCATGTCAACCACACTTCCTAGCACATGATGCATACCTCCTCTTGGAAAATCAAACTAGGTTGTGCTCTCTGACATTAACATAATGCAATCCCAAAATCTCATGTAGTTAGGTTGCATTAATTAGTTTCATACTATATTTTGCATTTGTGAGGCTTCATATTTATTCCCCCATCCTAGTTAGCTAAATGATCCTTCCAGTTATGTTGATACAGGCAAAAAAAGGTCTTGTCCTAATTTTCATTAGCTATATATTTATCTTGCATTAATTACATTACATTTATGTGCATTGCATAATTAGGTTGCATTGATTAAATTGCCTTAATTGCATTATCATTAGATTTCATTTAGGATCATTTATTCCACCTATCCACTAGTTCATTAGTTATTATATACAATGCATTTATTAATCCATCTTAAATAATCCACATTACATTTATTACAAATATATCCATCATAGAATTAATCTTTAAAATCATCCATCACATATACATCTCACATCTACCACAAACGTATAAGCATCATCCATCTTGCATAATCTAAATAATACATCATAAATAAAATCCACATCCATCTACATCACAAATCATTAGAACGACTAAATATAGTATTACTCATAAATCACATGACACACATCCTGCATCACAAATTTCAGTTACATCATATAGAGCTATGCATACATCATAAATCAATACTTTACACACATCAGATAGGACTAAAATTTTCGCCATAATATAGATCAATCATGAAAGAATAAGTGCCCAGTATCCATAATCCATAATGTCTCATCATAACATCATAAAATAATAAAAATGCATTAATTTTTCATCTAATAAGTACAATAAAAATATACATCACATATGCATAGATACATGCACCTAAGTGCCTTTGTATATCTAGTCTCATCTCATGATCAAAATATGTCAAAAATGTGTATCAATCTGACTGGGAGCTCTCATGTCACTAGCTAGGATGAAACCTTTTCACCCCATGTGTCCCCACCTCTATATCATGGTGGTCTCATGCTATCTAATCCTGATGATCTCCCTATTGCCTATGATATCATCTTCTCGGAGAAGGGTAGTTGTCTCTTATCTGTGGGTACTATCTGATGGTACAAACCCATATAATATGCAGCCTCTTTCTCTGCTCTTGTTGAATCCCTCTGGGCTGATATAGTCCCTAACAATGGCTGCATTTCCCCTCGTAATGTAGCTTCTTGTTGTGCTAGCTCACACTTGCCCTTGTATGTCTCAACCCTGCACTTCCATGTATCCTTGTCCACTGTGACTTCTTGTACCTTATGCCTCAAGGTGTCTACCTCCTATCTCAAGTCATCCAACTCATGTGTGTCCACTGCACCTATATCATTCTATACCATTGTGAACTCCTCATTGTTGACATTTCTCTGTAATGTATCAAACATTGTATGTGCGCTATCAGCACGTTCCCTCTCTTTCCCCAGCTCCCCCTACAATTTGGAAACCTATGTTTGTAGGTTGTCCCTCTCTACTACCACAAATTCATGTATAATATGTGGGAAATATACCTATAGTGGCCCCTGTGGAAACGATCCATGTACTAGTACATGTGTTGTGGCAGGAGGTGATCCCTGTAACTATCCTTGTCCCTGTACCTATACCTTTCCAATGGGTACCTCTGCTCTCCCCCTCCTCTCTATGGGTACTCAATATCATAACCTCCTCCCTCCAGATGGTCCCACTCCACCATCTCCACCATAATATTCATCATCCCCTCCATCATCTTGTCGGCAAGTGACCTAATGAGTATAGAATATAGGTTTTCATTTATGGAAACACTACTTATTGGCATGGTTTCTTGGAGTACAATCTAGTTTTGGATATTTTGTTTGGAAAAATGACTAAGTCCAGGAAGCAGTTGATAGGGTATAGTTGCGCATTTTTTCATGGTGAGCATAATATGTGAGGAATTAAGTCATGTGAGCTTAGATGATAGTTTAATGGGATGTCGTAGACCTTCAGTTAAGGTCACTTGTAGTTTGGAGTTGACTCAGGAGACTTACAACTTGATGTGGTTACGCGAAGGCAGTGTAGTAGTGTAACAGGAAAGATGAGTGGTCATGATGTTTAAGGGAGTAACATGTATATTTGGAATTACTTTGGATTTGTTTGGGTCCTACCCTACATTTGTCAATATATGATTTCCAACTATCTTTTATATGTGATTATGTGTTGAACACATTTTTTGATGTATCTGTGAGCCGACTAGAAAGGTTATGAGATCGAGTATTGTACACCTCTTTCATGATTCATGGTTCCCAAGATTTCCAATGATGAGGGTTAGTAGCAGTAGTTTGCAATGATAGAAATCAAATACACAAAACTACTAATACGAATACTTAAACGTAACCAATAAAATGCACAAGCAAAGAAAGGAAAACAAATGAATGCAAACCCCAAAGTTCTTGAAGCTTCTATTGTCTCTCTCTACTCCTAAAACACTATTTTTTATGATCAGTATTGGTGTGGGAAACGTCTATGGCTTGAGAAGTGTTGAGAATTTGATAATTGAATGGCTTTGTGTGATCTCAAGATGGCTTGAATGCTAGAACCAAACTGACAGAGTAATGGCGCACGAGAGCTTGAAATCCTAGATCCTTCAAATGGTTATGAAGGGTTTGTTATATAGGAATTGAGAATGAGATGAACCATTGAGATCAATCCCAGAGATAGGAAGATGAACGGTTGAGATCAAAGGGAACTAGAGAAGCCATCAGTAAACTCCACCTCTTCAACTGGGAGAGAGGAGATAGAGTTTGATTAACTGAAGAGCTAATTTTGAGTTACCTTTTAGAATTGAAGAGGTGGGTGGAGTTACCCATGTGAACTGGAGAGATGGGTGGAGTTACCCATGTGAACTGGAGAGATAGGTGGAGTAACCCATGTGATCTAATTAAGGATTATCTCTTTGAACATAATTGATTATTTCATTCATTTATGTAATTAAAGTTTTCAACATGTGAGATAATTGAATTCTTTTTTATTTAGAATTGCTTTATTTAATGAAATTAAATTAATTTAATTGGAATAATTTAATTAGTAAGTTTTAATATTTCAATTTAAACTATAGGAAATTTAATTTAATTAATTAATTACTGGTAATTAATCAAATAAGGTTAATTAATTAAATAAAATTTATTATTTAATTAATTTGGGGAATTTGATTAGATGATTTGGGGAAAAATTTAGAAGAAAATAGATGATTAATTAACGATTAAAAAAACATTAATTAATAGATGAAATAAACTTAGAAGAAAATAGATGATTAATTAATGATTAAAAACCATTAATTAATAGATGAAAATTAGTGTTTTTAATGTCAAGTCACAAGTCGATCCATTTTAAGGTTTTTACATTTTCCCCTCTTTGATACAATGTGATTCATCACATTGTGTCAAAGAATTTTCAGATTTGATCCTGCCCTAGCTTGCCCCAGTGACCGTAGGTGGAATATATGCTCTCACAACAAATTAAGCATAGAAAATGCGTTAGATGAGCATTAATTTGTTGAAAATGTGAATCACTATATGATGATGATGATGAATTCATTCCTATGTTAGTTATGATGTTATTGATGATGGATGCATTGATTATATGATCTAGTATGCACATGTTTTGGATTTTTTCTTTTGCAATAAATGAATGCAATCTACTATGCACAAAATATCTGAGTAATGCATGTGTTAGTTAGAAGAAATTTAGTTTGGAATATTATATAGGATCGATTGATAGATATGAATTGATAGAATGGATGAGTGACCCATGTTGCTTCCTATTTCCAATTTTTGTCATCATTGCATCTTTTTTTTTGAAATTTTGAAGAGTGTCCAATGCATCGAGATAACATACCATTTGGATACTGCCATGACCTCTTGATAATCGGAAGGAGTAGAGAGATTGAATATAAAGAGAACTTAGTGCACTCAAATATTGACCATCTGGGTTTAGCTATGTTCCCTATTTGAAAAGAAAGAGAGCCAAAAGCACCCAGATATTGACCATTTGGATACCATTTTTCCCTTTGAACAATCTGAAAAAAAAGAAAAAAAGAAAACCAAGATAGAACTCCAATGCACCTAGAGTCCATCTGGATAGCACTGCGAGCTCTTGATTTTGAAAAGAAAGACCAAAAAACCAAGATAGAATTCCAATGTACCCAGAGTCTATCTCGATAGCACTGTGAACTCTTGATTTTAAGAAGAAAGCCCATAAAAATTGAGATAGAAATCCAATGCACCCAGAGTCAATTTGGATACCGCTATGATTCTATTGGTAAATAAACAAGCATATAACAAAGAAGGAATGTACAATTCTTTCCTAGGGTTAAGCTCAGATCGTTGAACTGCGTGGCTGCCAGATAAGTGATAGCACCTACCGCATTTATCCTAAACCATCATGGCCCTGGAATCGAAGTGAACATTCAATAGACAGCAATCAAAGAAAATAAGTCATGATCCAGAATAGCTACTCTTCTCATGTGGTGGATCCTAGAGTAGCGTAAGAACATAACCGTAAAATATAGACTGACATCTGACTAACCTAGTCATAATTTTGATTTTTCCTTGATTTAGTTGGATTCTATTGATTAGCTCAACTCTTTTGATAGGCTTGATTGGCTTGATTTCTTTGATTGTGTCTAGTTTCAGTAATAGATGACTCATATAAGATTGACCTGTCTGGTTTTGAGCATATCCATCACTGTGTAAGACGATTGATATGATTGATTGATTGATTTTGATCACTTTTGGTGGCTGATCAAGCTGTGTTAGATGGGCCCAATGCTGATTCGCAAAGCTTATGGTTGTGACATTTGATAGATTAGCTTGGTCGCTAGTTTGCTTGTTGATAGATTTGATAGATTGATAAAGTTGTGTCATATGGGCCCAATGTTGATTTGCAAAGCTCATAGTTGTGACATTGATTGACTTGGTGTGATCACCTCTTGCTTTGTTGATAATTGAGTTGGTTTTATTGCTTGGGATTTTGCAATTCTTTTTATTATTTTTAATGAAGATTGATTTTCTCAGGATATTTGATCTTTTTAGGATTTTTTGATGAGTTTTCTGATTTTTTGGGATTTTTTCAAGACATTTAGAATTGCCCCTAGTCTGATGGACCAGTACTAACCATGGATAAGTGTTGGTTCTCAGAGGGGATTGTGCTTCTAGATATATCTTGGGTAGTTAGCCTTGCACGCGAAGTTTTTTCAAGCTTTTGATCTTGGAGTTCATTGATGGTGAAGCTGGATTTGAACATTTGGTGCTTGTTTGCCAAGTTTTCACCAAGGTACCTACTCAATAGCGTATGTTTTCTAGGTTTTCACTAAGAGAGTTGTTGGAAAGTTGACTCCCAGAGGATATATGACTTATTTTTTATTTCCATTATGGCAGCAAAGTCATATTAAGTTACTGTCAAGAAAGACAAAATAACTAAGTATGGAAAAAAGGACAAATAGAGATATACAGTGATCAACACATCAACGCACATGTGAGAGATCAAATTAGAATATGTGTGCTCAGATATATGTTCTATGACATGTGTACATACTAAGTCCAGACACACATGGTACATAATGATGGTACAGATAAGCTACAGGAAGAACAGTACTACTACAGTTCAAAAAATAGAGCATGGAGCCGACTTAGGTTTTTGGATCAACATGAATTGTTTTGTTGTGTAAAGGCCAAGTGCCTTTGATTATATGTTTGTAATAAGTTATTTATACTTGTTGTAAACATGCTTAAGAAATTTTTTTTGGAAGTGTTGTGTATTATGTTTTAGGGCCGACTATAGTCTTGATTTGGGTCGTGTCTATTCAGACATGAACATATAAATATGTAATGTAAATGTATCTTACAAGTGTCAAAGAATATGCATGAGAAATACATAGAAGAGTAGTATAGTGAAGTTAGTATGAGATAAAGCTCTTTAAGAGAGTAAGAGCATCAGCACATAAATGGAACTGATCAGAAAACAGTGTCATCACAGTAGTTCATTTTTGATATAGTGTATATCAACTATCAGAAGGTTGTAGCCTTCATTTTATTGCGCAGTGAGCCATAAAAATTTAACAAGGTTTTATAATAAACTCCTAATAGGGTTATTGTACTTGGATTGTGAAGACTGCTCCTAACAGGGCAAAGGAACTTTAACAGGTTCATTATACTAGTGCAACATTTGTGGGTACTAATTCCCACCAGGGTTTTCCTCTGATCAAGGTTTCCCTGTAATCATATCATGTGTTATGAGTCCTTGTATTAAGCTTCATTGAATGTATGTTTGATTTATGTTTAAAGTGCTGAAATATAATTAATTGACAAACACTGATTCACCCCCCCCCTCTCAGTGTTTCTAACAATTGGTATCAGAGCTTTGGTCCTCTGAAACAAAGTTTAACCACTTGAGGAGATCATGGACTCAGTAGAAGCAAAACATTTGAAAAAGAATCTTGAAGCAGCTCTTGAAGATCTTGACGGATCTGAAAAAGAAAATGAAGAACTTAGACTAAAAGTTGATGGCTCACAAATGCTTATCAAGAAATTGAGAAAAGATTTGAAAGATTGTTCTACAAGTGATTTAGGGAAAATGGTCAAAAATATGAATGAAGAGAACATGTCCTTGAAAGATAAAATTAAAAATCTGGATGAACAACTAACAGACAGTAAAATTGCTATTGAAGAAAATATCAAAGAAAGCAAACAATTAGAAGATGAACTTTTGCAAGAAAACATGAAATTCTTGGAATTGGAAAACATAAAGAAAAAGATGGAATCTGAATTAATAGAAGCAAAGGATAAGATTGATAAACTCCACACAAGTTCTAATTTACTTCAATCTCAGCTCTATGCACAAAAGCTAAAAGGTGACACTACTGGTGTTGGATACAGTGTAGCACAAGTTGAAATTGATTCATTGAAAGAAAGAAAAAAATCTCATGAAGCATCTTCAGAAGAAAAGAAAGTTGAAAATGTAACAGAAACTAAAATAGATCCACCCAAAGGAGAAAACAAGCAAGTTAATAGAACTTGTTATGCATGTAATAAATATGGACATTTGGCAAGAGATTGCAAAGAGGTAAGACCTTTCAATGGTTATTGTTACTCCTGTAATAAGTTTGGTCACAGGGCTATACATTGTAGAACAAATCAAAGAAATCAGACACAGCAGAATCAGAGAAAAATGAATCAAAACAATCAGAGAAATCAGCCTCAAAGAAATTTTCAGAACATTACATGTTAGATATGTAATTACAATAGACACATGGTAAATTAGTGTAGCATGATGAACAAAAACATTAGACCTCCTATCATTTGTCACACATGTGGAAAGGCTGGACACATCTCAAGGTTTTGTAGATCCGGAACTCAAAAGCAAGAGGATCCTAAGAATTCACTATTTGAAGAAGCAGGAGAAGTCAAGTTTGTTCAAGAAAAAGAAGATTCAAGCAAAATTTGGGTTGAAGTGAAGAAGGACAATGCAGACAAAAAATTAGTTGATGCATCAACAGTGGATGCATCCTCTACTTCTGGTTGAATAGACCTTCTTGGTTTTAGGGGGAGCTATTCTAGCTCAGAACCCCTGTGTGGCTGGTATACTCACCTCTGAGTATGTGCCTATTGATCCATGCCTATGATCACATGATACAGTAGTATGTATACATGCATTATCTATAATTCATTCTGAAACAAAGTTTGAAACTCTCTGTGAAAACTACGTACGGTTGCAAACATTAAATGTAATAACTTTTATCAAAAGATGTAAATGTTTGATATTCTTCACATTTGCATTCGAGATCACAAAATTTAGAAGAGCACAGGAGCACTGAGCATCAAAGAATGGAAGCACAACATATTTGGTGGTTAAGTAAATGGACAAGAAGTTGGAATAGAAACCTAGCAGTCGCGTCATTTTGTATTATCGTGAAACCCTACTTAATCAAGTTCCAAGTAAGTATGGCAACCCTAGTTGTTTTCAAAATTGTTGAGAGGAAGAGATTTGTCTTTAAGAAGAATCCATTCAAGTCCATTCTAGATGATGTTGAAGGAGAATTCTCCAAAACTCCACTTAGAGTCGTGCACATGGAATATATTCGCACATACATCTACTGCAAGAAGGAAACAATAGGAGAAAATAGCATAGCTATTCTCATGGGATCCATGATGAAACCAGACTACTCATTCAAGGATAAATTCATGCATCTAACTGATAACCCTATATTTGAGTACTCCAATGTGCACAAGTTTTATGAGCCAGAATGGGTGAGGATATTACTGAGCAGAATACATGATGACCTTATTTGGATTGGTGAGGTTCCTGTCTGCATCACTCCTGACCTAATCCATGAATTAACTGGACTTCATAAGACTCGACAAGTTCTTCCTACTGGAAAGGATGTCAAGAATCAAGTTGAACAAGTTTGTTTATCTAGAAGTGACAAGTGCGGTATGACAGTTGATCCTATCAAGGAAGATGACATAAAGCTTCTAACCATGATACTTGGTTACAAGTTCTAGCATGCAAGCAGAATAAATAGTGTGTCAGCAGCCATAGTTCTAGCAGCTATAAGGATGGTGAAGGATAACATTCAGTACAATCTATGTGAGATATTGCGTGCTTAATTGATTGACAACATTCAAGTTATCAAGCATGACAAGAACAAGACATTCAGGTTTGGGTCTTTGATCATCTACTTGTACTTCCACATTGTTGGTAAGGTTGCAAATCTTTACCTAGATAGAAGAAAACCTACAATGT
>MU224540.1:3024889-3097120 GCA_018584345.1 Thuja plicata | reverse complement strand
TGACAAACACTGATTCCCCCCCCCCCCCTCCCTCTCAATTTTTCTAACAAGAGCAATTTTTTTTCTCTTTACTTTTTGTCTTTTTCAATTTTTTGTTGTCGCCAAGGTGCCTGTTTGCCAGGTTTTCACCAAGGTAACCTTTTGTATGTTTTGATTTTTTTGGTATTTTCTAGATATGTAGATAGTTGCCTTAACCATTGAGACCTCAAGCATAGAATCTCTTAAGGTGCATGCTATTTATGTATCTGGGGAGCTGATCTCCTTCTAGTGTTGCTAGTTGGTATGCCCCACTGTGGGTAGAGTTGACAATGACATATGGTCCTAACAAGTTAGGCTTGAACTATCCTAGTTTCACTCTTTCTGCTTGGTTCTTTTGATTTTCCATGAGGACAAGGTCTCCTATCTCAAATTTTCATGGTGTCACTTCCTTATGATAATCTCTTCTAAGGAGATTCTAATAGCCTTGTAAGTGATTGAATGCATTTTGTATTCTTTCGTCTAGTAGTTCTAGATCACTGAGCCTTGCTACTTTGTAGTCTTCATCTGAAATCAGGTTCTTTAATGATATCCTCAGGGATGGGATTTCCACTTTGAGGGGTAAAACTGCCTCTGATCCGTATACTAGGGAGAAAGGAGTAGCTCCTGTAGGTGTTCTCACACTAGTTTTGTATGCCCATAATATGAGACTAAGTTGTAAATGCCAGTCTCACCTTGATTCATTCATTGTTTTCTTCATGATTTCCAAAATGGTCTTGTTTGTCACTTCAACTTGGACATTCCCTTGAAGATAATAGAATGAAGAGAACCCTTGTTTGATTTGGAACTATTCACATATTTCTTTACCATCTTTGTTTTGGAAGGGTGTATCGTGATCTTTCAAGATGGTTTGAGGAATCTCATATTGACAGATGATGTGGTTGAGTATGAACATTGATATCTGCTTTCTAGTTATGTAAGTGAGGGGAATTGCTTCCACCCACTTAGTGAAGTACTTTGTTTCTGCCATGATGTATTTGTGTCCATTTGCTGAAGAAGGTGTAATTTTTCCAACTAGGCCAAATCCCCACATAGAAAATGGCAATGGTGAAGTGATAGGATTTAGTTCTTGGGCTGGTGAATGGATGAGGTCTCCATGAATTTGGCACTGCCTACACCTTTGTACATACTTGTTTGCATCTGTCTCTACTGTGGGCTAGTAGTATCCCATGTGGATGATCTTTTTAGCTAAGTTGTTGCCACCTCTGTGGGTTCCAAAAATTCCTTCATGTACCTCATACATAGCTCTCTTGGATTCCATGGAAGTAAGACATCATAATAGCATTCCATATAGACTTTTTCTATATAGAGTAGTTGAGAGGATGGTATACCTAGAGGCTTGGCAAATTAGGGATTTTTTATGGTTCCTAGACAAGTTGGGAGGTAAGACACTAGTTTGGAGGTAATTATACACATCATGGTACCATGGGGTTTCAGGACCAACAAGGACACATGCTTATTTTTTGATTGGTGCTTGATGTGATGGAATCATGAGTTTCTCCACTAGAAACTAGAATTGGGTTTCATTGCTTGGCATATCGATTAGTGATGCTATGGTAGCCATCGCGTCTACAACTTTGTTTTGAGCCCATGGTATTTGCTTGAAGAAGATGTATTGGAACTTAGTGCGCAACCTATCCATCTATGCTTTGTATGGTATTAGCTTCTCATCTTTTGTCATATAATCATTGTTGACTTGGCTAATGACCAACTTTGAGTCTTTGTAGACCTTAAGGTTCTTGATTCTCCATTGAATTTTTGGCTTTATTCTGATGACCAGTTCTTTGTATTCTGCAATGTTGTTTGTGCATGGGAAGTTGAGTCTAAAAGATTTTGGAATTGCATCATCATTCGGAGTAATGAGCACTATTCCTGCCCCTGCACCATGGTTCATACATGACCCATCAAAGTATAGTTTCCATACCTTAATCGCTGGTTGTAGTATCATAATAGACTCATCGAGAAAGTCGAAAATGATAGGCTGATGATCTTGAATAGGTGCCTCTACTAGTTGATCTACAATCACTGGCCCTTTGATGGCTTTTTTTCCTGTGTACTCAATGTCAAACTCACTTAAGATCATTACCCACTTTTCAAGTCATCCAGTGTGTGTTGCCCTACTTAGGAGATACTTTAACGGATTAATATGTGCTATCAAATTTTTTTGGTGACTCAACATGTAATACCTCAGCTTTAGGGAAGCGAGGACAACTGCATATAGTTGAGCTCATATCCGACCAATGTTCTTCTTAGATTGTAGATGGATCTCTCCTTGTCTGTGTCATCATGTTGTGCTAAGAGTACACCTAATGTTGATTTTGTTGTCGAGATATACAGAAGCAATGGTATACCTTGGACTGGTGGCACCAATATGGGAGACTTGAGTAGATATTCCTTGAATATTTGGAACACATGTTTGCATTATTTTTTCCATATAAATTTAATGTCTTTGTGTAGTAGATGTTTGAATGGGTGGCACTTTTCTACTAGCTGAGCTATGAAATGCCTGATTGATTGGATCCTTCCTTGTAACCCCCTTAGTTGCCTTAGGTTGGACGATGGTGGCATGTCCAATATTTCTTTGAATTTCTTTGGGTCTACTTCAATGCCTCTATGTGACACTATGAACCCCAATTTCTTCCCTTCTGTGACCCCGAATGCACATTTCTTTGGGTTTAAAAAGACCTTGTATTCCTACATTCTTTCAAAGATGGGTCCCAATACTTGTAGATGATCCTTTCTAAGAATTGACTTGGCTAGTATGTCGTCAATGTAGTCTTCCATTGTCTTGTGGATGAGATCATGAAAGATGGTTGTCATGGCCCTTTGATATGTTGCTTCGACATTTTTTAGACCAAACGGCATGATGTTCCAACAATAAGTTCCCCAAGGACATGTGATAGCCACTTTATGTTGGTCCTTTGTCGTGATCCTTATCTGATTATACCCTAAAAATCCATCCATGAGTGATAGAATTTGATGGCCATCTATTAGATCTACTATCATATCAATGTTAGGAAAAGGAAATTCATCCTTGGGACAAGCTTTTTTAAGATATCTAAAGTCTGTGCAAATTCAAAACTGACCACTATGCTTTGTAACTGGTACCTGATTAGATATCCAGTCTGCGTATGGGATTGGTCTTATGAACTTAGCATCTAGGCGCTTTTTCAATTCAGTCTTTACTAGTAATGCAACATGGGGATGCATCTTTCTTAGCTTCTGTTTGACAGGTTTGGAGTTGGGTAGCAACGAGAGATGATGCAGCACAAGCTCTAGAACTAATCCTGGCATGTCTGAGTAGGACCATACAAAATTGATTATCATTTCCTTGAAGAAACTGATGAATTCTTCTCTCTCCTCCGAGGTGAGTGATTTTGCTAAGTAGATTTTCTTTGGGTTCTTTTCATCTCCCAAGTTGACTTCTTTTGTTTCTTTTACTAAAAATGCTGACTTTTCCTCTATCAATGGGAGAAATTCCTTCTTTCCATCTTCTAGTGCCTCAGTGAGGTTTTCACTAGAAGATACATCTTGTTTTATCTTTTTATCATTTTTTGAGCCAGTAAGCACCTTTTGGTTTTCACTTATTGACGATTCTTTTTTATTTTTCAATTTGTTTTGATGACTGGAAAGAGGAGCTTCCTCCCCAAAGTATGTTGATCTGTCGAGGTTGATGGAGAAACCTGATTTATGATCTCATGATGGCATTCCCTCTCTAAGTCCCATGAAATCTGTGATAGCCTCATCATTCTCAAAGACATCTATATCATGAGGTCCTTGTTGATCCCACTCTATTAGTTCTGGGTGTACAAGACATAGGCCCTCATGTTGGTTTGACTCAGTGTGGTTGAAGGGGACTATGGAAATGGTTCTGAAAAATCTAGTCTGTGGTGTGGACGCACCACCTAAGGAATTGTTATCGATGCAGGGTTGGTCATCAATGGTTAATTGGTCAAACAGATTGTCAAGGTGTATGATGGTGGTTGACCAAGGAGAATAGCCTAGGATCAAGGGTTCGAAGTCATGAATGGATCTCCACTTGTAGTCGTGGGATTCAGTTTTGCTAGAATGCTCATCAGATGTCTCACTTCCCTCATTATCATGGAGTGCTTGGTTGAGGGTTAATCAGGATTGAGAGGTTCCTGATGAGACCATTTACTGTCTCTAATATATTAATGTTTATACTCTATTTTTAAGTATTACCAGAACAATCATGGACTTATAATCAGTTGAACTTATGTCAAAGTACAAATAGAACCATTAAACCTATGGGTAGAATAGATATGTCATATTGTGCCAATATTATATATATTGTAGTATTTAATATAATAATCAAAATGTGTGTTCTAATATTTGGATTAATTTGATTAAGCTACTTGTATGAATATATTTGCATGATAACTAACCTACCAAGAAATAGGAGCCACTTGGAAGTGGTCAACAGCATTCATAGAGAATATTAAAGACCAGTTGCAAATGGATAACCATCATGGCATCAGAAGACATTGCTACTAAAAATAAGGAGCCACTATTTCAGAAATGCATGAATGTAGTGCTGCTATATTCCTTTCGCACTTCCAGCATGTTGACGTGGTCACCCAGACTTCATTGCATATGTTGTGGGATGTTGTGTTTCATGTTTTTTCTCTCTGGCATAATTTTAGTTAGATGGTTCCTTTTCTATTTTAGAATAAAGAATTCAATCCTCTATTTATAGGGAGGAGACTGTTATTTTGTAAGTTTGGAGATTTTGGAGTACATTGTTCTGATTATATCTTGCACAGCAAGCTCATTTTCAGTTTTACGTACCATTCTCATGTAATCAGTTCTTAAAATATAATGAAGTGACTTTTGGTTTATCTTCTGTGTTAATAGATTAGTAGAAGCTGACCAAGGGGGCCCACTTGGGAGGTGGATTAGAGTAGAGTAGAATAGATTTACTTTCTTCATTTCTAGCATTCTAGATAGAAGATTACATTTTCTTCCTGCAGCACCTGCAAGGATAGTTGTAGTGGATGCTCTAGGTTGAAATAATAGGCTTTAGTAGAGTTTGCAATTTGTAGCATTCATTTTAGTAAGGAGTAGGTGTGTTTCCTTTCCTGTAGCTCTAGTATATATTCCATTCATGTATTTTAATTTCCTGTGGCATAGGTAGAGTGACTCTTTAAGGAACTTAGTGCACATACTATGTCATACCATTTCAAGTATACATCTTTGGGTTGACAAACTAAATGCACCTCATGGTGGGAGAAGTGATCCTTAGATTGAATAAAATATTCCTAAGAGAGCCTTTGGGAATGATTACTAAGTACCTATTGTGAGGCAGTTCATTTTTGGCGTCGCTGCCAAGGATGGTGTCAAGCTAAGAAACTTTCTGAGTCATTTTTTATTTCTAAGCTAGTTTTTAGTGGTTGTAGTTTTAAATTTGCTTCACCAGTGTGAAGAATTAATTTGCATGCATCAAAGGTGAAGAAGAAGAGATGAATATGGAAGATTCATTCCTGGAGAGTCTACAAATTTGAATGAACAAGTTGAAGAAGTTGAGTTACCTTTTGTTGGCGCAAGTCCCAAGTTTCCTGCAGCATCTTTTGCTGGAGCAGAGCCTTTTGATATAAGTGGTCTTCGGCCTTTTGCTAAAATCTTGGCCATCTTTCTTGATAATTCTAACCCAAACACACCTTCTATTAACAATCTTGTGGCTAATATTCCTTTCCAACAGCAACTCCAACTCCCAATACCTCAAGTAATGGCACAACCTACTTTCCCATTTCCTCTACCGAGCCTTATAAACAATGACAATCTCAAAAAATACCCTATGCTACACTTCTAAAGTTTTATGGGCTGATAATTGAAGATCCTGAAACCTTTTTGTTCAAGTTCAACATCCTTTATCGTAGCTTTGACTATAACACTGATGCCTAGAAACTCAAATTGTTTCCAGCAACACTGAAAGAGTTAGCCTTACGATGGTTCATGGGCTTAGGAGAAAATATAGCAGGCACATGGGATGAGATGCAGACTTTGTTTATGCAGAAATACAAAGAATATTGCAAGGGGGGTGATCCAAGTGGAGATGCCATTTTTACAATGTCGTAGAAAGAGGATGAAACCTTGGAGGACTATGTTTCACATTTCTTATACACCATGTAGAAAAATCCCCAACATGTTCTGGCAGAGGATTCACAGAAACTAGTCTTCTTAAGAGGAGTGAACGAAAGTTGTTTGGAAGCATTGGACCTCATGGCTGGTGGGGAAATATCCCAATCTTCTTAGGATGACCTCAAGAAAATCTGTCTCAACTACTCCAGATCAACTGGGAAGAAAAGTAGAGGATATCGGTCTACAGTCATTAAAGGGAGTAGTTCAGGAGTTTCTAAGTTAGAGATATCTAATTTGCTAACAGATTTCAAGAAAGACATCATTAATGATGTTTCTACACATCTCAACACCATGAATACCAAGAAGAAACATACAGATGCTGAATTACAGTTAGTTGAGTACTATCCTCATTGTTGTAAACAAAAGAAAGACTACGGATGCAAGCTGGTGGCAAACCTAGAAAATCAACATTTGCCTACCGAGTATATGAAGATAGAAGGAGATGATGAGAAAGTATTCTTTGTCGCTCAACGTTGACCATGGGCTTCACAACAAGGTATGCCTCAAGACCCATTACAATTTTCAAATCCTTACAATAGTCAATTGCAAAATTAAAGCTATTAGAATCCTTCTCAGTACTCTCAGCTAGCCTGGAATAACCAGTGGCCTAACCAGAAAAATAACCAGTGGCCTAACCAGAAAAATAACCAGTGACCTAACTAACAAAATAACTAGTGGCAAAATAATCAGTGGCGTAACCAGCAAAATCAATGGCAACCATCACAAGGAAATTGGCAGAAAAATAACCAATGGAGGGGGTCTCCACAGTGGCCTAACCAAAATCTTGCTTTTCCACAACTGCCACCTCCAATCTCTCCTCCTACAATAAGGCCACCTCCTGCAACCACTAGCCCTAATCAAAATCAAACCTAATTACCTTCTCAGCCGCAACAAAATCCAAATGGCAAGCAACAGCAGTAGCCAATGTATACCACTGATACACAACAATATCTTGCCTATGCACTAGAGATATTTGATATCCATTTGAGGTTGGGTACTACTCTTTCTACACCTGAACATCCTGTTATCACAAAATTTGTAGACACTCTTGCAACATCAGCACCTCTTCCAGAGGCTATATTGCAAGATACAACCCAATCAACTCAAAAATCTAGCAAAACTGATGTTAAAACCTTAGTTGACGCTCCTTTTCCAAAAATTATCAGTATAGAAAATCCTATATCCCAAGAAGAAATGTTGTTTGACATTCTTCAGCATCTAAAAAATATGCACATCCAAATCCCTCTATTTCAAGCTATCAAACATGTTCTTATCTATGGAAAATCTATTAGGGACACATGTCTTCAAAATCCTGGAAGGAAAAAGGACCCTCAAACAATTCATGTAATAGGGCAACCTGCGGATATCATGTTGGGAAAAGTAGTTATACCCAAGTATTCAGACCCTGGAAGTTTAGTAGTTGACTTGATAATTAATGGACAATCTATTAAAAATGCTTTAGTTGATTTGGGAGAAACCATAAATGTAATGACCAAAGATACAATGCACAGACTAAGTATAGAGGGCTTGAGAACAACTCCAACAATGTTACAACTTGATGATAGTTCAACAGTCACTCCAGATGGTCTTATAGAAGATGTGGTAGTCACCTTAGACTCATGGGAATACCCTGTTGATTTTCTTATCTTATCACCAAAAGTAAACTTTGTTGGCTATCCAGTCATCCTAGGGAGACCTTGGTTAGCCACCAATAATCCAAAAATTAGTTGTAGATTAGGAAGTATGATAATTTCAAATGGTCAGGCAATAAAGAAGCTAGCACTCTATCCTCCTGCCCAGCCTCAGCCAAACTTGAGAGATCCTATTTGGCCAGAACTAGGGGATGAGGAAGAAGAGGGAAACTCTGTTGCCCAGCTTATGATGATGCATAGATAGTATTTTCTAAAAATGCTAGAGGAAGATGATAAAATACAAAGTATTCTTACAAATGAGTGTATATTAGCAAAGGATGTTTTTGAAAGTTCTATTTTACAGCTATGTACCTATGAGGATTGTGTCTTTCCAGCAAGCCCTGAGATAATTAGCCAATTATTTCCATGTGAAGTAGCTACAAACCCAATACCTAAGATTTCAATGGTAGAGCTAACAACTACTATGGAAATTTCCCCTGGTCACAATCTCCATGTAAACAACAAGTTGCCACCCCCATAATTGGCATTGTCAACCAAACTCTTGTGTAAGCATGAAAAGGACTTTGCTTGGGATTATGGATACATGCTATGTATAAAACCTAAACTCTACACCCATAGGATCTATATTTATGATGGTAGCTTACCACTCCATCAGCCTCAAAGAAGGATAAACCCAGCATTGAGAGAAATAGTCAAAACTAAATTCCAAAAATTACTAGATGCTAGTTTCATCTATCCAATCTCTGATAGCAAGTGGGCCTCACCTTTGGTCATTCTACCTAAGAAAGGAATGAAATGGAAAATATGTGTGGATTACAGAGAGTTGAATAACTCCACAAAGAAGGATCATTTACCTTTCCCTTTATTGATCAAGTCCTGGACACTCTGGCTGATAAGAAATACTTCTCCTTTCTGGAAGGATACAATGGTTACAACCAGATCAACATTGCTCCTGAAGATCAGGAGAAGACTACATTCACTATTAGTAATAACTGAGAGGGGGGGTGAATCAGTGGCCTCAAAATTTATCATTCAACCATTTACCACTATTCAAATAAACCTCGGATTATTAAGTCCCTACAAGATGCATGCCATGAAATACTTATAATGATTAATTGTCTGTCAGTTTTCCTTGTCTGTCCTTATTCTCCTTGATTACTGATAAGCAGTAAAACTATTTACCAAAACTCAATAAATAATCAGAGTATACCGATCAACCCATAAATGCATATGTGAAATGTAAAACATTAAAGTAATAAACCATACACACATAACACATGGATTTTAATGTGGAAACCTTGTTAATGGAAAAAACCACTGGGCCCGGTACCCCAAATTTTCACTCTTCTGAAGTGATCCGTGTTAGGATCCAACCCTATTAAAGGTTACAAACACACTATTAGGTGTGAACTTGTTAGGGGATTTTATACATAGAGGTTGTCACTTAGTATCGGGCATCTATTGCTACCATCCTTGAATCAGCCTCCTTCTTAGACTTTCAATAGGTATTGGGCAAGTCCAATGCTACTTTCATGAATCAACCTTTTTGGCACTCCTTGGGATGTACCTTAATATATAGAAGACTGTTAAGTCCTGCTCGGTTAAGAGACTTGATGCTTCAATGGTTAAAATAAAACACTATGACCTGTTTCTAATGCAACTTTAAATTTCATATTTTTAGATCTATTTAAGTACATTACCTCTCTGATCAATGTATCAATTCAATTCTTTGTGCTCCACACTTTGTGCTCTGTGATGTTGTGCTTCACTGTTCATCGGTGTCTACAGAATTCTTTAGCTCTCCTTTAGCTTGATTAATCAGGACTATATGAAGATATTCTTCATCAATTTCTTTTCAGCATCCACTTTCTATTCACTCCCCTTCCATGCATACAAAAATGAATTAAGCGTGTCTCTTATATAGACATGATATTCACCGTTTCTTGATTCTTGATTCTTGGTGTGAAAAACAATCCAACCAATTTGATTTAAATCATAACTCTTAATTTATCTCATAGTTATCTTCATGCCAACTATATAAATCGGTTTTAAATTAATTACTTAACTCTGGTCGAATAAAACAAAGAAAACAACTAGTTAAGTCTATCTTTAGCTCTTGCCAGCTAGATATTTTGTCATTTTCTGAACTCTCTGTTCTATCGGTCAACTCTGTAGTTAATTATCAGTGACAACTACCAGTTCCATTGGTGTGACTCTAGTTAGCTTTGGTATCTCCATCTGTTGAGCATCATTGGATTTTACTTGTCGATCAACTCTGTTTTTAGCTCGTCGGGCATCCTGTGGTTTTGCTTTATCAGGAAACACTATCTTCTACTTGTTGAGTATCACTATGACTTTCTTCTTTGCCTTTACCGATGGTGTACACTTCATTGGTGTTGTTTATCACTTGGTGAATACTTGACATTTATGCATTTATGAAAGCATAACCTTTGTTCCATTGATTCTTTGAAGTCTTTGGCATTATGTACATGACCGTACAGATGATATCAAGTTGACATCAATGACAATACAAACCATTAACTGATTTAATGTCTTACATTATCTTCAACTTAACATTTATCAAACATTCAATCAGTTACATGTCATCAATCTCTCCCTTTGGCATTGATGGCAACATAATATATTATCACACTATACTATTTCTAATATAATATGAAATACAATAGTTGAGCTTCATCAAACTACCAATCATTTTGTTCTATCAATCGATAAATGTTTGATCATCGGTAAGCTCTATTTTAGCTTAGATTTGATTCTTGCAGCTTTTTACTTTCTGATGTATTGAGTCTTCTTCTTTTGTCAATTCCTCTCCTTTGCTTGTTCTCTTGTTTATGATGTCTTTTTCTCTTTTCAGAAACTCTCCCTTTGTATAAACTTTCATACAATTTTCTCTCCCTAAGGATATAATCTCTCCCTGTTGGAGTAATCTGATAATGGATAATCTCTCTCTTTTTCAGAAGAATGTGATAATATGGATAATATCTCTCCCTTTGACAGCAATGCCAAACAAATATTTTACAAATATCTGACATTTATGTCAAGCAATATTTTCTCTCCATCCATAATATATTCCTTGAATTTCCCTTATCCATCAGCAATACATTAATATCCTATGGTGCTTGGTTTTGATATATACCTCTCTGTATATAGATGTATCTTTGAAGTTCATCTTTTTTCTCACATCAACATGAATGATATTCTGATAATATGTAGGCTGATGTAGCCTTAAGTATTTTACTGACTGGTAGACAAGTGTTTGACCCCTAGTATCTTTCTCAAGTACTCAAATGTATCCTTGGGTAGTGGCTTGGTGAAGATATCAGCTAATTGTTATTTTGATTGCACATAATCAAGTATCACCTCCTTTTCTTGAACTTGTTCTCTTAAATAATGATACTTGAATGCAATGTGTTTAGTCTTGGAATGCATGACTGGATTCTTGGAAATTTTTATTGTACTGGTGTTATCACAATAGATAATCACTGGTTCTGAGATCTCCATATGCATACCTTCCAGTAACTATTTGATCCATGCAATATTTGAGTAATTTGTAGTAGCAGCAATATATTTTGCTTCTGCAGTAGATTGAGAGATGCATCCCTGCTTCTTGCTAATCCATGTGACAAGTCTATCACCCATAAAGAATGATCCTCCAGTTGTGCTCTTCTATTCATCAATATTTCCAACCCAATCAGCGTCAGTAAACACCTTAAGTTCAAATTTTCCTTCTCTTCTATACCATAATCCAAATTCCTCAGTATTCTTCAGATATCTTAAAATTATTTTCATAGTAGAATATGTGATTCCCTGGGATTAGCAGAAAATCTAGCAATAATTCCTACTGCGTGTATAATATCTAGTCTAGTGTGTACAGCATACATGAGTTTTCCAATCATTGATCTGTACAAAGTCTAATTTACCTATGTTGTCTTGTCTTCCTTTGTCAACTTACATCTAGTAGCCATCGATGTTCCAACTAGTTTGGAATCTTCCATCTTGAATATTTCCAGGACCTCTTTGATGTATTTGGACTATGTAATGAAAATACCTTCACTTTGTTGAATGATCTATAGACCAATAAAGAAATTGATCTCTCCAAACATTGACATCTCAAACTCTTTTCTCATCTCATCAGCAAATGATTTGCATAGCATATCATTGCCTCCAAATATGATTTCATCAACAAATATTTCAGCAATCAAGGTGTTAGCACCAGTATCTTCCTTCAAATAAAGATTATTGTTTTCACTAGTCCTTATAAATCCAATACTTATTAGATAGGAATGAAGTCATTCATACCAGGCTCTAGGAGCTTGTTTCAATCCATACAAGGCTTTGTGAAGTCTACATACCATGTTTCTCTTGTCTGGATTGACAAAGCCTTCTGGTTGTTCAATGTATACCTCTTCTTCAAGTATTCCATTTAGGAATGCTAACTTGACATCCATTTGATATAATTTGAATCCCTTATATGCAGCATAAGAAAGTAGTATTCTTACTCCTTCTAGACTAGCAATGGGTGCAAAGGTTTTTGCATAGTCTATACCTTCTTCTTGTGCATACCCTTTGCATACTAGTCTTGCTTTGTTCCTTGTGATGACTTCTCTATTCTCGTTCAACTTATTCCTAAATATCTATTTTGTACCAATGACATTCTTGTCATATGGTCTTGGCACAAGTGACCAAATTTTTTGTTTCTCAATCTGCTCAATCTCATCATTCATAGCACTTATCCATTCCTCATTATCTAGTGTAGCATTGACAGATTTTGGATCAAACTCACAAATTAAAAAATTTGAGTTTAAAGACTTACTTCTTGTTCTTGTACCAGCTTTCTTATCTCCTATGATCTGGATCTCTGGATGGTTCCTTCTTACATATCTTGCAAGTACATGTACAACTCTTTGTGTATTAGCTTGATCATCATTTTGATCTTCATTCTGTTCTTCATTACCTTGCACATTATCTTGATCACTATTCTGACCTTCGGTAACAGCAGTTTGACCGTCGTTGCAACATTCTATTGTTCTAGAATTAAGCACTGTTGCTCGGGTAGAGTGTTGGGTTCTTCACAATATACAAATTGTTGTAGTCCTCTGGTTCTTTTGTGCTTTCTATCTCATTCTTTTCTGCAAATTCATCTATCTTTACATTTGCACTTTCAACTATTTTGTTAGAGGCCTTGATGAGACATTTAAAAGCTTTTCTTTTGGTAGAATACCCTAGAAAAATACCTTCATCACTTTTGGCGTCAAGCTTTCCATTTCTATCATCCTTTAAGACATAACATTGACTACCAAATATTTTGAAGTAACTTACATGGGGTGTTTTACCATACCATAGCTCATAAGGTGTCTTCTTTGTGTCTTTCTTTAATTATACTCTATTAAGTGTATATACAGCAGTGCTGACCACTTCCCTCAAGAAGATTTGGGTGATGCCTTTCTCTATCATCAGTGTTCTTGTACAATCAACTATTGATCTATTCCTTCTCTCAGCAATCCCATTTTGTTGTGGTGTTCTTGGTGCAGAAATCTATCTTTTTATACCATTCTCATTACAAAAATTAGTGAATTCATCTTATATAAATTCTCCTCCTCTATCTGATCTCAAAAATTTCAAATCCTTACCAATTTTTTTTTCTACCATAGCCTTATACCATTTAAACATCTTGAATGCTTTAGATTTATCTTTTAGAAACATAACTGTCATCATTCTAGAGTAATCATCAACAAAGAGAATAAAATATCTATCTCCACAATAACTCTTTGTCCTCATAGCTCCACATAAATTAATATGGACTAATTCTAGAATATCATTAGATGTATGGGTTTTACTTTTGAAACTTGACTTTGTCATTTTACCTTTTTGACAATTTTTTCACATGATGTTGTCTGGCCTTGTCATCGTCGGTAAGCCTCTTACATTTCTCCTTTTTCTTATTTTCATCATGTTGTCAAAATTCACATGACACAATCTTTTGTGCCACAACCATATGCCTTCATTTCTAGTCATTAAGAAAGTGGTGTTAGTATCATTCAGATAGAATAAGTTACCTTTAGTCTATTCACCGGTACCAATCAGTTTTCCTGATTCATTGAAGATTTTTTCCTTCTTGTTCTCAAATGCTACTCTGTGACCTAGATTATTCAGCTGAGAAGCACTCAACAAATTATAATTCAATCCTTTTACCCAATAAGCATTTTCACATTTAATTAGATTATTCAGCATTATTGTTCCTTTACCTTCAACTGGACAAGGTGTATCATTACCCATTCTTACTGTACCACCATTATAATACATAAAAGTGTTAAACTTTTCTTTGTCACCGGTCATGTGGTGAGTGCAGCCACTATCTATAATCCGGATGTCATTCTTGCTAACCTTAGATATGAGTGGATTTTCTACATACCTTTCATCTTCATCTGAATCATCCTTCACAACTACAAATGCCATCTCGATGTCTTCATCAGGTTCGGTGTCAGTATCTTCATCTTTGCAAGTAGCTAGGTAGCTAGCCTTCTTTCCTTTATCCTTGTAGTCTCGGATATCTCTTTTTTCTAACTGTCGGTAACCTTTATAATCTTTGTTATTACCTCTATTAAATTTCTTCTCAAAATATCTATCATTACTTTTGTCATCTTTTCTTCTATTAGGACATATTGCAGCAAAGTTTCCAATCTCTTTACAATTAAAGCATACAAGTGGTAACTTGCCTTTGTATTTACCTTTGCCTCTCTACATTCTTCTAGTCATAAGTGCTTCTATTTCATCTAGATCTTCTTCTTCACTTTCACTTTCACTACCTCTTCTAGATGAATGTCTATGACTTGATTTGCTTATTTTCATAGAAGACGTAAATGTAGACTCTAAGTTTGGTAAGACACTATTGTCAAAGTTATTCATCTCAAATGAAATATATCTACCAATTAAACTATCAAGAGTAACTATATTGTTTGCTACTACTCTCATTTATTGAATGCCAGAAACTCTAATAGAATATACAAGAAATAAGGTTCTTAAGATTTTACTTACCACTGTCTCCTCTTCAAGTGTACCTCCAACACCTCGTATAGCATTGACTACTTCTTTTATCCTTGTTTTGTACTGTGTGATTTTTTCTCCTTCTTTCATTCTGAGATTATCAAACTTTCCTCTAAGGCTTTCTTCCTTGGCTCTCAGAACATTTGTATCACCTCCATGTACAAGCTTTAGTTTGTCCCACATCTTTGCAGTTTTGCAATCCTTGACATCTTGAAATTCAACATCAGAGAGTGAGGAAGAAAGCTCTATAACCATGTAGTTATGCTCATACTTCTCTCTCAATTGATCTACTATCAATACTCCTATAGGAAACACATATTCAGTAGCTAGGAATTCAGTAACATCATTACCAATACCTGATAAGTGGAATCTTATCCTGATTTTCCATGAAGCAAAGTTGTCTTTGTTCAACTTGGGCACATCTCGTCTGTTCATCTTGTGCTCCTGACTTAGGTCTTAAAACCTTCCTTCTAAGCACACAAGCTCTGATACCAATTGTTAGTAATAACTAAGAGGGGGGCGTGAATCAGTGGCCTCAAAATTTATCCTTCAACTATTTACCACCATTCAAATAAACCTTAGATTATAAAGTCCCTACAAGATGCATGCCATGAAATACTTATAATGATTAACTGTCTGTCAATTTTCCTTGTCTGTCCTTATTCTCCTTGATTATCGATAAGCAGTAAAACTATTTACCAAAACTCAATAAATAAGAAGAGTATACCGATCAACCTATAAATGCATATGTGAAATGTAATACAGTAAAGTAATAAACCATACACACGTAACACATGGATTTTAATGTGGAAACCCTGTTAAGGGAAAAAACCACTAGGACCGGTACCCCAAATTTTCACTCTTCTGAAGTGAGCCCTGTTAGGAGCCAACCCTATTAAAGGTTACAAACACACTGTTAGGTGTGACCTTGTTAGAGGATTTTATACATACATGTTGGCACTTAGTATCGGGCATCTATTGCTACCCTCCTTGAATTAGCCTCCTTCTTAGACTGTTAATAGGTATCAGGCAAGTCCAATGCTACTTTCATGAATCAACCTTTTTGGCACTCCTTGGGATGTACCTCAATATATAGAAGACTGTTGAGTCCTGCTCGGTTAAGAGACTTGATGCTTCAATGGTTAAACTGAAACACTATTACCTATTTCTAATGCAACTTTGAATTGTAGATTTTTAGATCTATTTAAGTACATTACCTCTCTGATCAATGTATCAATTCAATTCTTTGTGCTCCACACTTTCTACTCTGTGATGTTGTGCTTCACTGTTTATCGGTGTCTGCAGAATTCTTTAGCTCTCCTTTAGCTTGATTAATCAAGACTGTATGAAGATATTCTTCATCAGTTTCTTTTCAGCATCCTCTTTCTATTCACACCCCTTCCATGCATACAAAAATTAATTAAGCTTGTCTCTTATATAGACATGATATTCACCATTTCTTAATTCTTGATTCTTGATCTTGATTATTGATTCTTGATTCTTGGCTTGAAAAACAATGCAGCCAATTTTATTTAAAGCATAACTCTTGATTTATCTCGTAGTTATCTTCATGCCAACTATATAAATCAGCTTTAAATCAATTACTTAACTGTGGTCGAATAAAACAAACAAAACAACTAGTTAAGTCTATCTTTAGCTCTTGCCAGCTAGATATTTTGTCATTTTCTGAACTCTCTGTTCTGTAGGTCAACTCTGCAGTTAGTTGTCGGTGACAACTGCTAGTTTTGTCAGTGTGACTCCAGTTAGCTTTGGGATCTCCATCCATTGGGAATCATTGGATTTTACTCATTGGGAAACTCTATTTTCAGCTTGTCAGGCATCCTGTGGTTTTGCTTTGTCAGGCAACACTGTCTTCTACTCGTCGGTTATCACTGTGACTTTTCTTCTTTGCCTTTACCAATGGTGTGCACTTCTTCGGTTTTTTTTTCACTTGGTGAATACTTGACATTTATGCATTTCGGAAAGCATAACCTTTGTTCCATTAATTCTCTAAAGTCTTTGGCATTATGTACATGATCGTACAGATGATATCAAGTTGACATCAATGACAGTACAAACCATTAACTGATTTAATGTCTTGCATTATCTTCAACTTAACATTTATCAAACATTCAATCAGTTACATGTCATCATTCACATGCCCTTGGGGCACATATGTTTATTCTGTATTACCATTTGGCTTATGCAATGCACCAGCTACTTTCCAGAGAGCTGTAATCAAAATTTTTGCTGACATATCACAAGATTGTATGGAGATATATATGGATGAATCTACTACATTTAGTGTCACCTTTAAGGAAGCCTTGAAGAATTTTGAAAGAGTACTAATCAAATTTCAGGAACACAACTTGTCTCTCAATAGTGAGAAATGCTTCATGATGATGTAGGAAGGTGTAGTGCTGGGACATTTTATCTCCGAAGCTGGAATCCAGGTAGATCCTACGAAAATAGAGGTAATTCTCACACTACCTATTCCTACAAAGAAAAAGGATGTTAGGTCCTTCCTAGGACATTCTGGCTACTATTGGAGGTTTATCCAAAAATTTTGTCAAATAGCTAGTCCTCTATATACTTTTCTTACCAAAGAGGCCGAATTTAATTGGAGAAAGGAATGTAATGAATCATTCCTTCAGCTTAAGACATTGTTGACAACTTCACCCATACTTAGGGGCCCTGACTGGTCTTTTCCATTTCACATTCATACAGATGCTTGAGACTACGCAATAGGTGATGTGCTAGGGAAAAAGTCTAGTAACCTAGAGAATGCAATTTACTACATTAGCAAGAGCCTCCATGGACCAAAGTTAAACTATACAGTGACTGAGAAAGACTTACTAGGAGTAGTTTATTCTCTGAACAAATTCTGTCATTACATAACTGGCTATCCTATTTTTGTTCATACTAACCACGCAGCATTAAAATATCTCATGAACAAACCTGCCATTATAGGCAAGTTAGCAAAGTGGCTTCTTCTTTTGCAATAATTTGACATTACTATAGTTGACAAGCCTAGAAAGGCAAATGTAGTAGTTGATTATCTACCCAAAATTCACCATGCTGAAGAAGCTACTACTCTGATAGATGATGCATTTCCATATGAGAATTTGTTTCATATTTCTGTCCAAAGTCTGTGGTATGCTGACATAGCTAATTACCTTGTATCTAACAAGATTCCAACACATTTTTCTTACAAGGATAGGAGATTACTTGTCGAGAAAAGATTTAATTTCTCTTGGATTGATAACATACTATTTTACACTGGACCTGATCAAGTAATGCGGAGATGTGTGTGAGAAGATAAGACATATGATATTCTCCATGCATGTCATAATGAGCCATGTGGAGGACACTTTGCAAAAAAAAGGATAGCCCAAAAGATTTTAACAACTGGATATTACTAGCCCACACTTCACAAGGATGCAGCTAGCTACACAAGGAAATGTGACAAAAGTCAAAAAATGGGTTGACCAACCAGATCAGATGAAATGCCCCTAAATCCACAGGTGGTGGTAAATCCATTTGACAAATGGGGCATGGACTTCATTGGCCCAATAGACCCTCCATCCAATGGGAATTCTTACATCCTGGTGTGCACTGATTATTTGACCAAATGGGTTGAAGTAAAAGCTATGAAACATGTCTGGGATCATAAGGTTGTAGATCTTTTGTATGATGAAATTTTCACTAGATATGGAGTACCAAGAGAAATTGTAACTGATCAAGGTGCTCAATTAACTTCCAATCTAATAACAGAGCTCATGAAAGAATATAATATTAGACATCGGAAGTCAAGCTCTTATCACCCTCAGGCCAATGGACAGGCTGAAGTTACAAATCGGGAAATAGAAGCCATCTTAAAAAAAATATTTTATTTGCATCGCCGGGACTGGAGCAGTAGACTATCATAATCTGTCTGGGCGTACAGAAAAACCTAGAAAACCACTACAGGGTTTACTCCATTTGAGTTGTTATATGGAAAAGTAGCCATGCTACCCATTGAATTTGAACACAAAACTTTGAGGATAGCATTGGAGTTAAATATCGAGCTTCCTGCAGCACAGAAAGAGAAATTATTGCATCTCAATTCCTTGGATGAAATGCACAAATCTTCCCTGGAGCGCACTGAAATAGTCCAAAAACAAAGGAAAAAGTGGCACAACTCGCATATTAAGAACAAAAAGTTTCAAGTTGGTGATTGGGCATTACTATATGATTCAAGATTCAAGGAAATACCAGGAAAGATGCAAACAAGATGGTTGGGGCCATATGAAATAAACCATGTCTTCAACAATGGCATCGTCTAGTTGACAAAAATTGATCCAGTACACTTCAAGCTATTATTCAATGGACATCGGTTGAATTTGTATCACCAACCTCAAACAAAAGAAGACTTCCTGCAACAATTCTGACAACAAATTTCAAACGAGCAACAGGTAACACTTCCTGCAACAGAGGGTGAAAACCTTCTTCCTATAGCTCTTCAATAAAATTCCATCGAGCATGTCCATAATAAAAACTTTTTGTTTCTATGAAGTTCATTCCTCCATTCACTTTCTACTTCTTCTTTCCAACTCATCTCATTTCTTTATCTTCCACCCACCCACCTTCCACGTCATCAACCTTTTCCTTTAATTGCTTTTAACAAGAGCCGAGTACGCTGACGCAAGCCTCCACAAATTTCATTCCACTCTCACCACATTTTTCTGGCACGTGCAAAGATTGAATGACAGGTACAAGCTTTTCAAATTTTTCCCATTTTTACCGCATAGATTTCGATGATTATATCTAGTACTGCAATAAATGTATCATTATGGAATTAAGCTAGTTCTATTCTTCATGCCAAGTATGCCAAGTGTGGACACTTGTCAATATTTCATAGGGGGAGGGAAGTGTATTAATTCCTACAATGTCATTTGTATTCATTCCTAAAATATTTAACGTCACCTCAAATCTGTACTTCACCTTTCTCTCATTAAAGTCCATTTCTATATCGCACAACTGTCATACCTTTATTCCCAAATTATCTCTAATTGTCAGACCTGATGTGACTTGTAATTAAATTATGTGGCAACCCATAGTAAGAACTATAATTTCTCTTGTTAAAATACATCACTATTGTTCATGATGAAGATAATAGAGGAATTCAAAAGGAAGCCCATAGTTTCTAAAAATGAGTAGTCTGAAATTAAAGGAATAAGGCATTTATCTACTACAGAGCAGAAAATTTAAAAATTGGCAAGCACAGATGGGAGGATAGTTGCACATACATGAGCCAATAGTACATGGTGTGTTACTTTCACATGTTGAAGTGGTAAGAAGGTTTAATGCATGTGGATGGTTAGGGTATTTCTTAAAGTTAACAGAATTTGATGAAGACTCAGCAGCTGAATTTGCAAGTACATTTGAAGAAGGGAAAGCAACTATATGGGGATTGATAGTGGTTGCCATAAAGGAGAAAATGGTAGAAGTTACTAGATTACCAATGGTTGGAGAGCACTACCCTAATGTTCATGATGCCAGATTAGCTATGGCCCAGTTTACCCTACCAGGCAACCCTCAACTGGAGATTACCAAACAAGGGTGCAAAAGAATGTCTATCCCTCCATCGTATAATGAGTTGTCTACACATATTATTAGGTATTTTATATGTGAAGGGAGATTTTCCAATTTACACGCACAACATTTTAAATTACTGAGTTATGTAGGGCATAATCTTCCACTAAATGTCCCCAATTTCTTGTACAATATGCTAAGCATCAGTGCTGAGGAGAACCAAAAAGGAAATGTCAATTCTGTAACCCACCATGCCCTAATTAAATTTTTAATAGAAAGATCTCTTAGGGATGCCTCTCCCATGGCATGGTTAGAATTTTTCTAGCATAAAACCCTACAACTACAGGTTAACCCTAATGTGTAATCTGGTCATGATGATGTAATACCAATTGACCCAGCCATTGAGCAAGACACCCAGGGGGTAGAAACTAAAAATCTACAAGAAATTATGCCTTTACCTTCTCATGAGATAAATGTACCCACTTCTTCCCAAACCAAAGGAAAACATAAATTAGAGGGAGAAACTTCCATTCCTGCAGCCAAGCCACAAACCCCTACTTCTTTAAAGGGGAAGAAAAGGAAGTGGGTACTTGCAGCATCTACTCCTACAACAGAGAAGGTGAAGAAGGCTATTAAGAAAAAGGCTATAGATATTAAAGAAACCCCTGGGCAAAGAAGCCCTAGAATGAGAGGACAGCTCCCTAGAGTATCCTCAGAAATCCAACCTACTTCTCCTTTGCAATTTGATGAACAAACCAATGTACAAATCATTCCAGACGACTCCCCAAATCAGTCTGCAATTCCAGACTTTCCTCCACATTCAATAGAAACTTATGAAGCTGAACCTGATGTTTACCAAAACAATCCCTAGTAAATCCATCAAGATATCCCAAACAGTAACGAGGAGAGGGCCTCAGTAACCCATCAGTCAGCCTACACAGAAACTGCCTTAGTGCCCTACATCAAAACTTGGTTAATAAGTTTCTTAGAGTAGTCATGGAAGGAACAAAGGAGGCAGAGTAACCAGGCAGAAGATTGTGGCATAATCACCTTGTAGATTCTTCTCTTTGGCTTACCTAATAAGTATGTTTTAACAAAAACTTTATGGGGGGAAGAGAAAAAGAAAATGAAGTAATAACAGAGCAAGGGGAGGAAATTGCGGAATTGAAAGAGAAATTGGAAAAATAGAAACAAAAGATGGATCATGCCCTCAAGTTGGCTGATCAAATAATTGCATGTAGGCCACCCCCTTGGTTTTATACCATCTATTTGAAAGAACTATTCCTATTGTTCCAACTAATGATGACCATTAAAGATATAGACTCTGAGTTCAAGTCAACCCAAGAATTTTATGGCCTATACCAGACCCTTCCCTCATGGTAGAAAAATTTACTTTGTGAGTTGTACATACATAACTTCATCATTCCAGTAGAGACTGAGTGGAACCCTCTACTTTATATAGGGGATGTACACCTAAGGGCATTAATGTCATGGATGCATAATGAAGCCAACTATGACAGACAGCTAGAAAATTACAGGGAACAAGAGAAAACAAATCCATTGCCATTAAGGGTAGAAAGTAGCAAGCTAGATATACTCCTTAGAGATTGGCTCAATTTGACATATGGAAAAAATAAGGAGGAAACCAGGGATAAATTTTTTGGGATTCAAACAGAGGTCTATGCAAAGTGTGATGGTTTGTCTTACTTCATCTTTCAGAGAGCCCTGGCTGGTGCTAGAAGTAGATGGGATAGGTTATCTGAGGCATAGAAGAAATCAAAACCACATAGTCCTATCAACCTCGAAGAAGCTATTCAAAGAGCACCAAAGTACATGCAACTGGGAAGGCAAATTAGATAGGAACTCTAGTGTCCACTCACCATGCAGCCACCAATGCTCCTTTGGCCCCTGTATGACATCAATACTAAAAGACTTGACTGACTATAGGGGGATCATACAGTGGATTTTTGGGAGAAGACAAGGGGGTTCTATTACACTTTCAAGAGCCAGAGGCGAGGGAGGACAGAGGTTAGATATTTTAGAGCAACTACAAGAAGATGTAATGCTTGAGGACAAGCATTCAGCTTACCAGGGGGTAGATGATGAGACCATTTACTATCTCTATTATATTAATCTTTAAACTCTATTTTTAAGTATTACCAGAACAATCATGGACTTATAAGCAGTTGAACTTATATCAAAGTACAGATAGAACCATTTAACCTATGGGTAGAATAGATTTATCATATTGTGCCAATATTATATATATTGCAGTATTTCATATAATAATCAAAATGTGTATTCTAATATCTGGATCAATTTGATTAAGCTACTTGTGTGAATATCTTTGCATGATAACTAACCTGCCAGGAAATAGTAGCCGCTTGGGAGTGGTCGACAGCATTCAAAGAGAACGTTAAAGACCAGCTGCGAACAGATAACCATCATGACATCAAAAGACATGGCTACTGCAAAAAAGGAGCCACTATTTCAGAAATGCATGAATGTAGTGGTGTTATGTTCCTTCCGTACTTCCAGCATGTTGACTTGGTCACCCAGACTTCATTGCATATATTGCGGGCTATCGTGTTTCCTTTTTTTCTCTCTGGCATAGTTTTAGTTTGATGGTTCCTTTTCTGTTTTAGAATAAAGAAGTCAATCCTCTATTTATAGGGAGGAGACTATTATTTTGTAAGTTTGGAGATTTTGGAATACATTTTTGTGATTGTATCTTGCACAGCAAGCTCATTTTCAGTTTTACGTACCATTCTCATGTAATCAGTTCTTGAAATATAATGAAGTGACTTTTGGCTTATCTTCTGTGTTAATAGATTAGCATAAGCTGACCAAGGGGGCCCACTTGGGAGGTGGATTAGAGTAGAGTAGAATAGATTTACTTTCTGCATTTCTAGAATTCTAGATAGAAGATTACAGTTTCTTCCTGCAGCATTGTACTTTGTAAATGTTCATGTAGCACCTGCAAGGATAGTTATAGTGGATGCTCTAGGTTGAAATAATAGGCTTAAGTAGAGTTTACAATTTGTAGCATTAATTTTAGTAAGGAGTAGGTGTGTTTCCTTTCATGTAGCTCTAGTATAGATTCCTTTCATGTATTTTACTTTCCTGCAGCATAGGTAGAGTGACTCTTTAAGGTACTTAGTGCACATACTATGTCATACCATTTCAAGTATACATCCCTGGGTTGACAAAATAAATGCACCTCGTGGTGGGAGAAGTGATCTTTAGATTGAATAAACTATTCCTAAGAGAGGCTTTGGGAATGATTACTAAGTACCTATTGTGAGGCGGTTCAGTTCCCACTTCAGCTGGCAACAACTGTTGAAGTATGTTGTTGATCAAGATGTGTTCCTTGTTTTTCCCTAGTGTAACTCTACTATTTGTTCTTGATCAACTTGTATGTCTCGGGTGATAGGACTGGTTATTTTTTTCCCATAGCCTAACTCTCTCTTGTTTCTTTGGGTTGGTAAGAGAGACAATTCCATTAAGCCTTGTTGTCTTGCCCCCAGGCCAGTTGTACCATCATACCCAAATTTTTTCAGCATTATATAGCCAGTTCCATAGTTTGATATGGGTAGGGGTTGTTGAAGTGTCTCGTGTGGATCTTGGTACAACCATGTATTGATATCCAAATCAAATGGGTTCTCTTCTGAAATGTCTCCCCATCTAACAAAGGTTTTGGGTGGACACCTGAATAGAACATGCTCTGGGGTTTCGATTGTAATAACTGGTTGTGGCATACCATATGTTCTTGGGCTCTGAAGCATGTTTGTGATAGTGAAAGCTTCCTCATAGCTGTATTCACCATATCTCTTGTCATTAATGGATATTTTTCTTGATTTTCTAATGATATCTTTGGGAATTGAGTTTGATGTGGATGGGATGCTTGCCTCTTGGTTCAAGGTAACCTAGTTTTCAGTGTTGATTTGGACCGCATTACAATATTGGAAAGGATTTGGATCTCCCTCCATGATGATTTCTTCTCCCTAGTGTGGGAACTTGATGCACTGATGGTATGTTGAAGGTAAATCTTGCATCTCATGTATCCATGGTCTCCCTAGTAACATGTTGTATCCCAACTCAAGATCTAGGATCTGGAAGGGAGTATTCTTGACAAATGGACCAATCTGGATAGGTAGAATGATAATACCTTTAGAGGATCTTTCCTCTTCATCGTAAGCTCTGATATTGATCCTCCTTGTTACATCAATACTAGACTCTGAGTAGCCTAATTTATTGATTAACTTTAAAGTAAAAATATTTAATCTCACCCCAACATCAACAAGGACTCTATAGATTGTGCTTTTATGGACTTGGACAAGCAAGTGCAAGGGATCATTATGCAAGGGTTTATGTGGCGGCACGTCACGGTTTGTGAATGTTGCATGTTTTTTTGTTGTGATATGATTAACCATTGTTTGGAAACTCTGAGGGGTTATGTCGCTTGGGATAGATGCATTCTGAAGGGCTTGGTCAAGTGCCTTTTTATGTTGCGGAGATATGCACAAGAGGTCAAACATGGAGATTTGGGCAGGCATGCACTTTAGTTGATCCCCCAGGCTTGTCTGTGGATGAGGTTTCTTGAGGGTTGGCTAGTGTAGCAGACGAGGAAGGTGCTCCTTGCAAGATAACTCTTGTACAACGCATGGTTACAACACATTTGTTACCTTGGTCTCTGATAGTGATCGTAGCCACCTGGCTATTTGAAGGATTTAGGCAATTGATAGTGTTATCACTATTGGCATAAGTATAGTTGACATGTTTTGACTATCTAGCAGACCCAGAGGTTTTCCCTTTATTGTGATCATGAAATGTGTCATTGAATATCATATGATCAGTTATTCCTTTTGTTTGGGTATTTTTCACGTCGATGACTCCTATGTCAATCAGGTCTTGGATGGTGTGTTTCAATCGGTAACAGTTGGGTGTTTTGTGTCCCTTCACCCAATGAAACTCGCAGAAATAATTTTCATTGTACCACCTTGGATTGATTGCACCATGTTCATATTCCCTGATTTCTGGGAGAGTGATATTGTTTGATTGTATCATCTTTCGTAAAGTTGATTCTATCGACTCTCCTAATGGTGTGAAGTCTCATTGTTGGAATTGAAATCGTGGTTTGCGTTGATCCTGTTGTTAACTATTTTACACAGTGGCCGTTTGGATAGGGGGAGGTTGGGTTTGAGTGTATGCTTGTGGAGTGGGCACCATAGGTTGTTGGTTATCCACAAGTGCGCCTTGCAGTGACACTTTGGGTTGTGCATAGTTGACTATCTTCACATCAATGACACCATCGTTGGTGACATTTTTGTTTTTATTCCACCATTTAGCTTTGTCTTTTGGAGTCTTGTTTGTATTTTTTTGGGTAGGATCTTTAAGGACTCCTCATTTGACTAAGTTCTTCTCAGAACGAAATCCTCATTCGATGAGTTGTGTAAAGTTTGGAGCTAACTACAATTCTATTGTGAATGACATGTCTGGAATTAGATTGTCAACGAACATGACTATTAGGTCTTTTTTAGGTACATCATATGTTATTCTATTTGTAGTATTCCTCCATCTCTATAGGAATTTCATAAAATACTCTCCATCTTTTTCTTTGATATCACAAAGGTCCTTGATGCTGACCTTGCGCTCAATGTTATGATGGAAGTGAGTGATGAACTTTTCAGCCAACTCACCCCAAGATAGAATTCCATGGGGTAGATGTGAGAACCATTCCATTGCTGGTATAGCTAAGGTTTGGGTGAATAGTCACATTAAGTATGTCTCATCATGTGTGAATTTGACGCAACTAGCAAAGAACTCTCATATATGCTCAATAGGGTTGGTATTACCCCTATATTTGTCAAATTTTGGTACCGAGAAGTGAGTTGGGAATGGACACATGTGAAGAGAATGATCAAAGGGATACTGGTATAAATCCTCTACGGTATAGGATTTAGTTTTCCCTTGATTTTGCATATCCATCATTTGGGCTTGAAGGTTCTACACTTGTTGTATCAGCATGTCTATTTGATACTGAGGATGTTGTGTGATGTTGTACCTCTGTGTTGTAGTAGGTATGATGTTGCACCTTTGTGTCCCTTGAGTAGGAACATAGGACCTCGTCCTTGGGACTTGATATTGATTTCCCAACACATGATTCTAAAATAGGGGCACGTGAGTGGCCCAAGGTTGGTTCTATTGTGTTTGTTTTTGGGGTTGGGGATGTTGTTAGTGTTGAAGCTGGGATTGATATTGCTGGGGTTGTGGTTGTTGCTGCTGAAGATGGGGTTGTTGTTGCTGGGGTTGAGGTTGTTGTTACTGAAGTTGGGGTTATTGCTACTAGGGTTGAGGTTGTTGCTATAGAATTTGGGGTTGTTTCTGCTGGCATTGAGGCTACTGCTGGGTGAGAAAAAGCATAACCTTGGGTGGGCATTGACTGAATGTCAGACCTGTAGAGATGAATCCCTGTGGGAATGATGTGTTGACCCCAAGGCTAGTAGGGATTGACTGTGGTAGTCACATGGTAGAAAAAAATTTACTGCTTTTTGGTGGGATGGAAGGCATAGCATGAGAGGTTGATTGACCAGGCCATAAGACTAAAGCTGGAGGAATACTAGTGACCATGGGTGCACTTAGTTGGGAGCATGTCATGCTTTGAGTGGAAGATGTTCTTTCTTGGATTGTGCAGTTAGTTTGAATGGGTATCATCTGTGCCAATGTTGGTATTGTCAAGGGTGGGAAGATTTGAGAAATGACAGGTAGTATCTGAGAGGGCTAAGTAGTCTTTTGACCTGCGAGAGGGTTTTCAGGAAATATGGTCGACACACTAAATTTAGCGGGGAGTTTGACTCCCTTCTTTATCAACATGGTTAAGAAATGTTCGGGGTTTCTCTCTACAACAACATCAACTAATTGTGTAGAATAAGTGTCTTTCTTTATATCTTCAAGCTCCTCTTCTGTAACATTTTGGAAAAAATCTAACCCACGGGGTTTTTCAATGAATAGAGAAGAACTGGTATTTATGAAAGGATCATCCTCTCGCTCTGTTTCCCAAGTGGAGAATCTTTTGATGTATGACTCCTTAGGTTGTGTTCTAGCCTTTGACCTTGTGTATGGCCCCCTATGAGGTGTTTGAGACATAGTGTGGTCCAAATTTTGTGACTAAAATAAGTGATATAAAGAAAATAGAAAAGGATAGACTTTCTAGGAAAGTCTGAGTTATGTTTTGGACAAGAGTAAAATTCTAAGTATAGATGTTGATTTATCTTGATCACAAAGTTTTTGATGATGTAAGAATAAGATTCGTTGACCTTTTCCTGGGACAAAGTCACTGATAGAGATAATGATGATGTTTGAGATGATGAGATCAAGATATTTTGAGTATGAACTTTCGAACTAACAATCTTTTAGACAATAATCATGCTTTTCAAAGAAGGGATGATCTTTAATGTTTAGAGATTCACACAATGTTTTTCGCATTTTTTCTAGGATAGACACTGGTATTTGACACAAAATGGAGAGTATCTCCAAGGTTTTTAGGTTAAAATAGGTATAAAATAGTCTCTCAGGTCAATTGCAGAAAAACTCCACTGATTGTGGTAAAGTGACTGGTCGATTGCGGTAATCTATCACCGATTGCGGTAATAAATAGGGCAATTATGGGAATAAACAAGTTAATTGTAGCACACTTCTGTTAATTGAGGAAAAATGAGGGCAATTATGGCAAAGGTGAAACAGTCTCAAAAAAGACTCAAAAGATAGATCTCACTGTTTGACAATTTTGATTTTCTAAAACAAGGCTTCTGATTTGAAAGACAGTTGATGTTGACAACCCTAGACTTTAACAAGTTTGACTCATTTTGACAGTTTGGATGTTTATTTTGTATTTTGGAAACTGATCAAAGAACAGGCACAAAATACAATGTGTTTTGAAGAATGCAGACTAACACGTGTATGTTCTACAACTTTTTCAAGTTGCAATGTTATCACAAAGTCTCAACAATGAACAGTCAAATTTAATCTAGGTCAATGGCTTAAAAATACAATATTATAGGCCCAATGCTTGAATGTTCATTAGCTCACACAACAATTGTCACACTACTAGGAAACAAAGGTTCATGATGTAGGTGCCCATCTTTTTTCCATTGCCAGGTATTGTTGTTGTGGAGTGAAGATCTCTTTCACTACACAAATACCTTGGAACACATATGTTGGGAATCTTGGGGGGAAATTTTACAACCCCTTACACTATAATAATGTATATGTTTGGAGGTAGATTAGGTTGGCCTCTAATTAAAAAGGTTGTAGTAAGGATCTGTGGCATCTATCCAATCATTTTGTACATGTGTCACTCACTTAAGAGACTAGTTGACCACGCTGGCTCCTTAGGGATATTCACCCAATCCAGACTATCATCAACACACCTCACCCAAGCTTGGCTAGATAAGACAAAACTTTGGTTCATTCCTTATTTATATACTGATCAAAAGGATTACTGGTTTAAGGTCATTCTCCTAGGAAGAAGTGCATTCCCTAAACAGACCTTTCTAAAAAGTATAAAGGTGTTTAATCTAACAGATTGTGCAAGTGCACCCAAAACTCAAGACACAAGGTAAATTGTTTAAGCTCCAAAAGTTTGAAATGTGAACTAAGATACACCACCATACAAGCACAAGTGTTCATTTTTAAGCCCAAAAGTAGGTGTTGATTGCTTGTTCAATTTTAATGCACCAAATCGAGAGATTCTTTGCCTTTGTTCAATTTTAATCTCCATGTCAATTTTAAGCACCAAATTCTGAAATGTGAGGTGTGAGATGTGTGACATACACTGTTCTTTTTAAACCCAAATGGAAAAGTGAATGAATTTTATGTTGTATTGTTATCTTGTCTCCTTGATTTGAACCTGTCAAAGAAAGTGTTTAGTATCTCAAGAAATGAAAGCTTTTCAATCCAAGACAGCAGAATATCCGAAAACTCTAGGATTATTGATATTACTGAAATTAGTAGTGACTTTATACTTACTTTCAAATCTCTTGATTGAATCAATGTACCTTGTGTATGCTTCATTCTGATCCTCAACTGTGATTGCGAGAATAGCCCTTTGTTGCGATTGATAGTTGGTGGTTCTCCTTATTGCAGCTCTAAATCATCTAGCACCTGGTATGCGTCTGATTACCTTCTTTGCCATTCACTAGTCAAACCTACATAGAAACCAAGAAAAATAGCCATCAATATGCCTTTTATGTCAGTTATGACACTGGTTGTTCAATTGTAGCAATCTCCTATCAATTGTGGCAGAATGTTGGCAATTGCGGCAAAAAACTTTGGTCTGCGGTAGAATGTTTTCATTTGTGGCACAGATCGGTCAATTGCAGTAAAGCACAGGCAATTGCAGAAAAACACAGGTAATTACGGTGAAATCTAAGCGATTGTGGCATAGTGATAGAAGACAGGAAGACAAAACATGACAGAATAGCAATGTAAAATCCTGCAAATAATTGCGGTATTAAACCAGTCAATTGCGGCACTATTTCATCAATTGCTACAAAATACTAGCAATTGTGAAATTGCACAGATATCAAGAAAATAATGAAAATTGAGGTCTAAAACCATAAGGCTGTGGCTTATTGATTCTATTTGTCATCTGCAAGAGATAATCAAGCTATTTGTTTAACGTTGGGTTCACCAAAATGTACGCCTCTTTCGCGATTCATGGTTCCCAAGCTTTCCAACGATGAGGGTTAGTAGCGCTGGTTTGCAATGATAGAAATCAAATACACAAAACTACTAATACGAATACTTAAATGTAACCAATAAAATATACAAGAAAAGAAAGGAAAACAAATGAATGCAAACCCCAAAGTGCTTTAAAGCTTCTATTGTCTCTCTACTCCTTTTGAAACACTACTTTTTGATGCTCAGTATTGGTGTGGACAGCGTCTATGACTTGAGAAGTGTCAAGAATTTGATAATTAAATGGCTTTGTGTGATCTTAAGATGGCTTGAATGCTAGAACCAAACTGACAGAGTAATGGCACACGAGAGCTTGAAATCCTAGATCCTTCAAATGGTTATGAGGGGTTTGTTATATAGGAATTGAGAATGAGATGAATGGTTGAGATCAATCCCATAGATAGGAAGATGAACAATTGAGATCAAAGGGAACTAGAGAAGCCATCAGTACACTCCACCTCTTCAACTGGGAGAGAGGAGATAGAGTTTGTTTAACTAAAGAGCTAATTTTAAGTTACCTTTTAGAACTGAAGAGGAGGGTAGAGTTACCCATGTGAACTGGAGAGATGGGTGGAGTTACCCATGTGAACTAGAGAGATGGATGGAGTAACCCATGTGATCTGATTAAGGATTGTCTCTTTGAACATAATTGATTATTTAATTCATTTATGTAATTAAAGTTTTCAACATGTAGATAATTCAATTCTTTTTTATTTAGAATTGCTTTATTGAATGAAATTAAATTAATTTAATTGGAAGAATTTAATTAGTAAGTTTAAATATATCAATTTAAAATATAAGAAATTGAATTTAATTAACTAATTAATGGTAATTAATCAATTAAGGTTAATTAATTAAATAAAATTAATTATTTAATTAATTTTGGGAATTTGATTAGATGATTTGGGGAATAAATTTAGAAGAAAATTGATGATTAATTAATGATTAAAAAACCATTAATTAATAGATGAAATGAATTTAGAAGAAAATAGATGATTAATTAACGATTAAAAAACCATTAATTAATAGATGAAAATTAGTGTTTTAAATGTCAAGTCGCAAGTCTGTCCATTTTTAAGGTGTCTACAAGTATGTGTATGAAGGTTTTTTAAGATGCAAAGATGTATGTGTGTGATATAAATACATTCTGATCTCAGAATCATATAGGGGATATCGTGAGCTATAACTGGGACTACTTAAGCATAGCCGATACTTGTACAATTCACTTTGTGATAAATCATTGTAAAGGCAGTTTTGCTTTGTAAGAGAAGTGAGCTCCTTGTATTATACCCAAAAAGGGTTTCTATCCTTTTACAGGGATTTGTACTAAATTTAATATTCATCTCCTAACATGTCTAGTTCTCCTAACAGGCACATTATACTCTTAGTGCATTATTTGTGGGTATCATCCCCATAGGGGTTTTCCCTTGGTCGGGGTTTCCTCATTAACAAATTATGGTTTTATGATTTGTTTACTTTATGTGTATGTTCTCCTTATTTCAAAAATTTCATGGTTAAGTTTGAAGTTGTTAAGTTTGATAATAAAGTGTTGCAATACTAATTCACCCCCTCCCCCTCTCCCCCTCAATATTGCTTGATCCTAAAAATTGGTATCAGAGCTTGGGGACGTTAGAGAGAAAGTCTAATAGCTTGAGGGAGATCTAGAAGGATTAAAGTAGTTTGGATGAAAATTTTGCGGCGGCACTTGAAGACTTTGATAAGGAAAAAGACGATAATGATGAATTGAAATTCAAATTGAGAAGAGTTGAGGGTTTCGTAAAGAAGCTTAAGGAACAACTTGAACTTTCCAGGAACCAAAGGCAATATCTTACGAAAAAGATACATATGGAATATGAAAATGATTCATCTAATCTGATTAAACAACTTGAACAAGAAAAGGAAGCATTAAAATAGGAACATGAAGCTACCTCTACTCAGATGGCTAAACAAATTCAATAGGTAAAAGAAGAGAAGAACAAACTTGATGAAACTTAGAAAGGCACTAACGTTCAGATGGGTGAAAAAGTAGATTGAAATGGATAGTTACAAAGTTAAGTGTCACGAATTGGAAAAATACAACTACATCATTAACGGAGAACTTGTTGAGGAAAATAATCACATTAAGAAAATTCATGTGAGAAGCAACAAGATTGATGAGAAGATTGAAAAACAAAAACCTAAAGGTGACATGACTGTAGTCAGTTTTGATGAAGTTGAATGCTCTAAATCCGAAGAAAGATAATCTATAGGAAAGATAGATGAAGAAGAAACTAATCAGAATGATGAACCTACAGGACATAAAAAACCTTTCAAAGGAAGATGCTTTGAATGTAACAAAGGTGGACACATGAAGAGAGATTGCAGAGGTAAAACTCCTTATAAGTATTTTTCTAGTTATTATTTCAATTGTTATCCATATGGGCACAAAAGGGCAGATTGCAAAAAACATGATCAATCAATCATTAAACAAAATTACATCAAAGAAGGAACAATAGCTAAGATAACATGTTTCAAATGCAATAAATTTAGGCATATCGCAAGAAATGTTAGATTGTAGGTTAATCAGAACAAACCATTTTTTGCATGTTTCAAGTGCAATAATTAAGGCCATATAGAAAAATTTTGCAGGTATAATGGAGCTATAAATAACAGAAGACCTCCAACTATAGTTGTAAAACAAAATATTGGTGATGTTGGAAATTTTTTGGCAGAATACATGGATGAGTTTGACAAACATTTTGTGAAGGAAGATAACAAGGACAATGGTAAAGAATCGAAAGAGAAGGAACAGAGTGGGTCTAAGGTTCAGGGAGAATCTTCTACTAAACCCTTGCCTAATGTTACATCAACATAAATGGCCAAGCATGGCCTTAGGGGGAGCTTTGGATAAATATAAAATAAATCTATCCAGCCCCTTTGAAAGGAGAATAATATTATGCGAGTTTATAGAGAGATAATATGATTAGTTTAGAGTCTATATATGAGATCGCATGGTTATACACATTATATTGGATGAACACTAGAAACATGGATGACTGGATCTTTGCATACTTATAGGTTCATCGAGAAATGTGTTAGTTTGTGTGCGGTGAAGTATAAGTTCATTTTTGTAAACATTTTTATCACCATTCGAGTAGAGCTAAAGGAGATGAGAGGAGCAAGAAAGAAGATAGATAATTTATTTGATTGTTGAGTGTGCATACCCTAATTCACTGAGTAAAAGGTATTTTGATCTTCTATGAGATTTGTTTACTATGGATACTCCATTGATCTTTGATTTTAGTAAGAAGTCGAGGTATAAGCTTGAGAAACACCCTTACAAATCCACAGAGGATGATCCTAAAGGAACATTTTGCAAACCCCATATGGCATGCTTCATATGGAAGATATTATGGAATAAATACATTGCAAGTATGAGACATTAGGGGATTTTTAAATCTTCAAGGAGACGAAAGACATGATAAAGGATGATAGAAATTAGAAGGATTAGTTCACTTATTTACAGAACCTTAGCATCAAGTGCACGATGAAACTCTATGAATTTGATGAGGAAGAATGGATCAAGATTGTTCTTAATAGATTCTATGACCAATTTCAATGGATATAGGAGAGCACCATGTTAAGATTTCCAGCGAGTTGATTCATGATGTGACTGGATTGGATAATACTGGTATTATCCCTACTATAGGAAAAAACCACAAAGAAGAAAGTTGAAACCCTAACACATTAAAAGTGGGACAAGAGGGCAATGAAAATTTATGATATCTTTTAGCAAGATGTAAGATTGATTTCAATGATTTTGGGATACAAACATCATTACAGAAGTTGACCTACTTTTGTTTATGCGGGTGTAATAATGATGGCATATAAGATGGCAAAGGAAAATGTGTAATACAACTTGTACGAATTACTTAGATAGTGATTCCTGGAGAATTTTAAACAAATCAAAAGCATTCAGGTTTGGATCACTGTTGATACATATCTACATTCATATTGTACACAAGTGTCCTAGAATGCACCCTAGTGCATGGAAAGATAGTGAACCCATAGAAATTCAAGTGAGCAATAGTTATAGAAGAAAAAATACTACATGGGTAGATGGAGAACTCTTCGGCATGTTCTCAATTCTTCAAAGGGAAATGAAGGAAAGAATGATAATTCCTGAAGAAATGGTTGAGAAGTACAAAGATACAATTTGTTTCATGGTTGAAACTGATTTTGTATGCTTCAAAGAAGTAGAACCTAGGAAGAAATTGAGCTACCCTATGGGATATGAGGTTAGTGCAGAATTTATCGCCATGCAAGTAGAACATATTCTATCTTGTGAGATTGATTCTACTGAAGAAAGATGGGGCACCTATGGAAAAAAGTATGACAAAACCAGAGATGATGATGAAGAGCTTATGTTTACTTCTATCTTCAAGACTTAATTTCTTAACTCTCTATAAGATATCTCTAATCATAGGCTCTACATTCTAAATTTGAACTCACTTACTTCATCACTTCATCACAAAGGATCCAAGATAACAACCACAACTTGTTACTTGTCTTGATTTGGCAAAAATACACCCATCTACCCAACCTAGGTACACCATCAAATGGTGAAACACAAGAGGCAATAGGAATTCATTCAATGGGGCTGAACCAACTTTCATAGGTCTAATTCAAGACCAACATGACACAATTCCACCATTGGAATATTCTCTAGACTTCTGGTGATGGTACTTCCTTCTTTAGGCACCCTAATTCCTTGTATCCCTATGAAGGTGTTTTTCAGACTTTAAATTTACAACTTCCCAAAGGACCAAGGAATATAAATACAGTTTGGGATACCCTTTTTCAAGACACGCTTTCACCCTAGGTTAGGGCTTGTGGATCCAACATTCAGTTCCTAAACAACCACTGGTTTAATAGGCCTAATTACCCCAATTAGGATAGTGTAATGAAGGAAGTACATTTCAAAGAGAGTGTAGAGACTAAAAAATAACTTAGGGATGGTTTCCATGTTTCAAATTCTCTTAATCCTTGATTTGAATTCTTGATTCAACCCCAACATGGACCTATCTTCAATTATACTCTTTGTTCACACGTTGCCACATCGAGATGTCAACCCAAATTCATTAAAAACTCCTATATGCAGCCACCAACCTACAAAATGGTTTAGGAATCTCAAATTATATATACATCCCCCTCATTTCATTAATTTTTTTATTTTTCCACCGGTGAAATGAAGAGAAAAAGACATTTGTTTAGGGAAACCCTAGGTAACTAGGGTTTTCAGAAAGTTTTCACTAAAAGCTTTATAACTTTCATTGTACAATGCATCAAAGGTTAAGACCAGACTCAAATGAAAGATAATTTATCCAAATTCAAGATTTAATTAGTCTCCTTCTCTGATCAATCCATACAGGGTCATAAAAAACTAGACAACACATTGTTTGCAGGAAAATAGTTAATTTTATTGACTATTTTGCAAAATTTACATCATCTTCTCCTCCACCCACCTGTAAGGGATATTTGAGGAGTCCCCCCCAATGGTTAAAACTTAATTTCAAAAATGAATCCATTGGGAGGATGTTTTACAAACAACTTTTGAAAAGTTGGCATCTCACCTAGAAGTCGATATGCAACTTTTTATGCAAATGTTGCATTTTTTCATTTCTTGCTCTGATTGAGAAAATTGGTTTCTCACATGTCTAGGGGTCCCAAATGAACCAAAACTCCTAAGAAACACTTAAAAAACTAAAATAACATAAATTTGAAGATTTTAGGATCCTTTGACCATAGATGACCAAGTGGTTCATAGACACCAAATCTTGGCACTAGGTCTTAAAATTGGGTCATTATTGCAAACTAAGACGTCCTAATGTTCTAATACATGTATGAGATGCCTTCATGGAGTTAGGGCTACTACACCATACTCCCTTGGTGAAAGAGAACTCAATTTCCCACTTGAAGTGATTTGGTCCAAAGTGAAACCATGTTTTATAATATCTTGTTCAGTCATCCATGCGACATAAATATCTGGAAGTCCTTTCCACTTGGATAAGTACTGCAGATAGGTGTTCTTTCTATTTTTATTGAGGACCTTGGTTTGAGGGATCTTGTCTAAGAGAAGGGGTTGAATGGGAGGCATATCATGAAGCCAATAACCTTGTGTGTCATCTCCATCTGTTTGTTCACCTACAATACCTGCATTATCCTTAAAAATAGTTAAGTGACATTAAATATTGGAGAAATGGAAAGTGTGGGTGGAAATGAGATTTCATATGAATTTTTTCCAAATTTTTGAAGGATTTTGTAGGGTCCAATCTTCTTCATTTGAATCTTGGTATGATGTCCTTTAGGGATTCTTTCCTTTCTCAGATAAGCCCACACTTTGTCACCCACTTGGAAGTGGACTTCTCTTCTCTTTTTATCTCCCTATTCTTTATACTTCTAGACAGTCTGTTCCAAATTATCTTTCACTTGTTCTTGGATCTGTTTTATCATCTTTGCTAGTTCTTCCCCTTGAGATCTAGTTTTTAAATCATTAGGAAGATTTCTTAGCTCCATTGGTCCCCTTGGATGTAGACCATATACTATTTGGAAAGTTTTTCTTCCCATTGATATATTTATAGAGTCATTGAAATCATATTTTGTTGTGGTGGAAGGAGATCCCATTTTTGTGCATACTATTTTGTGACACATCTAAGGATTTTTCCCATGGATATGTTGACTACCTCTGTCTGACCATCTATTTATGGATGGTAGGTAGAACTGAATTGCAAGTTGTTTCCCAACTTCTTATGCAAAGTTCTCCAAAAATGACCCTGAAATTTTGCATCTCTATCTGAGACAATGGACTAGGGTACGCCATGAATTCTAACAACTTCATGTAAGATATATATATATATATATATATATATATATATATCTGTGTGTGTGTTCGTGTGTGTGTTGTGTGGATATAGATATATTGCCTCCTAATCCAAGATAAGGAGATCCCAATTGATTAACCTAAAGGAGATGATCAATGCAAAAAGGAATCAATTGGTTATGAATAAAGAGGGGAAGAGGGTATAATTTCTTAATTATAAAGTAAAAAATAGATCTGAAAGATTAGGATGAAATGAAACACATACCTAAAAATGTAGCAGATCTGGAAATTGCTATTTTTTGGTGTCTGTATTGGGTTTCTGGAAATTCTGCAACTGGATGTGGAACAGAAACACAAAGACGGAGAAAACCTAGAAATATTTTTCCTTTCTATGCCAGTCAACCTTGACCTAGATGCAGGTCGACCTTGACCCCTTTAGGTCAACCCCGACCTGCGTTGCTCTGACGGACATTCTATTCGCGGATCCTGAAAGTTGGTCAAAAAGGGTATCCGAATATGCTCTGTAATTCGTTGTCTTGTACCTGTACCTACAAGAAAAATGGTTTTGTTTGTTTGGGGAGGGGTTTGCCTTAGTCAAACCCCAATTTTAGGAATTAACCTTGAAATAAAAATTGAAATGGAGAATGCTAGCAAGTAGTAGAAGTAGATCTAACAATGAAGCTATGATATTCAATATATATGCAATTGTATTTCGAATGTAAACAAGTATGTTAACATGAAAGCTTAGACTCAACATTAGAAATCATAAATGTAAATAAAAACCTCCATGATTGTATGCTTGGAATTCACCTTGAAGGAAATGAATGAATCTTGAGGATGCACAAAGAATCTTGAAGGAAGATCACACCACCATGATGGATAGATCTAGGGTTTGAATGATGAATCTTGAATGCTTGAATCAAATCCCTTCAAAGGATTGAATGCTTGAGAAGAAGACTTGAAAACCTTGATTGAACACTTGGAAGATTGAGAGCATGTGGAATAATGGATGCTTGAAAGTAGACAATAATGTATTTGTCTCCAAGTAGATGATGATTAAAAATGAGAGGAGAGGGCTTCCTTAAATACAAGTCTAGGGAACAAAATTCTAGAGAAACCAACATAGGAGAATTAAATTCTAGTTGGGCCTATACATCTATAAGTGGAATTATATTAAATATCCTTTAATATTTGTTACTTCAGAACCAAAAATAGCCGACCTGGAACCAGGAAAATAAACTTTTGATTGTCCCCTCGCATCCGGCAATCTTTCCAATTGAAAAGGGGGACCTGGGTCAAGGTTGAGGTTGACCCTAACCTAGGTTAGGGTCAAGGTTGACCTTGACCTAGGTTAAATTTGACCTTGACCTAGGTCAAGGTTGAGGTCAACCTTGACCCAGGGAGTCAGGACCCTTGGAAAATATGCCAGGTGGGCTAAACAGTGCCCAAAGAGGCCGAATCAGGGTCCTAAAAAGGCACAAAAGATGGAAAGGGAGCAGAAATGAGAGGAAAATATGATGATGGCCCAAAACACCCCCCTAAGGAGGGCTAAACTATCTTAACATGGAAGTGCCTCCATTTTAAGATGATACATTAAGCCTCCACTTTAGTGGGAGTATGGAAATAGAACATACCCGTGGTAAAGTTAGAAGAAACACTCCAGTGGATCGCATTGAGGTAGAACATCACTTATTCAAGGAAATGAGCCCTAGGCCAAGGATTCTAAATCTATATACATGCACAAGGGAACGAAAACAAAGAGAAAAAAAAGACAAAGCTAAAAGACACACAAAAAAGAGGGGTTAGTACAAAAACGAACCCAAATCAACTAGCAAAGGAAACCTCGCTAAGAAATGCTTCCTATACTAATATCATATTTGGAAAGCTAGCATAAAATCATAAATGATTATATAAGAAAGACAAGAGAAACACTATAAATAACATAGCTTCATGATTTAATCATATTAGCATGAAAGCGAAAGAGAGAAAAGAGAGAGTGATTACCTCTTCCAGTAAGATGCCCACCTTACGGTCAATCACTAAGGGAGAGCCCAACAGGTAGCAAAACCTTATAGTTCACCCATACATTGTTCTTTTGAGTTGTAATGCATCTTCTAATGGCTTTTGGAATACCCATAGATCCACATTCTTGTATCACTATGGAATATAAAATGCGTGTCTCTTCAGGATTTAGTAACTTATGTGTGTTACCTTCCGAGGATTTAGCCTATTTGAAATTGAAAATGTGTATCTCTTCAGGATTTAGCAACTTATGTGCGTTACCTTCCAAGGATTTAGAAAAAATAAAAATGTGTGTCTCTTTAGGATTTAGCAACTTATGTGCATTACCTTCCGAGGATATAGCATAAATAAAAATATAAAATATAGTATAAAAGAGACCCTATATATGCCCCGTCCTTATCGTGGATACCTAATAGATAGGATAAGGAAGAGAAGGAGGATACCTACTTCACAAAGTAAGGAGATATCCTATTAGCAACAATGTACACTATAGTCTTAGTGAAGAGTATTGACCCTTACATCTAAGAGCATAGATAACCATGAAAAGGATATGTCACTTATGGAAAAAAGGATCCTCAAATAGGAATAGATCTTATCACCAAGACCCTCACCATAGAGGAGTACTTTGGATAAAATATCATCTTTCAAAGAAAATCAAAGAGGGATCAAAGATTCAATCATCAAGCCCCCTGCGATCAAGAGGAAGAGGAATCTTGGAATGAAGGAAGAAAACTCTAATCCAAAACAAGGGAAAGGTTTTATAAAGAACATAATTTTCAAAATAAAGAAGAGGTGATGACCTAGGAAAATCACCTCTCATATAAAAGGGTATCCATAGCCAAAATGTAAGTCAATATAAGGAAATAATGTTGCATAATAAAAAGATGCCACTAAGCTAAGGAAAGTAGATCCTTAGATAGAGATAAAGAAGGAAAACCTTGCCCCCGAGGGATGAAAGCAAGGGATATACCAATAAGATTGAGATATGTTGTAACAAAGAGATATCTTTTCAAAACAAATGTCTCAGAAAAGATATCATGAATACTAAAAGAGCACTATGGATGATTATGAGCAAAGGAAGGATGTACCATATCATAACACAAAACCATAGGGATAAAATATAGAAAGAATAACCAATTATGCTCAAAACAAAATACATGATAAGAGAAAAATGGATCCTATAAGAATGGAAGAAATACCTCTTTCCCCCTAGTTAAAGGAAAAGAGGTGGAAAGATCTATATTATATAAGAATGAGGGGTATTCCCCAGATAGAAATTATGAAGAAATTGTAATACCACACGAGAGTGAGATATAATTCCTAAAGTAGCTCTTTCTCTAATATACATCTTGAAATGCACACAATCAGAAAGTAAATGTGTATTACTATAGTGAAAAGGACATTTGTACTTCGAGAGAGCATCTTTTGGTATAGTTTTAATGATTTCTTTCTTAGAATTCATTAACTGAACATGCACCTTCTTAGCTACATCTTGAGGGTTATCAGGGTAATCTAAGGAAGGTGTTGGAAGAAGAACATGAAGAGGAGGGTGACGATCAAAATCAACCACCTTAAATTGAGATAGCGGAAAGCCTAGACCATGCCTATCTTTGTTAGGGGATAGATGAACTGGGTATTTAATACCATGTTCATTAACACCAAGCCCTAAACCCTTATAACCTTGTTTAGCCACCATAGTGTATCCTATAGTGTACATATCTTGTAAAGATTCTGCAGGAGGTGATTGTTTAAGGTGATCATGAGAAAATGTTTTGTAAGGTAGAATGATAGGTTTAGAAGAAGTTTATTTTCTCTTCCCTTTAATAAAATCATGGATCGGATAAGAAGGGGAAGGTAAATCAAAGAATTCTTGCACATATGCATCATGAACCATAGTTTAAGTCCCATCACACATGTGGGAAGAACTAGGGATAGAAGATGGAGAAATAGGAGTGGGAATATTAGGATTTGGATTAGGAAGGATAGGATTAGGATTAGGAAGATTAGGAAAAGGGGTATCATCTACCAAATTCTTCACATAATTCAAAAGAGCAATAAGTCCTCCACACAAATTCTTAATGAAAGTTTTGAAAGTAGGAAGGATAGTATTAGTCAATCTCATAATAGCATAAGAAAGTGTAACATGAAGAGTGACAAACATAATGAAATGGATGATACTCTCATAAACATCATAAGTACTATAGAGAGGTGCTAAGAGAAGAATAATGAGGAAAATAACCATACACCAAAGCATCTTAAAGATCTTCATAGTGAATGAGATGCAAGAAATGTTTTTGTATTTTAAAATGCAAGAGCATAAAAGAAAACTAATCTAATATGTATGCAAAAAGCTAGTCTTAAGAAAAAGAGGCCAAGCATCTAACACCAAAAAGAAAGAGTTTTCTATCGTAGGCTCACCAAAATGTAAGATATAAAAAATACATATATATATTATGTGTGTGTGTGTGTGTGGATATAGATATATTGCCTCCTAATCCAAGATAACGAGACCCCAATTGATTTACTGAAAGGAGATGATCAATGCAAAAAGGAATCAATTGGTTATGGATAAATAGGGGAAGAGGGTCTAATTTATTAATTATAAAGTAAAACAATAGATCTGAAAGATTAGGATGAAATGAAACACATACCTAAAAATGTAGTAGATCTGCAAATTGTTGTTTCTGGTGTTTGTATCAGGTTTTTGGAAATTCTGCAACCAGATCTGGAACAAAAACACATAGACAGAGAAAACCCATAAATATTTTTCCTTTCTATGCCAGGTCGACCTTGACCCCTTTAGGTCAACCTTGACTTGCATTTCTCTTACAAAAATTTTGTTTGCAGATCCTGAAAGTTGGCTGAAAGGCGTATCTGAATCTGCTCTATAAATCATTCTCATGTACCTGTACCTATAAGAAAAATGGTTTTGTTTGTTTGGGGGAGGGGTTTGCCTTAGTCAAACCCTAATTTTAGAAATTAAGCTTGAAATCAAAAGTGAAATGGATAATGCTAGAAAGTAGTGGAAGTAGATCTAACAATGAAGCTATGATATTCAATAGATATGCAATTATATTTCTAATGTAAACAAGTATGTTAACATGAAAGCTTAGACTCAACATTAGAAATCATAAATGTAAATCAAAACCTCCATGATTTTATGCTTGGAATCCACCTTGAAGGAAGAATGAATGAATCTTGAGGATGCACAAAGGATCTTGAAGGAAGATCACACCACCATGATGGATAGATCTAGGGTTTGAATGATGAATGTTGAATGCTTGAACCAAATCCCTTCAAAGGCTTGAATGCTTGAGAAGAAGACTTGAAAAACTTTATTGAACACTTGGAAGCTTGAGAGCATGTGGAACAATGGATGCTTGAAAGTAGATGATAATGTATTTGTCTCCAAGTAGATGATGATAAAAAATGAGAGGAGAGGGCTTCCTTATATACAAGTCTAGGGCACAAACTTCTAGAGAGGCCGACATAGAAGAATTAAATTCAAATTGGGCCTATACCCCTAGAAGTGGACCTATATTAAATATCCTTTAAGATTCGTTACTTCAAGAACCTGAAACAACCGACCCAGAAATGGGAAAATAAACTTTTGAGTGTCCCCCCACATCCGGCAATCTTTCCAATTGAAAAGGGGGACCTAGGTCAAGGTTGAGGTTGACACTGACCTAAGTCAGGGTGGAAGTTGACCTTGACCTAGGTCAAGGTCAAGGTTGACCTTGACCCAGGGAGTCAAGACCCCTGGAAAATATTTCAGGTGGGGTAAACAGTGCCTGGAGAGGCCCAATCAGTGTCCGAAATAGGCAGAGAAGATGGAAAAGGGGTAGAAATGAGAGGACAATATGATGATGACCTAAAACACCCCCCTAAGGAGGGATAAACTATCTTAACATGGAATTTCTTCCATTTTAAGATGATACACTTCCTTAAAAAACAATTTTTCAATATGTGATGCATCATGAGTGCTCTTACATGGAATAAAGAGTGCCATTTTACTAAAATGATCAACCACTACAAAAATGTTGTCAAATCCATGTTTAGTCCTTGGTAACCCCATAAAAAAATTCATTGAAATTGATTTCCATGGTTTGGAGGGTATTGGTAAGGGTTATTAAAGTCCCTGGTTGGTTGAAACACCCTTGGCTTGTTGGAAAATGACACAAGTTAGGACAAACTTCCTGATGTCATTTTGCATCTTTGGCCAATGATAATGTCTTCTAACTGCTTCTATTATCTTATCCAAACAAAAGTGAGCACTCATTCCTCCACAATGCTTTTCTTGGATTATGTTGTCCCTCATTGAGAATTTAGTGATGCATAGTTGGTTTCCATTAAAGAGTAGCCCATCTTGAATGAAAAAATTAGAGAAATCAGTATGGTATTTGTCCACAAGTTTTGTACATACCTCATAGGCCTCACCAAAATCTAGATCCCCAATGTAGAGATCTTGTAGAGCATTTATTCCAATGCTTTTGATTTGTACCTCATGCACAAAAACAATTCTCCTACTTAATGCATCAGTCACTTTGTTGGCTACGCCCTTCTTATGTTTGATTTAAAATGAATAGGCTTGAAGTTCTTCCATCCACTTAATATGTTTGACACTTAACTTGTCTTGAGTATTCAAATAACTGAGTGCATGATTGTCTGTGAAAACAACAAATTCTTTGGGAAAAAGGTAATGCCTTCATTTCTTGAGGGCCTACACCATAGTGCATATAATTCTAAATCAAAAGTGGAGCATCTCTTCTTGGCATCATTTATTTTTTCTAAAAATAGTGCCACTGGTTTTCCATCTTGTCTTAAGACTACCTCTATGGCCAAGTTGCTTGCATGAATTTCAACTGTGAATACTTTATGAAAATTAGGGAGTGTGAGTATAGGATATTGTGCTACTCTTGATTTTAAGTATTCAAATGCATCATTATCCTCCTTAGTCCAAACAAATTTTATTTTCTTTCCACCTTTAATTGTATCAAGCATAGGTGCACATACATGACTAAATTTTTTAATGAATATCCTATAAAAGGTATCCAAACCATGAAATCCTATTAGATCACCTTGATTCCTATGGGGTGGCCAGTTGACTATAGCATTCACTTTTGAGGGGTCCATCTTGAGTGTCCCTTGGGATATTGTGAATCCCAAAAATATTTGTTCTTTCTGCAAGAAGACATACTTTTCCAAGTTTATCATTAGTTTGTGTTCATGCACCCTTTTGATCACCATATCCAAATGTTTGATATGTTCCTCCAAACTGCCACTGAAGATTAAGATATCATCAAGATTAAAAAAAGGAATTTTCCATTATAGTCATGAAAAATTGCATTCATTAATCTCATAAAGGTGGAGGGTGCATTACTTACCACAAATGGCATGACAAGCCATTCATAGAGACCCTCTATGGTGTTTAATGTTTTCTTCCATTCATCACTTGGTTTTATTCTTATTTGATGGTGACCATACTTTAAATCAATTTTGGAGAAGTAGCAAGCACTTCCCAATTGGTCTAACAAATCCTCTATCCTTGGGATTGGAAATATATACTTGATGGTTATTTTATTAGTATCTTACTATCTTTACAGAGCCTCCATGTGCCATCTTTATTTGGGGCAAGGACTGATGGGACTGCACAGGGGCTTAAACTCTTTTGAATCAAACCTTTTTGCAGTGATTCATTCACTTGTTTGGAGATCTATGCATTCTCAGTGGGAATCATCTTGTATGGTTCTTTATTGGGCAAGGAAGCACTGGTACAAAGTCTATTTGATGGCTTATATCTCTTGTGGGTGGGAGGGATGAGGGTAAGTCACTAGAAACCACTTCATGATAGGTTTCAAGTAGTTTTTGGACTTCCTTTGGTATAGTATTGTCCTTATCTGCTAGTACTTCATCTTTTGGTTTTTGTATTAATACATATCCTCCATCATATGTCCCTCTTGCTATATCAATCATTTATTTTTCCCCCACAACTATGACTATTGGATCTTTTTCCTATTTTGTATCAGACAGAGGCTTCATTTTAAAAGAGATACCATTTTGAACAAGGGTATAGGTATTTTATGGAAAACATCCATTTCTACTATGTCGCATAAAACTTTGTCCTTGTAATCACCTACAAAAAATTATATCCAAAACTATTCTTTCACCAATGTTTGTTGACCCTTTGTTAACCAAGATACATTATAAGGATAGGGATGTGGAAATTTTTTTAATTTTAACTTTTGAACCATTTCATTAGATACTAAATTTTCAATAGAACCAAATTCAATGATTAGTTTACATACCCTTTCATGGCTTTTGTAATTGGCTTTGAACAGTGACTTTCTTTGTGGTGTTTCCTTGCCTTGGGTCATCAAAAAAAATGTTTGCCCCATCATTAGGCATAGGCCTTCTTCTAGTTCAAGTTCCTTAAGTGTTTCTCTGATTATCTTCTTGGGCTAATAGCACTCTTATTTCTCCTTGGTGATTTGACCAAATCTTTACAGGACATCTAGTGCCATGGAGTCCCAATTGGTTGCAATTGAAACATTTCAAGGGGCCATTGCTTCTTCCTCTGAACCTTTTTCTTCCAAATGGTCTCCTTCCTCTATAGTTTCCTCTAGAGCTTGATTCTCCTTGCTCCTTATCTACTTGTCCTTGTTCTCCAAAAGGTCTCGGGGACTGTCCTCTTCCAAAAGAGTTTCCTCTTCCTCTGAAGTTCTTGTTGTTGTTATTATTATTATTATTGTTATTATTATTATTATTGTTATTATTATTATTATTTTTGTTGTTGTTGTTATTATTGTTGTTGTTGTTATTATTATCATTATTATTATTATTATTATTATTATTATTATTATTATTGCCTCTTCCTCTATTGCTTTTCTCCTACCTCCTTCATAGTTTATCTTCCAATTTTAATGCTAATTGATAGCATTTATGCACTTTCTATGACGTGTGTGGACTTAGGTCTTCTTAGATTGCAAACTTCAATTCATTGATGTACCTTTCTAACTTATCTTCTTATGTCTCCTTTGTGCTAGCCTTTAATTTTTGGAACTCCTCGGTGTATGTTCTCACATCCATGTCTTTCTATCTGAGATTATGCTTCTTTCTATGGATTTGCACCCCACAATCTTCTGGGATATAGGTTTCTCTAACCAATTCTATCATATTATTCCATATTGATATCATATTCTTACCATTCTTCACCCTTTCAGTCTGGATGAAGTTCCATCAAGTTAGGGCTCCTCCCTTCAACTTAGAGTTTTCAATATTGACTCTTTGATGTTCTAGTATGTCTTCACATTTTAAGAAACTTGTTAAGGACTATATCCAATCCATGGCTAAGTCAGGGTCCATTCTCCCACTGAAAATAGGAAAGTCCATCTTTCCATCCATGGTCCTTCTCTCCATGGATTTATGGGAATTCAAGAGGGGTCTCTGGTCTACAAGAACCTCCTCTTCTTCCATCCTAGGGGATTCTTCTTCATCCCCTTCTTCATCATTTCCAGAGTGTCCATCTATCCTCTTGTCCATCCTACCCTTGAGTCTTTAAAACTCTTCTCTTAAGGCTTGGTTATCAGCCCTCATTTCCTTGTTATCAGCCATGTGTTCCCTCACTAGTTTGGGTAATTCTATATTATTCATTCTTAGATTGGTTTCTCCATCCCCTTCTGACATCTTTGTCTTCCTTAGGATTCTTCCTAAGCTCTGATACCACTTGATGCAGAGTTTATGTTTACTTCTATCTTCAAGACTGAATTTCTTAACTCTCTATGACAGATCACTAACCATAAGCTCTACACCCTAAATATGAACTCACTTACTTCATCACTTCATCACAAAGGATCCAAGATAAAAACCACAACTTGTTACTTGGCTTAATTTGGGAGAAATACACCCATCTACCCAACTTGGGTACACCATCAAATGGTGAAACACAAGAGGCAATAGGAATTCGTTCAATGGGGATGAACCAACTTTCCTAGGTCTAATTCAAGACCAACATGACACAATTCCACCATTGGAATCTTCTCTAGACTTTTGGTTATGGTACTTTCTTCTTTATGCACCCTAATCCCTTGTATCCCTATGGAGGTGGTTTTTAGACTTTAGCTTTCCAACTTCCCAAAGGACCAATGAATCTAAACATAGTTTTGATACCCTTTTCTAAGACACACTTTCACCCTAGGTTAGGGCTTGTGGATCCAATATTCAGTGCCTAAACAACCAATGGCTTGGTAGGCCTAATTACCCCAATTAGGATAGTTTAACAAAGGAAGTACCTTTCAAAGAGAGTGTAGAGACTAATCAATGACTTAGGGATGGTCTCCATGTTTCAAATGCTCCAAATCCTTTATTTGAATGCCTAATTCAACCGTAGCATGCCTATGTCTTCAATTATACTCTTTGTTCACAGGTTGCCACATCGAGATGTCAACCCAAATTCATTAAAAAATCCTATCTGCAACTACCAACCTGCAAAATGGTTTAGGGCTCTCAAATTAAATATACATCCCCCTCATTTCACCAATTTTCAGATTTTTCCACTGGTGAAATGAAGAGAAAAAGACATTTGTTTAAGGAAACCCTAGGTAACTAGGGTTTTCAGACAGTTTTCACTAAAAGCTTTATAAATTTTGTTGTACAATGCCTTAGAGGCTCAGAACAAACTCAAATAAAATATAATTCATCCAAATTCAAGATTTAATTTGTCTCCCTCTCTGATCAATCCATACATGGTCGTATAGAACCAGACAACACATTGTTTGCAAGAAAATGGTCAATTTTATTGATTATTTTGCAAAATTTACATCATCTTCTCCTCCACCCACCTTTAATGGATATTTGAGGAGTCTCCCCAATTATTGAAACTTCATTTCAAACATGAATCCTTTGGGAGGATGTTTTACAACCAACTTTTGAAAATTTGTCATCTCGCCTAAAAGTTGTTATGAAACTTTTTATGCAAATGTTGCATATTTGCATTTCTTGCTCTGATTGGGAAAATTTTGTTTTCTCACATGTATAGGGGTCCCAAATGAACCAAATCTCCTAAGAAATACTAAAAACACTAACTAACATAAATTTGAAGATTTTAGATTCCTTTGACCATAGTTGACCAAGTGGTTCATAGACACTAAATCTTGGCGCTAGGTCTTACAATTGGATCATTATTGCAAACTAAGAAGTCCTAATGTTCTAAGACATGTATGGGATTCCTTCATAGAGTTGGGGTGCTACACTAGATGGAAAAACTAGGGCAGAAAGAAAAAGGAAGATTACTTAAAATGGTTGATAATCTTGCAGAGAAGGTAGGTATAAGCCAAGATGAGATGAAAGAGGTAATAAAGAAGACAACAGAAGGATATTCTAGGTTGGAGAGAACTTCTCTTGCAGCCCTTCCAACTCTTGAATTTGTAGAGGTTTTTGATTCACCTCCTACTATGGTTGTTGTACTTGATATCACCCTTACACCAGCCAAAAGGTCATCGCAGAGAACAAGCATGATTGAAACAAAAAAGGAAATAGAGATTCATGTGAGAAGAACAAGGTCCTCTAAACAACCTCTAAATAAAATTCACCTCCTAAAAGGCAAAGGACAGGAGTGGAGAAGAAAGAAGAAAATAATATTGAAGAGGAGAAAAATGAGAAGGAAACCGAAGTAATAGCACAAGATAAACCAGCTGAGAGACAACTTTGGAAACCTGATATGGAGATGTTGGAAAAGAGGATAGTTGATCAAGGAAATCTAAATCAATTACCTTCATACTATGAGAGGTATAATGAAAATGATAAAATCTTGATTGAAGATATTGTCATTAATCACATGCAAGTGTTTAAAAATTATCTACTTGAAATCGAAGCTAGTATTCCTAAGGAATTATATGATAAATTGGAAGTAAGGAAGTAGTTTTCACTTATAGAAGATGAACAGATAAGGGTGGAATCCATAGAAAATATGCTACTTGTTATTTCATTTGATGAGCATTACAAAATAACGAAATCTATTAAGCCCCTGCTAAGATTAAAAACAAGATTGATAAAGATTATGTGGATAAAGTATGATGAAGTAATAGAAGAAACTAATAATGCTATAATAAAGTATTAATGGAAGTTAAACAAAAAAATCCTTCACCTCCTAAGAATGAGGCTACTAAACCCAAAACTATTATGAAAGGAGAGTTTTATAAATCTGCACAAGTACACATTGACTCATATAAGGACGAAAATGATAATAATCAGTTCTATTGTACAGTTAAGAAACCAGATTTCTTTGTAGAAGGTGTAAATGTGTCTTTGGACACTTAAGAAGATATTGGTGACCCTTTTCAAGGGAATGTTGATACTATTACTAAGGTAGATGGAATCAATGAATAGAGTATAGTCAATATAATAGATCTTGTCACATTGACTAGGGGAGAAATGAAAGGAGCTATTGAGGAAGAAGATCAAGGCACTAAGGAAGTATTCAAAGAAAGTATGGTTGAGGTAAAGAAGGAAGCTGAAACTAAGGATGAAACTGAGCAAGAAACAAATGTATCCATTATTGTTTCTTCAACTCTACTATTGGAAAGTGATAATAAACCTCTAAACACTAATGTTGATGGCATGGATGATGATTAATTAATGAAATTTTCATTCATATCCTTTGCTAAGGCTAAGGAAAGATCATAACAGAGGATAGAGAAAAAGACAAAGGCATTGGACAGGGAAATAGATAGAATCAACAAAAATTTTCCCATACCTTTCACCTTTCATGGAAATGATATAGTGGATAATCTGAACAAATTCCTTGATGAATTTGATGTTCACTTGACTTATTTGGAGAAGATCTCAACTATGAAAGTTGAGAGGGAATACATGTAAAATAAGTTAGATGAGATATGCCAGTATTAAAGTGGGATATCAGCATATTAGACACCACTATTTTGGTATTAGGTCTTGCATCAAGCATGGAAAGAAGATATATAACTATTGCATAAACCCTTCTAAACATGTACAGAATGTGGTGGATAGTATTCATAATGATGAGAAGACATTGGATGAATTGGTGAAGAATTGTGGGTCCTCCTCACAATTTGTTACATAGATGGATAAGGATGTATCCAAGTTATTGGACAAAATTAGTGTGCTTGAAACTAAGAAGTTAAGAGTGTTGGGGAGATATGCTATGTTGATGAGTATGCTTACTCCTAAACTATCAATTCTAGAGAAACACCTTAAGTACATGGAGACATCAAAGAAGTCCCTTGATGGAGATCTACCTACAACACTGAAGGATGTTGAGATCTCATCCTTTGCTTTGAATGACCTTATTCATTTTGGTCATACCTTGGAGAAGACATGGAAAGCAGATACAAAGATCTTGGAAACATCTTTTCAATATATACTTTATATGGTATGTGATGCAAGGAGGGAAACAAGAAGGGGTCCAAGGCACTCCCAACCACCATACCACCTTGCAGAACTAATGTGGAAGCCAAACAACACAATGAGAGAAGAAAACAAAGATATCCCTTATATTAACTTGATCAAACTTATTACATGTTGGGTTGTAAGGCCTTCCCAATTTTGGCCATATATTCAATGAATTACAATAAGATCTTCATACCATAGAGATCACAGACCTTCGATCTCAATATCTAAACATTTGCTTTCTTTCTCTAAGATTGATACCTAAACTAAGAACATATTAAAGAATATATATAAGAGACCAAAAAGAGAGGTCGATGCTCAAATCCATAAGTGAGACCTAGATTTAGGTCCACACAGATCCAAATGAGTGACCCCAAATCAATTAAGCCATCAAAATTAACTGAATAAGTTGGCCACCAGATCTAACTCCAAAAATAAGCGTCTCGGGCAAAGGTTGACTGAGCAACAGAGTGACTCAGGCAAAGAACACCCCAAGCAATAGAAAAATAAATAGGCATGCCCGAGCAATAGAACCCAAGCATCACAACTAAGCAATACCAAGAAAAAAAACCAAGCATGCCCGAGAAACATAACCCAAGCATCAGACAAGCTTTACCGAGCAATAGAGCCTGAGTAGCAGAGAATTTCCCGAGTAGCTTCCAAACAAAAAAAAAAATCTTTTTGGTTGAGCAGGATTGCCAATGACCCAAGATGCTCCTGAATCAAACACCTGAGGTTACAAGAAATGAGTCCCCAAATCATGTATTAGGTCCAACCTGAAATGAATCCAACTTAGATTGAGAAATCCAAGATGAGTCCTCAATCAGTTTGTTCTTCCACTTCACCAGATACTCCATGTATTCTTTTCCTCTTGTGCTTCTGTCAATTCTTTATTTCAAAATCTTTTTAATTTCCTCTATCTTCTTCTTAGGATAATCACTTGGTACTATCACTTCTTCATTGGGTTCATGATATTTATACAAGTCTGAAATATTGAATATAGGTGATATATCCATGTCAGTAAGTAATTCAAATTCATAAGCATTTCCACTGTCAAATCTTCTCATTATTTTGCAAGGACCAAATTTCTTCATTTTTGGTTTAGCATATGTTCCCGGAGTAAATCTGCCTTTCTTCAGATGAACCATTACAACATCACCAAATTCAAATGTTTTATGTCTTCTTGATCTGTCTGCATCATCTTTGTATCTCTGATTACTTTTCTCCAGCTTTTGTTTCACATCTTCATGCAATGTCTTAATAAATTCTACAAACTCTTCTGCTTCAGCAATTATTTTCTCTTCACCAACAATATCTCTCAAATATGATATACTTTTTAGTTGTGTACCATGAACAATCTCAAAAGGTGCTTTTCTGGTACTTCTATTCACTGGACTATTGTATGCAAACTCTGCTTGTGCCAACATCAAATCCCAATTGCTTGTGTCTCTCTAACTAAGTATCTCAATAAGTTACCCAAACTTTGATTTACAACCTCTGTTTGTCCATCAATTTATGGATGAAATGTAGAACTAAACTTCAACTTAGTATCCAACTTCTTCCAAAGTGTTCTCCAAAAATAGCTAACAAGCTTACTATCTCAGTCAGAGATGATACTCCTTCGTAATCCATGCAATCTGAAAATCTCCTTAAAGAAAAGATCTTCTATGTGTACTGCATCTGATGTTTTCTTACATGGTATGAAATGTGTCATCTTAGAGAATCTATCCACAACAACAAATATGGAGTCATTACCTCTTTCTGTCCTAGGTAAGACAAGAACAAAATCCATGTTGATATCACTCCAAGGTTTCTCAGGAACAGTAATAGGTGTATACAAATCAGTATTCTGATTTACTCCTTTTGCAACTTGAAAAACTCCACAACTTCTTACAAACTTCTGAACATCCTTATACAACTGAAGCCAAAATTACCTCTCCTTTAGCAAACTTAATGTTTTATCAATACCCAAATGTCCAGCCAATCCACTACTATGTTTCTCCTATATCAAGTTATTTTGCATTGAACCTCTTGGTATACACAATTGAATACCTTTGAATAACATATCTTCCTGAATAAAATAATCTTCATACTTGATTTATTTGAATTAGGTGCTTTGCACACTCTCCACTACTCTGAAAAATTAGGATCACTTTCATACAAATTCTTCATGTCATCAAAACCAAGAAATTCAATTCTCATTTCAGTCAACAAAGATCTTCTTATACTTAATGCATCGGAAACTCTGTTATAAACTCCACTCTTATGCTTAATCACAAATGTAAAGCTCTGCAAATACTCTACCCATTTCATATGTCTCTGATTCAACTTATTTTGACTACCCAAATATTGTAAATCCTTATGATTAGTATACAACACAAATTCATTTGGCATCAAATAATGTCTCCACTTCTTCATATCTTGCACAATAGCATAGAATTCTTGATCATAGAAAGAATATTTCCTTTTTGCATCATTCAACTTTTCACTAAAGAAAGCAATAGGTTTACCTTCTTGAGTCAACACAGCTCCAATTACACTTCCACTTGCATCACATTCAACTTGAAATACCTTATTGAAATCAGGTAAGGCTAATATAGGCAATTCAGCAACCTTCAGCTTCAAAGCTTCAAAACTCTTATCAGCTCCATGTGTCCATTTGAATTCTCTTTTGTCTCCTCTCATTGTCTCATTCATAGCATTACAAATAGAACTAAAATTTCTAATAAACTTCCTGTAAAAACTTGCCAATCCATGAAATGATATTAACTCAATATAGCTTCAAATTTCTCAGGATCCATCTCCAAACCATCAGTTGAAATCACATAACCCAAATACACAAGCTCTTCTTTCATGAAGGAACACTTTTTTAGATTTATCAACAACTTTTCCTCTTTCAATCTCTACAACACTTGTCTTATATGCATTAAATGCTCTTCTCTAGTCTTACTAAATATCATAATATCATCCAAATATACAATTACACACTTATTCAAGAATTTCTTCAGAAATTCATTCATTAGTCTCATAAATGTACTCGATGCATTAGTTAAACCAAAAGGCATAACCAACCACTCATACAAACCTTCCTTTGTCTCAAAATAAGTCTTCCATTCATCTCCTTCTCTGATTCTAATATGATGATATCCACTTTTCAAATCAATTTTGGTAAAATATTTTGCTCCACTCAAACAATCCATTATGTCATCCATTCTTGGTATAGGAAACCTATAATTCACTGTAATCTTGTAAATTGCTCTAGAATAAGTTCACATTATCCATTCTCCATTCTTCTTAGGTGCCAACATAGTAGGTACTGCACATGGACTCAAAATTTCTCAGATCAAACCCTTGTTTAATAATTCATGAACTTGTCAGTTAAGCTCTCATTCTCGGTCGGTGTTAACCTATGTGGTGCTTTGTTTGGAAAACTAGCTCCAAGAATCAAATCCATACAATGATTGATATCTCTCATTGGTGGAAAACCATTAGGTACAATCTTTGAAATTATCTCCTTGTACTTAGTGAGTAACTTTTCAACTTCTGCAAGAATGTAATCTTATGTATTCTTACTTGGTTTGTTAGGAATCAAAGCATAACAAATATCATCTATTGTCAAGTCTTTAACAACCTGTCTACCTTCCATCAGACAAAATCTCACAGATGTGCATAACTCATCAATAGATTCTTCAACCAAAGGTAACAAAATTTGCTTCTTACCATCAACCCAAATAGAATATCTATTCAATCTCCCATCATGTATAGCATGTCTATCATATTGACAAGGTCTACCCAACAAAATATGATAACAATCCATATGCATAATATCACACAACACCTTATCATAATACTTTCCAATTTTTAGATTCACAAAACATTGTTCACTCACCATTAATGTATGATCATCCTTGATCCATGAGATCTGATAGTGCTTTGGGTGTTTCATCCTCTCCAACTCCAAATTTGCAACCATTTCCTCAGATGCCGAATTATCTGAGCTTCCACTGTCAACAATTACCTTCCAAAATTTGTCTACAACTCTACATCTAGTCTTGAACAAACTTTTCCTGATCAGATCTTGCTTATCCTTCTCACTCCATAGTATCCTTCACATCATGAAATTCCCTTCCTTTTCAGCTTCATTTGGTGACTCCTCTTGCACCAATGCATTTCAGCTACTACTGCCTTTCTTACTTGCATGTGTACATTCAAAATATTTATGTCCTTCTTCACCACAGTTGTAACAAGTTACTTGGAACCCTTTCCTGTTATAACCACCTCTGGAGTAATTACCTCTTCCTTGGTATGAATTTCCACCTTTCCATTCAGTCTTTCCTTTGTCTTGAGATGTGCCTAAATTTGACTTGTCTGGTTCAGATCTACTATTTTCACCATGAGATCTACCTCTTCCTCTAGGGAATCTATCTCCTCTACCTCTTTGTCTTTGTTCATATTTTCTGTTCAACTTTTCCTCAGCTTTTAGGGAAAATTGATATGCCTCCTCAATACCTTCCATCTTGATAAATCTGATTTCATCTTGTATGGAACTCAAGCCATTCAGGTATCTTGAAACTCTCTCCACTTCATCCTCAACATGTCCAGATCTAATGTATAATCTATATAATTCTTTAGTGTAGTTTTCTTCTGATTTATCTTTCTTCTTCAGACTTTGCATTGGCCAGATTAGGTTAATCTAATAATCACAAGGTATAAACTTGCCTTTTAATTTGTTTACCATCTTATCCCATACCTTGATTTTGTCTTTACCTTTCTTCTTCCAATCCAATTGCAGATGTTCCTGTTAGCACTTTTTCTTAAATAACAACCTTAATATGATAGTATACTTGTATACTTGAATCCAAACTCCTATTTTATGCAAGAGAAAGGCTAATTGATGACGATTGGATAAGATCCTCCTTCTTTTTTGAGCTCCATAGACTCAGGCGCGTATTACCTTTGAATGATTACTGATAATTCATTATTTTAGTGGATGATAAGGATTCTCATCCTTGTTCCTTTTAAGGAGGGGCAACCTAGTGATTCACTCTTCAAGGAATCAACAAACTGAATTGTCTCCTGCTGACACAATCCACTTGAGTTCAACTTATGTTTTCTCATTAACTGAAGTATATTTGATTTATTTTACTGCATTAAGAAATCACTGCTTATCAAACTCTAAACCAGTGCCTATTCCTTGGGCAAAGAGTCAATAAAAATATAAATCCACAAAAACAAATCAGGAAACAGTATAGAATGCCTTACAAACTATATACAATCCAGATAGAGTGCCTTACAAACTATCTTATCACTTCTATATTATTGCATCAAATACTTACAACAATGTTTTTCTCTCTAAAATTACTTGAGAAACTTAGTTCTCTCCTTGAAAGAAACTCACAAGTAATTAGACAAGTTACCTTATAACCAGTATGTTTTAGATGCCTTACAAAAAAACATACAAGAGCATAAACAAAATATAAAGAGACAGAACAATATAGAATAGGAATTGCACTGTATTTCATTAATATGATTTGTTTGAATACATCCAGACAAGAAGCTTAAGAGATATGCAAAATTAGGAATCTACCTCACAGTAAAATTTCTACAACTTGGGACCTGCTCTCAAAATTTTGAGGAGACTGAACAGGCTCAGAGCCCCCAAAAATAGAGCAACAGCAGGAACCCCTCCAACAGGGAGAAGAGGGAAATAAATAAAAGAAGAAGAAGAGGAACCCTAATATCTCTGTTTGATTCACACCTATCCTCTTGCAAATCTAATCTTTTATTTATCCTTTTGTTCTCCTCTGAAAACAAATCTCCATCGGTGACTTTTCTTCAAAAATATGACTTCATTTTGTATTTTTAAAACTTGACTCCATAAAGAAATCTGATTTCACTTTCTAAGCGCCTCTTTAAAGTCTGATTCTATTTGTCTTTTCAAACTCCTCGGGAATGCATATCAAAGTTTATCTTCTCAAAATCTGATCTTAAAATTTGATTTTCATCTATCTCTGAAAAACCCTTCCTAATCTGATCATTATCTGCAAAATATTTGATTTCATTCATCCAAGAAAATATCTTTGAAAACTGAGAAAATTTGATTTCATTCTTCGTTCAAAAACCTCTGGGAAAACATATGATAATCTAATTCTTGCAATAAAATATATGTGCATTTGTCTTTTTCTTCTATGCAAATCTGATCTTCATTCTGTCCAAATTTGCTTTCATTCTGCAAAAATCTAATTTCCTTTGTGTTTGCAACATCTCCGGGAATGCATCTTCAAATACTTTGCAAAATAAAACATTACACCAAACTATGCATTTAAACCTTTAAAACTTTGCACAATATTTAAATTCCTTGAAATCTTAATTTTCTGCATTTTAAGCCCAGAAGATACCAGAGTTTGACACGTGTCACATGCTGATTCGCTATGTTTTAACTGATCTCTTTAACTCACCTTTAACCCCTTCTCATCTGGAGACTTGGAGACTAAGCAGTCTCTAGATCTCTGAAAGCTTTTCTTAACCTTGGGTCTGTCTGGAGACTTGGAGACTAACTTAGTCTCTAAGTTTCTGAATCATTTTGCTAACCATGGGTTTGTTAGGAGACTTGGAGACTAAGTTAGTCTCTAAGTCTCTATAAAATTTCACTTGACCTCACCTTAACTGCACTTCAACCACGGTTAACCTTGCACAATGGAGTCTCTAAGTCTCTGAATGAATTGACCAACCATGGTTAACTCTGGCGACCTTGAGACTTTACTTAGTCTCCTAATCTCCTCATCTTTTTGCACTAACTGTCAGTATCTGGCGACCTAGAGACCTTGTTAATCTCCTGATCACTTGATGTTTTGCTCCTAACTGCTAGCATCAGGAAACCTAGCGACTGGTGGTTATCTCTGAGTCACGGTGGTTTTGTCCTCTGGGGGCTAACTTCAAGCGACTTCATGACCAGCCGCCACATGTCCATCTTCACCATGTCATCACCACCATCTATTTGCAAAATTTCTTCTCCGTCGCTCGGGCACCCTTCCCAATGCACTGTCAATTGTTCTCCGGGCATGCATCCCAATGCATAGGTCACCTGCACATGCGCATGAAGAGATCCTCCTTCTCTTCTTTCTATTTACATATATTTTTAACTTTCCTTATAACCATCTTAGTCTTCCATTTTGGGGGCAATGTGGGACTAATGTTTTCAATGTTTTTAAAGCATTATGCATTTTTGCTCCAAAATAATGGAGCCCACTGCGCACTTAATTTGTCCAACCAAGAGGCCCACCAAGTGGCCTCTTGGTTCTTTCTTCACATTATAATGTAAGTGTTCTAGTATATAAATACTAAAAAAATTCATAGCACTATGCATGTGGGATATATCTCTGTGCATTTTTATTAACTTTCTGAGACTTCCTCCAAGTTCTGCTCATCCATGGCATCATTTTCTTGCTAATTAATACTTCCAATTTGCTCCATCGGTCTGGGCGGCCCTTGCCATGGTTTCATACTTTGCAATTTTTAAACAAAATACTTTTAAAACCCCTCCTCTTTCATGCTGGGTGCAGCATGCTACCGAGTGTTGTTTGGTTTTTTTTTTAAACATCTCATCCATCCAAATGTTGCGCAGCACCATTCCAATGGTTTGCAGTTTAATGTTTTTTTTTTGTTAAAAAAATAATTCAAAGCCTCCACCCTGCTTGGACTCCCTGGGTTTACAATTTGCATTCAAATGTCTTTTAAATTTTTAAAACCATCTTCAAATGCTACGCAGGCATTATGTAATGCAATTTTTTAATGCTTTTAAAACTCAAAAACAACGCAGGCTTAATCCATATGCATTTCCATTCAAATGTTTTAAAATCTTCAAAAACCTTCAAATACTCTGTGCTATCATCCCTCCATTGGCTAAAACTTCTATTTTTTTGTTGTTTAATGTTCTAAATCCTCCACAAAATCTTGGCAGCACCTTCATCTTGCATTGTTTTTGATATGTTTTTTTTTTTAAACTTAAAACATTCTCCTCCTTCAATCCCAGCGCAAGCAATGAATTTTTTAATGTATAAAATCCCTCCTTTAAAACTCACGCAACATGCATATAATATGGTTTGATGTTTTTGTTTACAAGAAACTTTAAATCCTCCAGCAAATTCTGCACTGGCCCACTAGATGATGTTGATTCAAACATTTTTTTTTTAAAGAATTTTTAAACTTCTTCACCAAAATCTACATTTGGTTTTTAAAAAGTTTTGAAAAACCCCCCATCTAAATCAGCGTTGGCTCCATGGCTATGTTCTGTTTGAACTTCCTAAAATAGTTTGCACGTTGTAATGTTTTAGAACATTTGAAATTTCTTCTGCTTCAATGCGCAACCTTCTAAAGGCCAAAACAAAACATTGCGCAGCTTTTCCTTTACCAATTTGCAATGAAAATGTTATTAAAACCCCCAAAGTCAGCACAGACCTTTAATTTAATATACTTCCTTTGGTTTTGTTTTTTCTTATTTTCACCCTTTGGCATGTTGCGTTGACTAGGACCTTACACTTTTTGTTTAATCCTTCTAACGTTGCGCAGCCAGCTCTCTCTAATTTATAACCCAAAAAATGTTTATTTATTTATTTTTAAACTTCCTCTTCAGCGTGGGTTTCTATCTTACTCCTCTAGCCAAGCTCTGTGCAACTTTTGTATTGTTTTAAAAATTTCAGTGTTTCCATATTTTCCTCTTTTCATCTCCCACGCGTGAGCTTTGAACCAGCCAATGCATTTTGCTTTCAAACTTATAATGTCCCTTTCCATTTCTCTACACAGCCTCTCTTTGGAAATAGTTTTTTTTTTTTTAACTCTCTAATTTCCTCTCCAAAACTTTGCAATGGCAATTTAAAAGTTTTAATAAAGACTTCAACAACATTGCTCCCTCTGACAACATCAAATCCATTAATGAATATGATAGATGGTGTACAGTTCCTATCAATATTGAAAAGATCTTTGATTCGAGTAGCTCCTCTCTGAAATTTCATTCTATATCTACAAAAGATCCCCGAAAGCCTATTCCTAATTTTGTTTATTTATGCAGTCAATATGCAGGGAAGACATTTTCAAAATTGTATTAACCAAGCATTTGACTTTATATATCAAAGTTGTGTCCATGAGCTTCCAGTTTGAAACATCATTACTGATTCTCACCCTTCAAATAACTCAAACAGGGTCCTTAATGAAGACAGACTATGAGCTCGAAATGGTGATCATAACAAACCATCAAGCACACTTCTGCAAACTAACCCGAAAGATGCTAAGTAGCCTCTGGAATAGACCTGGAAAACTGGCTAAATGACCATTTGCAAGTATGAGTATTGGAAACCCCATTCTTCTCCAACATCTGAGCATATTTTCCAACTGGATTGGCTTGAAAACACTTGGTTCAAAAGATAATAATATGCAAAGTATGCCATTTCATTATATTTTGCAACTATCTAAATTCAGACTTGTGCAAACCCAGCCAAAGGTGCCACTTGGAAAGTCATCATATCACCTCTTAAAAATTTATCACTTGGTAGAATGAATCATTTATCCACATTGAATTCTCATGCAAAAGGGCTTCGCCGGATTCATCCCCAGGTACATGATGTAACTGTTCAAACTTAGCAATTCAGAAAACTGTGCAAATGCAATATGCTGAAATAGCATAAACTTCATCTGGATCAGTCATTGAAAGATTAGCAAGATATGCTCTAAGACTTCACCATCAGATCAAGTAGTACACTTACATGCCATGAGAATTATTCCACAATTGGTTCTTGAAAATAACTCTCAGAAAATGACCATTCTATTTACTCCAATTTTGCTCTGCACTGTCAAAATGCACAAACTACCTTTGAAACTGAAATCATAAATTCATCAAGATGAATCTTCAGAATCTAAACCTATGGAGCTTGATTCACCTTCACACATGGAACATGAATCTTCAAAAAACTTGCACAAAAGGTTACCTGATCAACTGGTACAAGTCTGCAAATTTAGCATCTTACAATTTTTTTGATATTGCACTCAGCAAATATGCATAAATTGGATTTGGAATCAAGTTGGGAAAGTGAATAACTGGATTGGCCAAGGGCTTAAATTATTCATATAGGTACATTCTCATGTTTTTAACATAGGGGAAAAATCAATTATGCAAGGCATTCAACTGGATACATCTTGGAAGACCTCAAAATAGGCTATGCAGCAATCTAGGCATAACAGAGAAATAGGACAGTTTTGCAAGACCAACTTTGGGGAAACTGAAAAATTATCAAATGGATTCAAAATGACTTAGGATTTAAAACATAAGCTCTTTGACATACATGTAAAACATTCCCAAAGCAGTGACCCATGAAACCTAAAAGGATGCAAGATATTCAGATGCAAAGTAGGCTTGTTACAACAAAGAGACACTTAGGCAAAAATGTAGATTTAAGTGAACACCTCAAAATGATTACTCCCTAAACATGTCAGATTTGAAATTTAGGAGCTAGAACCTACTGATATGTCAAATGAAAGGTGTTGAACCCACTTCCCAAGTGGTATAACATGTAATCATCAAGGTACCTTCTATAAGCATTCAAACTAAGCCTTCTCACAAAAGTTTTTTAGGGGTACTCACCTTGCCTTATAGAAAATTTCAAAATGGTCACTCCAAATTTGTGCCAAATTTGAGAGTAACAATAGTGGCTTTGATTGTGGACACGTGCCCCATGCGGGCATGCAGAGAACTTTAGAATCTCATTGTAGAAGCAGACCACCCCGAAACTTCAAATCAGATTGTATCTCTTTTCACTTACATCTCTCAAAACTCTTCTCTCCTCTCAAAAATGGGGAAACCTCTTACTGAAAGCAAACACACAACTGAAAGGGAAAGAAAATATACAATATGTTCATTATCTACAAGAGGCCCAAAGCCCCAAAACTGAGATCAACTCTTACCTCTGTCATACACCTAGTTTTCATCTTCACAAATCAGAGATAAGTTGAAATTACCATTTCCATGCATCTGACCTATCTTATTTCCACTCTCCATTAGCTCAAGACAAAAAAAAATGTCATCATAATCAACTTGAGAACTAAAATGGAAAAGATACCAATTTTGCAAAGAATGTGGCATATGCATGGTGCATTCATTAGTTAACAAAAGCTGAGATTCAATGCAATAATTATCAATACTTGACTCAATGCCATATCTTTGAAAATAAACTCTTTTCTGAAAAATAAAACAATTCAAATCTGCCAGGTTGCTTGGGTTAGCATTATTATATCCATCCACATTTGTATTTTTCACATTAAATAAAAAATCAACATGCTGAACCTTATGCAAATACTGAAAACATTCACCGCTTGAGATATGATATAGTTCATCCTTCAAAGGATAGGAAACAACAATATAAGGAACATCACAGTTAAGCTCATCATAGAGATCATGGATCTTATGCAAATGGTTCTGACTTTCTGCAGGAGGAGATAAATCAAAAGAGAAAGATTCACTATCAAACAATGGTAATCCCATATCATAATCCATACTCTTTTTCTCAAAAGGATTACCATCCTGCATCTTGTCATTGACTTCCATATTCATATCAGAATCTTTATAAATACCTTCCTGCAAATTATTAGCATCATTCAAATCTAAAACTTGTTGGTAGGTGGGAGGGAAAACATTAACACATTGATCATAAACATATGAATCTTGAGCAACTGAAGGACTATCCCTTAATAGTTCGTTGGAAAATTCAGAATCTGAAAAAGATTTCAAATCTAGACAACTATCCCAGTCAGTGCTCAACATTATATCTGGAGTCTCTTCATCCCTTAAATCTGAAACAACACTGATGATTTCAATATAATTATCAACATTCTGACAATCTGATATGTATTCTTTGTCAAACTCAATGTGTGTGAAATGTTGAGATTGAAGTCTATCTTTCTTTGAAAATCTAAGATATTCACAAGATAATAATTCTGAAATCTCTTCACTATGAAGTGAACAATTGTCATCATTTATATTCATCTATGATACACTTTCACAATCATAAATTTCATTGTCATGTTTCACACTCTCAACATTATTATCATTATCCATAGGGCATGAAATTTGAGAGTCATTTTCAGATACATACCTCTAAAAATCAGTAGTTAAAAAATCTGAGATTTGCTCACTACTTAGCAAGGATTGACATTCTTGGTCATTCTCTCTGTCTTCTTGCTTGATGCTAAAAATTTCTTTATCATTGGAAACATGTAGTGAGATCTCTCAGACCATATCAGCTTGTGCAAAGAAATCACTATAGAGACTTACATCTGCATCATAGTTATCATCTTGCTGTCCACACAAAACATTTTCACTATCTTGCTACTCACAAAGTTTATTATTAGTATCAAAATCAGAAAAAACTTCAACATAAATGGACTCATCATTATAACCATAATAACTAGATTGGATATCGCTAAATTCAGCCTCATCAACATAACTAGATCCATATTCAACATCCTCAACATCATTTATTGTTATTTGTTTCTATATTTTCCATCTTAATTCATCAATCCTGATCTAAGCTTTCCTATTGGCTCTTTCTTTCTTCCTTTGTTTTACGATGGCCAATTGTTTTTTGATAAGTTCCTCCTCAAGATCCTCTTTATCATCATCTAAATGTGACATAGGCTCATCAAAACTGAATGTAGCATAAGAAACACTATTGTCCTCTATGTCACCATATTTCTCAACAAAACACTCTTCCAGTTCAGTCACAGACCCTATTGAACCATGAGCTATTTCCTTAAACCATTCCCTAGAATCTTCAACTAGAGATATCGCAAAGACGTTCATTAGTACATCCTTATGTGTGATGTCATGATCATCTATCAAATCAACAAACTTTCTTATATGCTCCTTAGCTGATTGCTCACCCTGGCCAATGAATTTAGGCAAACAATCCCTAACTACTGGTGGAATAGGATTTGGGTATCCAGGGATACCTTCAAATTTTATAGCATTACACAACCTAACCCAATATAGGTGTGACATTTTGACAGACAGAATAACTATAAACTGCCTCTATCTCTTCCCTCTTAACTTAGTGTTGATCACTTAATAGGGAAAACATATATATAACAAATTTTCATGGAACAAAAGACTTTATCCAATGAAAATAAAAGTACCTGGAATATGATGAAGCTACTACAAACTTATTGGATTTGAAGTCACCTGCAAATCACCTTGAAAATGTTGTAGAGTTTCCACCTCTTTGCAAAGGAAAAAATTTGGACAGCTGAGATCTCTTTTACCCCAACTCTGACCTTCATTAAATCAGCAACTTCCATGCATCTCCAACATAGAGCGTTTTATGATTATTCTAATCATGAGAGTCCAAAAATTCATCGTCCTTCTCACTGCAAGTCTACCTTTCTTTATTGTAGTCTTTCTTCAAATATGCACACTGGTGCAAATCAGAGAACTCAGAGTCGCCACTCACCACATGTGAGTTTATATGAATATTTCTTCAAAAAGTTGGACTTTTAGAGATTTTGCAATGACAGACAAAATAGAATTGACTCTCTTTAGAAAATAAGAGAAATGTTTCTTTGTAGAATACGACTCTATGAGTTCAATGGCTTCCCCAATAGAGTCGCCAAATTGTTAGCGTGACTTGGATAAGAAAAAATGAGATTGGTATTTGTGACTCTCTTTTTCAACCAGATTCTGGGATGTATCTGTAAAGTATTAAACTTTCTATGTTATCAATCCCTAGTAGAGTCACCAATTTGTTAGCACTTTTTCTTGCAGAACAACCTTAATATGACAGTATACTTGTATACTTGAATGCAAACTCCTATTTTATGCAAGAGAAAGGCTAATTGATGAGGATTGGATAAGATCCTTCCTTTTCGAGCTCCACAAACTCAAGAAGGTATTACCTTTCAATGATTATTGATAATTTGCTATTTTAGTGGATGATAAGGATTCTCATCCTTCTTCCTTTTAAGGAGGGGCAACCTAGTGATTCACTCTTCAAGGAATCAACAAACTGAATTGTCTCCGGCTGACACAATCCACTTGAATTCAACTTATGTGTTCTTAGTAACTGAAGTATATTTGATTTATTTTACTGGATGAAGAAATCACTGCTTATCAAACTCTAAACTAGTGCTTATTCCTTAGGCAAAGAGTCAATAAAAATATAAATCCACAAAAACAAATCAGGAAACACTATAGAATGCCTTACAAACTATATGCAATCTAGATAGAGTGCCTTATAAACTATCTTATCACTTCTATATTATTGTATAAAATCCTTACAAAAAATTTTTGCTCTCTGAAATTACTTGAGAAACTTAGTTCTTTCCTTGAAAGAAACTCACAAGTAATTAGACAAGTTACCTTATAACCGGTATGTTTTAGATGTCTTACAAACAAAATATACAAGAGCATAAACAAAATATAAAGAGACAAAACAATATAGAATAGGAACTACACTATATTTCATTAATATTCTTTGTTTCAATACATCCAAACAAGAAGCTTAACAGATATGCAAAATTAGGAATCTACCTCAGTAAAATTTCTACAACTTGGGACCTGCTCTCAAACTTTTGAGGAGACTGAACAGACTCAGAGCCCCCAAAAATAGAGAAACAACAAGAACCCCTCCAACAGGGAGAAGAGGGAAATAAATAAGAGAAGAAGAGGAACCTTAATATCTCTATTTGATTCACACATGTCCCCTTGCAAATCTAATCTTTTATTTATCCTTTTGTTCTCCTCTGAAAACAAATCTCCATCGATGACTTTTCTTAAAAAATATGACTTCATTTTGTCTTTTTAAAACTTGAATCCATAAAGAAATTTGATTTCACTTTCTGAGTGCCTCTTCAAAGTCTGATTCTATTTGTCTTTTCAAACTCCTCGGGAATGCACATCAAAGTTTATTTTCTCAAAATCTGATTTTCATCTATCTCTGAAAAACCCTTGCTAATCTAATCATTATCTGCAAAATATTTGATTTCATTCATCTGAGAAAATATCTTTGAAAACTGAGAAAATCTGATTTCATTCTTGGTTCAAAAACCTCTGGGAAAGCCTATGAAAATCTGATTCTTGCAATAAAATATATGTGCATTTGTCTTTTTCTTCTATGCAAATCTGATCTTCATAATTTGATCTTCATTCTGTCCAAATTTGCTTTCATTCTACAAAAAATTGATTTCCTTTGTGTTTGCAACATCTCTGGGAATGCATCTTCAAATACTTTGCAAAATAAAACATTGTACCAAACTATGCATTTAAACCTTTAAAACTTTACACAATATTTAAATTCCTTGAAATCTTAATTTTCTACATTTTAAGCCCAGAAGCCACCATATTTTGACACTTGTCACATGTTGATTTGCTATCTTTTAACTGATCTCTTTAACTCACCTTTAACCCCTGCTCATCTGGAGACTTCGAGACTAAGCAGTCTCTAGATCTCTGAAAGTTTTTCTTAACCTTGGCTCTGTTTGGAGACTTGGAGACTAACTTAGTCTCTAAGTCTCTGAATCATTTTTCTAACCACGGGTTTGTTAGGAAACTTGGATACTAAGTTAGTCTCTAAGTCTCTATAAAATTTCACTTGACCTCACCTTAACTACACTTCAACTGCAGTTAACCTTGCACAATGGAGCCTCTAAGTCTCTGAATGAATTGACTAACCATGGTTAACTCTAGCAAACTCGTGACTTTACTCAGTCTCCTAATCTCCTGATATTTTTTCACTAATTGCCAGTATCTGGTGACCTAGCGACCCTGTTAATCTCCTGTCGCTTAATCTCCTCTCCAAAACTTTACAATGGCAATTTAAAAGTTTTAATAAAAACTTCCACAACATTGCTCCCTCCGACGACATCAAATCCATTAATGAATATGATAGATGGTGCACATTTCTTGTAAATATTGAAAATATCTCTGATTTGAGTATCTCCTCTTTGAAATTTCATTCTATATCTACAAAAGATCCTCGAAAGCCTCTTTCTAATTTTGTTTATTTATGCAGTCAATATGTAGGGAAGACATGTTCAAAACTATATTAACCGAGCATTTGACTTTATATATCAAAGTTATCTTCATAAGATTCTATTTTGAAACATCATTACTGATTCTCACCCTTCAAATAACTCAAAAAAGGTCCTTAATGAAGCCAGGCTATGAGCTTCGAAATGGTGATCATAACAAACCATCAAGCAAACTTTTGCAAACTAACCCAAAAGATGATAAGTAGCCTCTGGAATAGACCTGGAAAACTGGCTAAATGACCATTTTCAAGTATGCGTACTGGAAACCTCATTCTTCTCCAACATCTGAACATAGTCACCAACTGGATTGGCTTGAAAATACTCAGGTAAAAAGATAATAATATGCAAAGTATGCCATTTCGTTATATTATGCAACTATCTGAATTCAGACTTGTGCAGACCCTACCAAAGGTGCCACTTGGAAAGTCATCATATCAACTCTTAAAAATATGTCGCTTGGTAGAATGAATCATTTATCCACATCAAATGCTCATGCAAAAGGGCTTCACTAGATTCATCCCCATGTACATGATGTAACTGTTCAAACTTAACAATTCAAAAAACTGTGCAAATGTAATATGTTGAAACAGCATAAACTTCATCCGGATCAATCATTGAAAGATTAGAAAGATATGCTCAGAGACTTCACTATCGGATCAAGTAGTACACTTGCATGCCATGAGAATGATTCCACAATTGGTTCTTGAAAACAACACTCAGAAAATGACCATTCTGTTTACTCCAATTCTGCTCTGCACTGTCAAACTGCACAAACTACCTTTGAAACTAAAATCATAAAGTCATCAAGATGAACCTTCAGAATCTGAACCCCTGGAGCTTGATTCACCTTCACACATGGAACATGAATCTTCAACTGACTTGCAAAAAAGGTGAATTGGTCAACTGGTACAAGTCTGCAAAGTTAGCATCTTACAATTTTTTGGATTTTGCACTCAGCAAATATCCAGAAATTGGATTTGGAATCAAGTTGGGAAAGTGAATAACTGGATTGGCCAAGGGATAAAATTCTTCAGATAGGTACATTATCATGTTTTTAACATAGGATAAAACTCAATTATGCAGGGCATTCAACTGGATACATCTTGGAAGACCTCAAAATAGGCTATTTAGCAATCTAGGCATAATAGAGAAATAGGACAGTTTTGCAAGACCAACTTTGGGGAAACTGAAAACTTATCAAATGGATTCAAAATAAATTAGGATTTAAAACATAAGCTCTTTGTCATACATGTAAAACATTCCCAAAGAAGTGACCCATGAAACCTAAAAGGATGCAAGATATTCAGATGCAAAGTAGGCTTGTTACAACAAAGTGACACTTGGGCGAAAATACAGATTTAAGTGAAAGCCTCAAAGTGACTACTCCCTAAACATGTCAGAATTGAAATTTAGGAGCTGGAATCTACTACATATGTCAAATGAAAGGTGTTGAACCCACTTCCCAAGTGGTATAACATGAAAATCATCAGGGTACCTTCTATAAGCATTCAAACTAAGCCTTCTCACAAAAGTTTTTCAGTGGTACTCACCTTGCCTTATAGAAAATTTCAAAATGGTCACTCCAAATTTGTGCCAAATTTGAGAGTACCAACAGTTCCCACCATAGGGATGCATGTCCTTTCAACTTTGTGCTTGCAATCTCCACCTTCTTATCCTCTGCCACATTTTATATTCAAAATACTTTTCCATTTCTGTTATCCGGTCAATCAATTCATCAGAATCCAATTTTCCATTATACCTAGGAGGGTTAAGCTGAGGTGTGGATTTCAAACTTGTCAAAGCTCTCAGGAATCGCTCTTCTTCCTAATTCATCATAGGTGCAGGTGCAGCTTCACCTTGAACTTCTGCAATTTCATCATCACTAACATCATCAAGATGTCTTCCTCTGCGTTGGGTTGTCTCAACATCTTCCAATCTAGTAGACATATGTCTAAGCATATCAACTAGACTTGGATTTTCATTTCCTCTCCCACAAACCATCTTGAATCCCTTTGCAATTGTAGGTCAAATCATAATCTTCTACCCCATAAAAATACCAACTAGGGTTAGGGTTTACAAGAAGGAACTTAGATCTCACCACGCGTTGATACCACCTAACACAAGGAGGGAAAGGAGAAGGGGCCCAAGGCACTCCCAACCACCAAACCACCTTGCAGAACCAATGCAGACGCCAAACAACACAGTGAGAGAAGAAAACAAATATATCCCTTATATTAAATTGATCAAACTTATTACATGTCGGGTTGTAAGGCCTTCTCGATTTTGGCCATATATTCAATGAATTACAATAAGATCTTCATACCATAGAGATCATAGACCTTTGATCTCAATATCTACACATTTTATTTCTTTCTCTAAGATTGATACCTAAACTAAGAACATATAAAAGAATATATATAAGAGACCAACAAGAGAGGTCAGTGCTCAAATCCATAAGCGAGACCTAGATTTAGGTCCACACATATCCCAATGAGTGACCCCAAATCAATTAAGCCATCATAATTAACTGAAGAAGTCGGCCACCAAATCTAACTCCAAAAATAAGCATCTCGGGCAAAGGTTGACCGAGAAACAGAGTGACTCGAGCAAAGAAAACCCCGAGCAATAGGAAAATAAATAGGCATGCCTGAGAAATAGAACCCGAGCATCAAAACTAAGAAATATCGATCGACAAAAACAAGCATGCCTGAGAAATAGAACCCGAGCATCAGACAAGCTTTACCGAGCAACAAAGCCCGAGTAGCAAAAAATTTCCCAAGTAGCAGAGAAACAAAAACAAACATCTTTTTGGTTGAGCAGGATTGCTAATGACCCAAGATGATCTTGCATCAGTATGAGTATTTGGTGAGAAGCTCTAAAATTTTTGATATGTATATAGTTAAATTTTTTAGTATATCTTCGCCATTGATATCAAAGGGGGAGTAATAATTGTAGCATGAAAAATGTACAGTCAATGGTTTGGCACTAGGAACTTAGCCATTTTTACTAAGTGTTTCCATCAATGCCAACGGGGGATATTGTTGGAAAGTGACCTAATGAGTATAGCATATAAGTTGTCATTTATGGAAACACTACTTATTGGCATGGTCACTTGGTGTACAATCCATTTTTGGATATTCTTTTTAGAAAAATGACTAAGTCCAAGAAGCAGTTGATAGGGTACAGTTGCAAAGTTTTGCCTAGTGAGTACACTATGTGATGAATTAAGTCATGTGAGCTTAGACAAAATTATTATGGGATGTAGTAGACCTTCAGTTAGGGTCTTTTGTATTTTGGAGTTGACTCGAGGGACTTAAACCTTGATGTGGTTACACGAAGACAGTGTAGCAATGTAACAGGGAAGATGAGTGGTCGTGATGTTTAAGGGAGTAACATGTGGATTCCAGAAGTGCTACTTTGGATTTGGTTTGGGTCCTACCCTACCTTTGTCAATATATGATCTTTGACTATGTATTTTCTATTTGATTATGTGTTGGACACATTTTGTGATGTATTTGTGAGCCAACTAGAAAGGTTATGAGATCGAGTATATATGTGAAGAAGTTATGTGGGTGCTATCAATGTATTATCATGTCATAATCATACAAAGGATGTTGTGGGCTATAAATGGGACTACTTAAGCATAGAATATTCTTGTACAGTTCACTTTTTGATAAATCATTGTAAAGGTAATTTCGCATTGTAAGAGCAATGAGCTCTTTGTATTACCTCTAACAGGAATTTTTACTAAATGTAATATTTAGCTCCTAGTAGGGCTAGGTATCCTAATAGGGATGTTATACTCTTAGTGCATTATTTGTGGGTATCATCCCCACCAGGGTTTTCCCTTGGCCAAGTTTTCCTCATTAACAAATCATAGTGTTATGAGTTGTTTACTTTATGTGTATGTTCTCCTTATTTTAGTAATTGCATGGTTAAGTTTAAATTTGTTAAGTTTGATAATAAAGTGTTGCAATATTGATTCAACCCCCCCCCCCCCCCCCCTCTCTCAATATTTATTAATCCTAACACATCCTCCTCCCCCCTTCCCCATCATAATTTGACCCTGGTTGCTTATCTTCATGTATCTGTGCTGGATCTATGAGGTGCACTGGTATGTGTGCAACCCACCACTATGTATACACTAGAGTCATCCCTGCATTATCTTGCTGGATAATGTTGGAATTGGATACTACTGATGTTGTTGGCATTCATATTTTTTCACTGATTTCAACATGTGTTTCTGTGGAGGAAGAACATATTGGTTATTACTATTGTATGATGACTAATATAATTGTATAGATACTTTATGGATGAATCAGAATGAGTGAATATGGGGATATGTAGAAGGATGTATACTGATCTTATTTCTAAGGTATCTTGGCTTAATATTTCATATTGGATGAGTTACAGATGTTTTGGTGAAGACTGGTTACTAGACTATGAGAGTGATGATTGACAGAGCGAGTCTTTGTGTTTTGAGTATATCTTACAGGAGATGATGATTCAGATTATGCAAGCTTAAGGGATGATATAAGACATGTTCAGGAATTTTTTTTATGGGTCATAATTTATATGATTATTGATGATGTCATCTATAGCGTGTATTCTAGAGGAGACCTATTTGGGGCCAACTTTAGAGATGTAGCGTGTATTGTGGATTATGAGTGTGGATTACGGATCTTGGATTATATCTGATGTATTGTAAATGATGTATACTTGCTATAGGTACCACATGTATCTTAGTAAGGGGTTAAATAATAATTTGTATATTGGGAAATCTTAATTGGTCAAACTATTCGATTATTGTGATTGATAGAGACAAAGAAGTGTGGAAGTTGCGAGCTTGATTTTCTGTTGGATGTAGAGAAGAGGATATAATTATTGAACTTTATTGGACCTGACCAAGAAAAGACAGTTGTTATCAGATAGTTCACTGGATTGTATATTTTCTATATACACTTGTGTTTTGGACTGTAATTCCTTGAGGTTGACATTAACCTTCTTTAGGCAATGTGCCTGGGCAGTGAGCCCATTGTTGTTCTTGACTCCTAACAGGGTATGTCCTTTAATAGGGACTATGTATTGTAATGTTGTAATAAGCTCCTGACAGGGATAAATATTTTAATAGGGATACTATACTCTTAGTACATTATTTGTGGGTGCTAATTCCCATCGGGGTTTTACCTTTAACAGGGTTTCCTCGACAACAAAGGATTGTGTTATTATAATGGCATTTACTGTGTTATCATTTGGATGAAAGTTTTGATTATAAAGTTTAATGTTTAATAATATATCTCACAACTGATTCAACCTCCTCCCCTTCTCAGTTGTGTTGGTGGACTCTTATTCCTAACAATTGGTATCAGAGCTACTAGTCCTTAGAGAGAAAGCTTAATAGCTTGAGGTCATCATGAAGATTACTTACTATAGAAAGGATAGTCTGAAGCTTGATCTTGAAAACTTTGACAGTTGGAAGAACAAGATGAGAACACATTCGCTATGTTTGGGAATCGACTACTAGATGATTACTAAAAGAAAGGAACAAATGAAGGCTGAGGATGAACTAGATAAAGATATTGAAGATGAATAGAATTTATTTTCATGTAACATGGTCGCAAGGGGAGCATTGATTAG